>JAVSCE010006627.1:0-149396 GCA_032199065.1 Smutsia gigantea
GGATTGATGTACCTTTAAGTCTCTTTCAATTTCAGTTTTCACTCCCTACCTTTTTGTTTTGAATCTACTTTGTTGTTGTTAAAGAAACCACATTTGTTGAGATTCCAATATTTTTCTTGGACTTACAAAATTGTAATATATTAACTCAATCATTTTTCTTAATTTATTATATGAAATTCCTCTGTGGAAAGAAACATTTCTCCCTTAACTATTTGAATACCCTGAGATAAAGAGTTCATACAACACAGGTAGAGTAAAAAATTTATTATTTTCCTGTAATCACCAATTTTTAGCAAAGTAACAGATGAGGTCTTTTTGATTGCAGACTGTTATAAATACATAGGTTTAAATGTATTTGATATGATTCTTTCCAAGACTATTATTTTCATTGTTTCCCAAATAGTTCCATTTTTGGCCAGTGGTAGTCTCTTTGGTTACTGGGTCCTTTTGAAACAACCCCAGTAGTTAAAGATATGTTTTGCATTCTGATTCACCATGTTTTAGGCTCTCTCATTTTGTGTCTTTCCCCATTCCTGGAATCAACCATTTTTCCATAGATTCTTGTATATTTTATTGAGAGGTAGAATTCAGATACCACAATCTTGTTTACAGACATTCTTTGTTACTTTTTGCTTGCTTGTTTTAGAGAAAATATCTTCTGAACTCATACTGATTTTTCCAAATTTAATTTAGAAGTATGAGGTTTCATATTCAATGTGTGTGATTTTGTTTGCATCTCTTTTCCTTAATGATTAAAATGGTATATTGAGCATATTAATTTTATGATATAAAATTATTTTAAATAGCTTATGATTTTTAATAATTTAAACATTTTGAATTTATGGAAGAAGGCATAAATAGAGTGAAAGATAAAGATAAAATGAAATGCCATCAAAATCCCAGCAGCTGTGTATGTGCATGTGTGCATGTGTATATGTGATAGAATATTAAAACATTTATTTGAAAATCAAAGGATATAAAATAGCCAAACAAATATTTGATAAAGAAGAAGAAAATAATGCCTTTTTTCAGCTATTTGTCCTTAAAATATTTCTTCACAGGGAATAAATGCACAAATTAGTATATTTTTTAATTATTTGAAATATTCTCTTCTGGGGCTATCTATCATCTTGATACATAGGACAATTAACAATTAATTTCTTTAATTTTGCTTTTAACAAAAAAACTAATTTTATGATGTATATCTTAATTTTTATCTGTATTTGACTTTAGAATTATAAATATTCTATATAACTTTACCTATTCATTTATATATATATTTGCAGGTTATAAAGTCAATTCACAAGTTAAGTTATATTAGAGAAGTATAGCTTCTTTTTGGCTCCTATAACTTATTTTGTCCTTCATGTAAGTAAACATTTAAAAATGTTTTCATGATTCCTTGTAATTTTAAAACATAAGCATTATATAGAATTTTTCTCTTTTTTATAATCTTACCATGTATTTTATAGATTATTCCATAGCATTTGAATAGACTATATTCACACTGTTCCTTATTGGTGAACATTTAGGTTATTTTTAGTTTTTGCTAACACAGTAAAACTATAATGAAGAGCCTTCTGTAAAAGTCAGTCCAAATTTTTGAATATATTTATTTGGCAGATTTCCTGTATATGTTATCACTGTATCAAAGCACAAATGTATGGGTAATTTTGCTAGATATTTCTAAATTCACTTCCATAGGTGTTCTGTAATTTTGCATTCCTCACAGCAACTTGTTAGAGTGTCTATTCCCTATAACAACACAGACGTGTTTTCAAATTTTGGGACTTCTGCCAATGTGACAGTGAGAAATTGCATCTCTGGATAGTTTAATTTGAAATTCCTTTCTTTTTAAGTAAAATTGAGTATCTTTCATGTGATCAAGGACCCTTTCACTCACATTTACCTTTAAACATTCTGATATCACATTTATATCTGTATATATGATATAGATAGATGATAAGAGGGATAGATGAGATGGATAAATAAATAGAAAGGTATTGGCAATTAGTAGTTTAATTGTTTTTATCTAGTTCTTATTTACATTGCTCATGATGCTTCTATCAGCCATGCTTTTATTTGTATCTTAATTTTAACTCATAGTTGCAAAATTTTCCTCATATGAAAGTTATACAGGATTTAATTGATATTTTTCTGTAGGTTTGTATGCAAATAAACTTTGTAAGTATAAATTCAATGAGTTTTGACAAATGTAAGTGCTTGTAAAACTACCACTCCCTACTGAGATTTATAGTTCCATTATTCCTGAAACCTCCATTGTACCACTTTGCATTTAATCTATCAACCCTCCTCTATCCCAGGCAACCATCTAACCATATTTTATTTAGAATGATGTTTTTTTCATTCATCAATGATGAGAGTTTCTGCTGTTTTCTTTCAATACATTGCTGATGATGGACATTTCTATTCCAAGCTAATGGCTATTATAAGTAAAGCTTCAGTGAAATTCATGTAAAAATATTTGTGTGGAAAATGTTTCATTTTTCTTGTGAAAATATCTAGAAGTGGAATTGGTGCTTCATGTAAAAGGTATATTTCAACTTTGCACAATCTGCCAAACTTCATTTCCAAAGTTTTGTATCATTTTACACTCTGAACAGCAATGTATGAGTCTCATTTGTTGCAATCACCAATATTTGGTATTGTCATTCTTAAATTTAGCCAATTCAATGGGTGCTAAGTGATATCCCAAAGTTTTCAACTGCACATCTCTGATTACTAATTATATCAAGATTCTTTTAATGAGCTTTTTGGATTTTCATTAATATTTTATGAAATGTTTTTTCAAGTCTATTTCACACATGTGGAGGTGTATTGATTTCATTACTGAATTATCAGAATTCTTTGTAAGTTTTTAAAACTTTTGCTTGATATATGAATTGTGAATGTATTCTCCCAGTCTGTGGCTTACTGTTTTTCTTTTTTATAGTGTTTTATGGGGCACATAAGATTTAATTTCTATGTAATCCAATTTATCCATTTTTTCTTTTATGGTGTGTTTGTGTGTGTGTGTTTTAGTTTTTACCTTTAGGTCTACAATTTATTCAAAGTATTTTTTTTTCTTATTATGGTGTTAGGGAGGGGTCAAGGTTAGTTTCTTTCCATAGATATAGAGCCAGTTGTTCAACGTCATTTATTGGAAACTAACTTTAAAATTTTAATTACATTGGTGCCTTTGTTGAATATCAAATGACTGTGATTGCATGGGTTTATTTCTTGACTTTCTATTAATTTTTGTATCACGTATTTCAATTACTCTATGTATTGAAGACAGTACTGTAAGTTCTCCTTCTTTGCTCTTTTACAAAACTGGCTTGATTATTTTATGTCCTTTGCATATCCAAATACACTTTTAATTAGCATGTGACTTTCTACATGTACATGCATGTGTGCACACACACACACACACACGCAAAGTTATTGGGATTTTGATGGTAACTTCTACATATCTTTAAATCAATTTGGGGAAAATACATGTCTCAAACACGCTGTGTTTTTGTTTTATTTGGATTTTCTGCAAATTCTATCAATAAATTTTATATTTCTTAGCATAAGGATACTGCATATCCTTTATTGAATTTGTTCCTAGTTATGTTTTTAATTATTTTTAAATAATTGTATTTCATCTCCATTTTTTGTTTCTAGTACACATAAATATCATTGAATTTTCTATACTAACCTATTTTGAGGCTTTCCTTAATTTGTTTTTTATTCTATCAAGTCAGCAAAGTTCATCCTTGAGAACCCATCTCCTACAGAGTTATAGTCAAATCTCTCAAGAGGGGAAAGGATTCAGAAAAGAATGTTTGATTTGAAGAAAAATAATATTTAGGGACTTCTAAATAAACAATGGTCTCAGAATATAAAATTCAAATAAGTAATAAGATTTCTATATTATTTAAAGGAAGATATGAATTGAAAAAATGTTGATAAATGTGGAGCACAAAGGAACAACTATTTGAGACTGTTTAACAATATATACTTCATTTATCAGTGTTAGTGTTATTGAATATTTGGATCTAGTTTTACATACTGTTTTTTCTTTAACTATATTTAAATAGCTGAAAAGTCTAACTTTAAAAGGGTGTATATCCTACATACTATTTATGGTGAGACAGGGATTTTTATTAGGTAACTCCTGCTTTAAAAATGTTAATTTTTGTAAGAACATGTAACATGAGATCTGCCCTCTTAACACATTTTTAAGGGTACAATATCATTGACTATTGGAACATATCTCCAGAACTTATTTGTCTTGCTTAACTGAAACTTCATGCCCTTTGCTTAAGAACTCCTCACTTCCCTCTCCCCTTTGCGCCTGTTGACTGTTATCCCTCTCCTTGAGTCTATGAATTTTTCTATTTTAGATACCTTATGTAAGACAAATCATGCAGTATCTATCAAACATTATATCTAGCATAATGTTTCTGAAACAGGGAAAAGACAGAGACAGCTCCTGTCTAGTTAGAACAGGATAAGGCACCTAGGAAAAGAACAAAAGCAGGAAGATTACTGAGAGTCTCAAGAATATACAACAGGATGCGTGTGGTGGGAATGCCCTTGTTTTTATTTTTTTGCTAGCTGTAAGGGTCACAGGAGCATTCCAAGTTTGGAAATATAGACAACTTTCAATAAGATTGTTCAAAATAAGGAACAGCATTCCAGCGGGTAGCAATAGAAATTAGACAACTCAGCTAAGTCTGAGATATATATGCCTAGACACAGCCCTGACACGGGCACTCTTGCCCCCTCCCAGCATGCGCTGGAAGTTCTGCTCTGTACTATTGATTTCTCTAACTAAAAAGCCTTTTTTTTCCTGCTTGCCTACCTTGAGCATTTGGGAAATTCCTTTTTCAACTCCGTGAACAGGAACCCTGGTATCATTTTCAAGGTTCATCCACATTATAGCAAATGGTAGAATTTCTTTTTTGTTTTAGGGTGGATAATATTCTATTGTATGTATATTTTACCCATTCATCCATTGATGCGCATTTAGCTTGTTTACAAATCTTGGCTACTGTGAACAATACTAATAATTAGCATGGCAATGCTAATGCCTCTTCAAGATGTTGATTTAAATTCTTTTGGATAAACATCCAGGAGTTGGATCACTGCATCATATGGTAGTTCTTTTTTAAGTGTTTTGAGGGACCTTCATATTATTTTCCATAGAAGCTATATACCATTTTGTATTCCCACCAGCAGTGCACAAAGGTTCCAATTTCTCCATATCCTCACTGACATTTGTCTTTTGTGGGTTTTCTGATAATAGCTGTGCTTACAGGTGTGAGGTAATAACTCATTGTGTTTTTTATTTGCATTTCCCTGATTAGCGATGTTGAACATTTTTTCATGTACCTGTTGACCTCCCTTGGAGAAATGTCTATTCAAGTCCTTTACCCATTTTTAAATTGGGTTATTAGAGGTTTTTGCTATTAAGTTGAATATTTGGTAACTTCAGCTTTTCTTTTTCATGTTTTGTTTTTCATTTTTGCATATCTATATGGAAAAAAACAGTGTTGGGAAAGAAATATTCTTCATGCTATGATGCACTTCATAAGGCTTCTTTATAGCTTCCAAATTTTATAGACTGAAAAACTTTTAGTTGGCTTAATAGTGCATTTTGCAGACAAAATCTTAAAAAGTATTTCAATAAAGTAATTACAATGCTGGTTTTTTTTGTTTGTTTATCATTTAGATTCTTCTTCATTTTCCTTCTTAGATTTTTACTCTCTCAAGAGAATTTGATCCATTTTTAACCTAGGTCATTTAGTAAATATGTAAACTTTATAAACCCTGGATAAGACATTGAAAACCTGCTTAAGGGATCCCTGGGAGGACAGATAGGATTTCTGAATATTCTTAATGCTAAAGATGTTCCGTATGTTATCTCCACATACTATGACATTTTCTACAAGAAAATAAGATTGTTTTAAATCATCCTTTGAAAAGATTGTCAACCCAGATTTGGGAGAGCATGCTGGGCCTCAGTAAAATAAATAATTTGAACTAAATGATATGAGAAGTCATCTGTACAATTTTATGGTTCTTTCCCTTTTTTGCAAAAGTAGAAATTTAAAAAGTTTCATTTTGCTTTTTTTATTGCTTTCTCACTGGGTAAATAAACTTGACATCATGTCATGTGTTCACTAATTCAAGAATTTCAATCAATTCAAACACTGGCAAAGTGAAGTCATCTTCACTCAAATTAGAGGTGCTTTTAATTATTTGATTTTATAGATATATTTGTGATATTCTATCTTCATCTTTGTTTTCTCATTCTGAAATTGAAATCTGCCCTTTTTACTGCTTTCTCTTTTCCTGTTATTAGCATCACAGCAATTTAAACGTAAACATACAGTCTGTACATAATATATAATATAATGGTTCTGTGTTGTAATCACTAAAGAGGAAGAGACAAGCTGGCAGTGGGTAATGGCTGGTAGATGAGGAATATGAAAGAATCATTACTAAAAAAGTGCAGTCTTATTTTTTGCTCTGTTTTCTTACCTTTTTTTTCAATTATGTATGAGCTTTTGGTTATATTGCATTCAAAATACACTTCAAAACAAGTTTAAGAAAAAAAGGGGAAGGGAGAAGTGGACTTCAAAATATGTGGAAATGGCCATGTTGCAGAGACTGAAGTTGTAGAAGCTACTCTCTGTTTGTGCCTCATCCTGATTAAGTATGCAAGCAAAGTGCTGTGGGTTTATCTAAATATGGCACATGATTCAAATTGATTCCATATGATATTCTCTGAATGAAGATTTTGTTGAAAAAATTGTGGCTGTCTTTACCTGGGTTTTTAATGTGGAATGTCATATTTTACACATTATTTAGTGTATTTTGCATAAGATACCATTATATATTTTTAAAGTTGTTTTCCAAAAGTTGTATATCTTTAGGAGACATCTTTTGATGAAAAATTGTTGAGCATTTTTACATGATCTAAGAATTTTAAAATTATGTATTAAAGCAATTAAAAGTTTGGGGATTGAGTTAACAAAAGAAAATCTTATTCAAATAGTTCTGGGTATATGTTCCTTAACACATTACTTGTAATATTAATAAAATTGTTCCCACTTTCAGGTGCAGTGGAAAAGGTGTCTGAAATTTCTATTAACTATCCAAGCACATTCTAATGTCGAAGTGTTAATTGTGAGGAGGTCTTTCACAGGTTGGATGGTTATACTTCTATTAGTTTTCAACTTCATCAAGTTTTCATGACAATGCCATCTTACCTTTCTATTGTCTTATCTTAATCCCAATTTTTTTTTAAAGGTAAACACTTATAGAATGTGTATTGTGAGATAACAGTTTTCTTAAGAGCTAACATGGATACTTGTCAATTCTATAAAGAAACAAAAAAACCCCTAAAATGATGTTTTTAATAATTAAATCACTGCCTACTTTCACAAATTAATCTAAAGTTAATTTTCTTGCAGTGTCCCACAGACAACTATTGAATGAAAATGTTTTGTTAAAAACAAAATGAAGAAGCTCACATACCAAACAACTTTAGAAAAACTTTCCTTTTCCCCTTTGAAGATTCATGGTGCAGTTTGTTATATTAAAAGTTACTGTAAGTCCTGCTTCTGAAAAACCTATCGTCCTTTTTTACTCCAATATTTCCCAAATTCATTTTAATCACAGAACTACCTACTAATATTGCATGGGAATTCTATTTTCTTTAGAAAATGCTTGGGTAAGTAGGAAGCTGGTGAAATGAGGGACTATCTTTGCTTCAAGGAAAACCCCACAAATAATACTGTTCCCAATAGATTATCTGGTGATTTTCACATTAAAATTTCAGAGTAAATTTTATCTATCAAAACTGGAGAACTCTGATATTCTATCAGGAGTTAACCCACAGCCTATCCAGCCACTATTAGTTTAGTAAATAAAGTTCTGTTGGAAAACAGACATAATTTGTATATTTTTATGGCTACTTTCATGCTACAAGTGTAGCAATGAGTATCACACTAAGCATACAATATGTACTAAATGGTACTTTACAGAACAAGTTTGCCCATCAGATTCATTATTTTTAACAATCAACTGGCCGCATGATTCATTTGTCAAAATAGTTTAGAAGTTAAGATATAAAACTAAAGCATAAGCTATGCAATTTCTGCAGCGGTGAGCCCAAAGATATTTTATGCAGACCCTAGATATGACCCAGAGGAAAATTTTTGAGACCTAATATTTTCACCACTATCCATCAGAGACAATTACACTTGGCCATGATAATTTTAGAACGGGAAATTTTCATATGCAAGTGTCCTCAGTTGTCCCCAGTGGTCATTAAATATTTTCAATAATGCAATTTAAGTTGTAGTGGTGTTAATCTTAGTAAGCAATCACATCAGCCTTCCTGACCTTTTCAAATACAGATGTCATTTGTTTGGATGATCATGACAAATGAGAAGTAATGTTAGCTATATCACTTATGCATCTTAGTATGAGGTTGTTAGCCTTGTTTGAAAGGTCATCTTATAATTTTAGAAAAATCTATGACAATTGTTTTGTCTTTATGGCATAAGTTTAAATAAATGTTCATTACGCTTCTCTATCAAGAAGCCTATTATGATATAGCTTCCTAGCTCATGAGATTAAAAGATATTTTCCTGGAAAACAAACTGCTCAGATTTCTAGGAGAAATGATAGAGTGCATAGAAATATAAAGATAAGCTTCCAACAGAAGCATGATCTAAAATGAGCTATGTGGTGCCTTCAAGTAGGAGGCTTTTAACTCGTACAAACCATGCCATGTACAAAAGGGGCAAAGTTACACATGCCAGATTTTTTTAAAAACATAAATATTTCCAAAGTCTTTTCTACTTTTTCACAAATACAAGCTTGACAAGTTATACACAAAACCATTTATTTCCCTTATTGTGTACCTTCTGTGTTGTTGCTTCTTTATATAAATCCTCTCAAGTCATCAAAACATCCTTTCATTTAAGAAAAATATAAATAAAATCACATTTGCAGTGACCCAAGTAGAAATAATAAAAGTATTTATTTCTTTTCCTGAGTCAGAATGCCATTTATAGAGCCTTTAAGGAGTTTCTGGAGTTTTGTCCAAGCCCTACATAGTGTTAATTCACACACAATTCAGTCTCAGTTTGCTCATCTAAAAAAGAGATATAATAATTACCTGGAGTGCAATGGGGACTGTTAATATAAAAGTCAAATAGTAGGAAAAACTGGACAGCTACATGCAAGAGAATGAAACTGGATTATTGCCTAATCATATACACAAAAGTAAACTCAAAATGGATCAAAGACCTGAATGTAAGTCATGAAACCATTAAACTCTTAGAAGAAAACGTAGGCAAAAATCTCTTGAACATAGACATGAGCAACTTTTTCCTGAATGCATCTCCTCAGGCAAGGGAAACAAAATAAAAAATGAACAAATGGGAATACATCATGCTAAAAAGCTTCTGTACAGCAAAGGACACCATCAGCAAAACAAGACGGCATCCTACTATATGGGAAAATATATTTGTAAATGGCATATCCAACAAGGGGTTAACATCCAAAATATATAAAGAGCACACGCACCTCAACACCCAAAAAGCAAGTAACCCAATTAAAAAATGGGCAGAGGATATGAACAGACACTTCTCCAAAGAAGAAATTCAGATGGTCAATAGGCGCATAAAAAGATGCTCCACATTGCTAATCATCAGGGAAATGCAAGTTAAAACCACACTGAGATATCACCTCACACCAGTTAGGATGGTCACCATCAAAAAGACTAAGAACAACAAATGCTGGTGAGGATGTGGAGAAAGGGGAACCCTCCTACACTGCTGGTGGGAATGTAAACTAGTTCAACCATTGTGGAAAGCAATATAGAGGTTCCTCAAAAAACTAAAAATAGAAATACCATTTCACCCGGGAATTCCAGTCCTAGGAATTTACCCTAAGAAAACAACTTCTCAGATTCAAAAAGACATACGCATCTCTATGTTTATCACAGCACTATTTACAATAGCCAAGAAATGGAAGCAACCTAAGTGTCCATCAATAGATGAATGGATAAAGAAGAGGTGGTACATATGCACAATGGAATATTTTTCAGCCATAAGAAGAAAACAAATCCTACCATTTGCAACAACATGGATGGAGCTAGAGGGTATTATGCTCAGTGAAGTAAGTCAGGAGGAGAAAAACAAGTAAAACTGAAGGAACAAAACAGCAACAGACTCACAGAATCCAAGAATGGACTAACAGTTACCAAAGGGAAAGGGACTGGGGGCAGGGTTTGGGTGGGAAGGGAAGGAGAAGGGGAATAAGGGGTATTACGATTAGCACACATAACGTGGGGTGGGGCACGGGGAAGGCAGTACAGCACAGAGAAGACAAGTAGTGATTCTGTAGCATGTTACTATGCTGATGGACAGTGACTGTAATGGGGTATATGTTGGGGACTTGATAATGGGAGGAATATAGTAACCACAATATTGCTCATGTGATTGTATATTAATGATACCAAAAAAAAAGTCAGATAGTACCTCCCAAGTAAATACTACTCTGTGAAAAAAGAAAAAAAGATCAAGATGGAGTAGTGTGTCTACACATTTTTTTTTCAAGCATATGATCAGACACTTGGTAAGTTTTTCCCCTTGCTTTATTGAGATACAAATCATAAATAAAACTGTACATTTGAGGCATACAACATGATATTTCAATATAATATTTGATAGACATATAAATATGAAATGATCACCAAAATAAAACTAATTAAAATATTCATCATGACATTTATTAACATTTTTTTGTGAGAGCAATTAAGATTTGTTCTCTTATTTTATAAATTTCAAGTGTACAGTATCATTAACTATAGTCAGAAGCTGCACTGTACATCTGAAACAGTCTGTTTGGGCTGCTGTAACAAAATATCCCAGACTGATGGCTTAGAAACTATGAACATTTATTTCTGACAATTCTGGAAGCTGAAAGTCCGAGATCATAGTGCCAGCATAGAGGGGCCTCTTCTGGGTTGCAGATTTCTCCTACAAAATGGAAGGGGCTAAGGATTTCTGTGAGGTCTTTTATAAGGTACTAATCCCATTTCTGAGGGCTCTGTCCTCATGATCTAAGACCTCTCAGAGACCCCATCTAATAATGCTATCAATTTGAGGGGTTAAGATTTCAACATAAGAATTTTGGAATAACACAAACATCTAACCCACAGCAGACAGAGCATACACATCCAAAGAAAATTAAATCACTATCTCAAAGAGATAACTTCACTCTCATGTTGATGATAACATTATTCACTTTTGACCATATGGATGATCCTGGAGGACAATAGGGTAAGTGGAACAACAGTCACAGGACAAATACTGTACCATTTCCCTTATATGCAGTCAGCTTTTCACAGTCCCAACATAATAATTTCCGAGCTTTTCTTGGCTTGAAGACAATGCACAAAATGTAAAAAGTGAAATCTTTGTTCCTCATGTCAATCATTTACATTAAGCAGATCAGGAGACAGACACATGTCAGGGCCTAGATTCAACAGCCTAGGTGGGGCTCAGTCAGCCGCTTCTCAGAGAAGCTGGCAGTCAAGACAAGAAGTACAGAGAGTCATCAGTTCATGTGATAAATGGAAAATTTAAGATAGATCTGAGGTTTATATCCAAAGAGCTCGGGCAAGGAAATTTCCAACAGGTAAGATTCTTTAAAAACAACATTAGAAAACCGGTAACTCAGAGTGAGTGTGACACTAACAAAGAAAAGAAAGAAAAGGAGCTGCCCTCTTGTTCCCAGTGTATTTTGTTGTAGATCAGGAAGGCCCAAGTGGCTGTGTGATGCAGCTGCATCAGAAGGAAGATTAGAAGTCAGCAGGATTTCCACTCGCAAGAAGATTTGTAATTCACACGTGTTCTCCACTATTTTACACTTACTTTTACGTTACACCTAATCTGAGCAAGATACTGGATAAAGTTCTGGGGATATACATTTATACAAATAGAATTACTATTCTCAAAGAGTTTTCAGTTAAAAGAAGAGATGAGCTAGTATTCAAAATTACAAAATAATTACAGGGTTCTTTAAGCAGTTGGAAGAGGGCATCCAAGCCAGCCTTGGAAGTCAGCCCAGAGGAGGCTGTTGGGTTAGAAAAAATTTCTTCTACCCTTTGAAGTTTCTTCCAACTGGTCTAAGAATTAAATAGACATGAGACAGATTTGCAGGAGAAAATCAAATTTATTTTTGTAAGTGTGTGAGGTTCACATGCATGAGAGGTTCAAAGACAGAAAGGTACAATGAGGTATATATGCCATCCTGATCTAAGGAAAGGGTTAGGGGCCCAGGGGCCTCAGAGGAGAAGAGGGCCATTCATGGGGCCATGAGAGCCGAAGCTCGGCTGCCAGAAGTTCACCCTGCCGTACAGATGGGTCATTCAGATAAAATTTATCTCTGGTAATAACTCATCCTGGAAACACCCCAGCTGGTAATCTATGTAGTTAAGGGAAGGGCCAAACTTTCTCTTGAGTCCACAGGGTCTTGATTGTTCAACTCAACATCATCCACATGCCAAAGGGCACATTTTGGACACACTTCCGAACCCCTTAAGGCCATACCAGAGTATCATTAACTCTTACAGGGCCCAGTGATTCAATACAAAAATAACACAGTGCAACTTTTTAAAAGTATATTCTGCTCCTATTCATTCAACTTAAACCAACAGACTACTTTTGAGCAAATGCACTAATAATACTGTGGTGTTTGCAATCCAGCTGCCTGTACACACTGAAGTGATGGTGTTGGATTTGGTTCCACTGTTCCGCATATTACCTATTGACTGAATTATCTTATCCTGTGGTGCCAAAGCCAATATGTAAGGTATTGGCCCAGCCTGTTAAAAAAACAACATTCCATTTAACTTTCCCAGAAGACCAACAGCTTAAACTTAGCCTCGCAAATCAAGAGTTGGAAATGCCTGTGAAATGGTTCAGGGGACAGGAGGAAGAAGACCAGTCTTCTCCCTTTCCTAGTTCTCCACACCTACTTAATAGATGAGATCAAAGAATTAAGCTTCGACCTTTTAGTACTATCTTTGCATCCACGTATTTCAAAGGCATTCATGGAGCACTTCTCTTAAAGAGTTTTCTTGTGATCTGAAAGCCCCCTTGGAAATATTGCCTG
The DNA here is from genome assembly GCA_032199065.1 of Smutsia gigantea. Classification (NCBI taxonomy): domain Eukaryota; kingdom Metazoa; phylum Chordata; class Mammalia; order Pholidota; family Manidae; genus Smutsia; species Smutsia gigantea. The sequence continues at coordinate 13,192 of JAVSCE010006627.1, forward strand.
TGGACCAAGACTCATGAGTGTGACCATCCAGGATTATGTTAGAGATTATGGCAGGCGAGCTGAAACTTCAACCTTGTTAGAATTTAGGGCACAACGGAATGTTAAGCATCCCTGGGCAACTAGTGTAGTTTTTTGAGTAGTAACAATTTTTGCTGGAAGTAGAATTTTAGAACACATCTTGTTGCAGCATTTTTGTGGGCCCATTTTATGTGTGTTCCTGCCCTGGTCAGATTCAGCGTGCCAGCCTCACTCCTCTTGTCAAAGCAGGACTCTTTTATCACCAACAGTGCTTCTGTCGTACTACAGTGTTTCTGTGGCTGGTTAGGCTCAGTTGCCAAGGCAACCATGCTGACGTGTGTTGCCTTTAGGAATTTATCATTAGATACCTGAAAACCTTGACTGCATGTACATAATAAAAATTATCAAGGTCATGTATCTCTGTGTTTCATATGGTATTTTCCAGAGACTCAATAAATATGTAATAAGGTTGAGCTCCTATTCACATTTTTAATCATTTATTATCGAAAGTCTTGATAGAAATATATTGATCTTACTACATTCTTAAAGGTTTCAGGTTATAAATAGGGAACCCTATTTAAAATATTTTAGGTTATTTTATGTCAATCTACATGCAAAAGTAATTTTATGGAGCATTATACATTGGTTAGGGTAATTCCAAAGGAAAAGAATCAGTCATGAAAATCTCTCAGGCCTATAACTTTCTTTCTTGTTCCTTCTATTGTTTCTCTGCCCCCAACTTCTCGGTGATAGTGATAACATCAGCATGATTTCCTCTTCCCAAATTTCATCCTTCATTTTCCCCCTGGAAAGCCAGAATCATAGGTTTTGCAGGTCAGATGTATTTTGGCTTGTACCTTTACTTTGCTTCACTATTTATTTAGTCATTCATTCATTCATTCATCCATTCATTTATCTTTTCTGAGCCCCAGTTACCTTACCTAGAAGATATAAAGGGATTGCTTCATGAATGGATTAGTGATAATGAGTATACACAATTTAACACAGTATCTGACATGTTGTTGGTTTTAAAATAATTATATATACCATCAAAAGCAAAATCATTTGTCTTGTCATAGAAAATTAATTTGATATTTTGTCTTCATACCTGTATTGGTAAAATAGTTGATAAGAGTGAGAAGCCTCCTAATTATGTCCATTAAAATGATCCTAGGAAGGCTTTCCAAACATTTGCAAACCTTTTCAACCTATCAAGTTATGAGAATCATAGCATTTTAGAATGACTGTTTGGGGATAAAGACTTTACATTTTCAGATTTCTCTTAACTACAATACACCCAAAAGCATAGCACAACAAGCTCTCACTAACAAAAGTTTAATAGAAATTAAATAACAATGCAAGTTGAAGCAGTCAGGGAACATACATTATGATGAAGCTATGCTGGGTATTTACTAGGGATCAACACCTATGAAAGAAAAGTGAGGAAGTAGAATGGAGCAGAGGAAAAAGTTCAACTCTGATGTATATCTTACAAAGACTCATTCATCCTGCAGGAGAGTTTTGGAGCAAGTTATTATTTGTCAGAGTTGTCTTACTTTGAGCTGTGATGACTGTGCACTTATACAGCCCAGCCTCCTCATTCTTCCAGCACAGCCTATCCAGGCAGTCCCAACCTCCAGTGCAGCTGCTCTGCAGTTGAGAACTGTTGGAAGCTTCTACTGACCCCACGCCCGTAGCAAGGTGATCCTTTCTTGAGGGAAATCTAGGTGGTACATACCTGCATCTATCACACCTAGATTAACTACCGTATTTGAAAAGAAATGAACTGGGCCTAGATTCAGGGAGACAATGACAGACATGTTTTGTTGAGGGACTTGAAAGTTTTGGCTTTTTGTGAGTTAAATAACATGTGTGTGCGTCTTACCCATTAAGGAAACCTAAACCCCTGAATTCATATTACAGGAATAGTGAAGATAACTGATGACAAGAGAGAAACCCCAAAAAGAAAAGATGAGAGAATCAGCAGTACATTTCCCTTGCAATTCAACATAGCCATTGATCTACTTAGGAAGAGGAAACCAATTCTTTAATTATTTGATCTTTTCCCAGAGTAAGTGGCATCTTGTCTGACCAGATTTCCACTTATATTCAGAGTCATTTTTTCATTTTTTTAACCTCATGCTTTCACTCTTACGAGGAAAAAACATGTCTTTCTGCTGATCGCTCTGTGGTGTTTTTCTAGAATGAGGGAAGTCACCATCCAGGAACACTGGGCACAAGCAAATGAGTCATTGCTGTAGGTGGGAGGTGGCAGGTGGGAGGCTCTGATTGTGGTGAATTACATAAACCTCATGTGGGAAGTATGGGAAAGGTTAAGTGTCAGTACTCCTGCCCCAGTGCTCTCTAAATGCTTATATGACACCACACAGAACTAGGTCTTTCAGCCTCTTTCCTCTTCTTAAAATTAAGGAAAGGATGTGCCATTATTTCCTTCACACTAAATCTCATTCTTTTAAAACTTTGCTTAACTTTGGCAATGCTGATGCAGAGTGATTTAAAATATGGAATTCAGTATTAATAAACTCAAAGGAATAAGAAGCACATGCAACCACAAGTTACATTACACCGATGGGCCATTATATAGACATCAGAAAGCTTTAAAAAATCACAGTGGTTAGAAAATAATTTGCATTGCCCAATATCTTGTAAAATCAGCTGAATGTTTTATTTCACAAACTTCTTGCTCAGGTTATGCCTCAATGATTTTCACTTACTAAGTAGCATCACTGAGCTGTGAAGATGTTCTCCCCCGGTGCACACAACTCTAGAATTTTTGTTCACAAAATACTGATTTCATGATTAAACTTTCCATCAGATAAGAACTCAAGGTCTGAGCTTTAGACTTTTCATAAAGGATTGCATTTATGGTTTGAAAATCCTTGAAAATGGTCTATTTCCATTAATAAAATATAGAGATAATGTTCTACATGGAAAGATTAGATTTATACCCAAATTCCCATTGCTCACAAGAACCTAGTATTCCACCACATTTATGATGTTATTTAAATACTTAAACTTCATTATGTGGCCACATGCCATTATTTTCACACCTGAAAATTAAGGCTGGGAGTTACCAGAAAACAGGATTAATGGGTAACTACTTAGGAAAATGCACACTGATACCATTTGGACTACTTTTGGTTACGATCTTTTCCCCCACAAACAGAAGTGCTTATAAAAGGATGAATTTTCTAAAGTTGGCTTATATTGGCCAACACAAGTTAAACGGCAATGTGAGGTACTTAAACTATGGCAGTTTCTGCATATGGTAACTCCACCCATCAGCTACTTCTAAATACCTGATTTCCTTTTTAAGTTCCTCCATTATTTGGTTGAAAACCTTTGCGAGTATTAGGTGACTGTTAAAAATGTAACACATTAAACCTTTAATGGAGTGATTCAAGTTATCTTTAATACTCCAAATGTGTTTTTAAATTTAGGGAGATTTCAACTTAAAATCTAAACTCTCAATTATGCATTTAAAATTGAAGCTACATATTGAAATGATGTCCGTAAAAGTTAAATTGCCCTAAATAGTTTAAATATAAACATGTGTGCTTGGATTTCCTAATATAAAATATATCAGTAATAAAAAATAGTAAGTCAATTATATTTTCTGTGATTCTAAACCTTCATAAGTTTTAAAATACTGCTAACATCACAATTATATTGACCAACATAACTTGAAGAGCTGCTTTCCTAAAACAACATTTTCGAAGCCGCCCTTTTGATTTTCTGATAACTTAAGAACTGGGACTATACCTAGGATACATCTGAGCCCTTGACTGTAACACTGACTATACTTGCAAACCCTATTCACAGTTGTTAATGACTCCACTGCAAAAAAGACGGAAGTGGTGATGTTGGACATGTCTCTTAGATTTAGGACCTGTTTTAAATCAGATGAAAATATGTAACTGATGCCTGATGACTCTGGCTCCTGAGGATTATTGGAGTATTATTTTTGTTGCTCTTTCAAATTGACTTTCTCCTGCAACTCTGAAGATCCAAGTTGAACTTGATGGAATCCTGCATTCTTGTAAGATACATCTATCTCTTAGAGTCAGATAATGCTTTCAGATATGAAAATGTGCAATTAAAAATTTTCTGTTTCTTATAGCTTCTGTTTATTTGGTGTTATCAGAATTTACTATTTTTAGCAGTAAGTTTCTTCATCTTCTAAAGAGATTGGATTACTTTAGATTATTTCTAGTGTTTATGTTATGATAAAATCTCAAAGTTGAAATGTATTTTAAAGTACTGCTAGTCTATTAAGTCATCAGATAAAAAGAATCACTTTTAAAAAAGGAAACTAATCCATAATGTTATGAACTCTTATTAAATATTGTTTATTTTATCATTATTGTTATCATTATTCATTATACTCAAATTTTTATTAGGTTAACCACATAACTTATCATCCAAAGAGGACAACTTTTGAAAGTAAAACAGGGAACAATTACTAACTATGTAATCATGTCAGGTCTGTCCTGGGAAACTAAGGCATCTTGCCAATCTAGCTGTGCTGTGCTATAGTCAACTGAAATGTTTAGAAAATTTCCATTCACAAAGAAATCTCTAGAGAACTGGTTTTTACCTTCCATGCTCCCTTGGAGATTTTTAGTCAGCTAAATTTAAATGTGACCATAATACTATAAAAATATTTGAGTATGTTTGCACTGGTTGAATTAGAGACTATAGACCTGGAACTCTCTACCTTTAGCATCCTCTCAGAGGTATACCATGATCTCTGAGGCACCACTATGGAAATAGGTAGCCTCACAGGATTATTTTAAACTACTGCATTAATGGAAGGAAAGTGACATTGAACACCCATGAGGTGCCAGACCATGTACATGTAATTGGCTGGGAACAATGGGGCATGTCTGATTGATTGCGAAGCCTTATTCCTATTCCTCAAGAGAAAGCATATTGCATTTTTGTATACTTTTATTTCAGGAAGTTCCTTATTGTGTCAGTCAGGTCACCCTAAGTTATGGTATACCACTAGCAAATAGCCTCTAAATTTCAGAGGTAAAAGAATAAACCAATGAACAACCAAAAAAGGGTCTCAAAAACATTTCTTGTTCACGTTATATATCTATTGCAGGTTAGCAAGACACTGGCTATTATAGTTCCTGAGATACATAGGCTGTAGGAAGCTCTATCTTGACATATACTTCTATGATTCCAGGAGCAAGGAAATAAAAATATGGTGAAATATTTACCACTTCTTAAAGTTCCTACACAGAAATAATAATTGTCTTTTTCTTTCACATTTCATTGGCCAGAGCAAGTTATAAGGCCATGTCTAAATTAAACAGAATGAGGATGTATAATTCTTCCATAGAGAGGGTCACCAAATAAAACAGTTATTTGACCATGATCTTATTTCAACACATCTATATTCTTGAACTGGTAGTTAATATTTCATCTTTCTTAAGGGACCATCATATCATGAGAGCCTCATATATTTAGATTATAAAAATGTATTTTAACATACTTTCCAATATCTAGTTCAAATTTCTTCTTATCTTAAGCTAAACATTTTCAATGTTTCAACTGTTCCTGAAAAGGCATTGTTTAAAGCAGTGCTTCTCAAACTTGAATGTGCATTTGCATCTCCTGGAGATATCAAAATGCATATCTGATTCAGTAGGTCTGGATGAGGCCCCTACTGCAGTTTTTGTTTGTTTATCTTAAGTGGTCCCTTGACCTAGTTATGAGGTCCTAGCTAGAAGCCAGTCAGTTCCTTTTCCTGAGCAGCTAATTAGGACCACATCCCAACCACTAATATTAATGAGCTTTTACTCTCTGGGCCATCATGTACCTGTGGTAATGGGCCTGGGGCCAGGTATCGGACAGCTAGTGGTAGCCCCTGAGTCCCAGAACCTAGGAAATTAATCAAATAAGCCAATCCACAGAGAGGCCATGAAACCTAGCTACTCCACCCCACTTGCCATACATAAGCTGCCCCTACAGCTCCAGCTTTCTGCTACCCTGTCTTCAGGTACAGCCCTCTGTGTGACCCTGCCTGCAGTCTTCTGTCCCTGGAGCTATAAGTAACGAAGAGTTCTAAAATTCGCTCTGTGTCTGTTGGTGGTTCTCATGTACGTGTTTAATTTAAATGTAAAAATCTGCTCTTCGTTACATAGTTATCTTTTAATGTTGAATTAAAAATAGACATACCACTAAACAGATAATAAAAATCAGAAACAAAGGAAGTTAACTGTATTAACAGTGAATAACATAACTATACCTTAGGTGGTAAGGAAGAAAATAACTAACTTAAGTAACAACAGAAAACATTTTGACTAGATACTGTAGGGCTTAAGATACAAGAAACTGTACACACATACTATAATATAATTAGTAAATTTGTTTTTCATAGGGGTAGGATTGAGCAATTTTGAAATTAATTTATTTGTGTAATAGCGCAGACAACAAAAATCACAGACCACTGCTCTGCAAAAATGGCAAAATAATAAAATGCAAAAAAAAAGAAATGCTGCAGATTAGGAGAAATTAAGGAGACATAGATACAGCATAGGAGTGGGGGATACTGGAACACAGACAAGTGGAAGCTGGTGACATTTACATAAGATCTAATTTAGTTAATAGGATTATACCAAGGTTAATTTCCTAGTTTTGGTAATTGTGCTAAGGTTATTTAAGTTAACATTAGGGAAAGCTGGGTAAAGGGTGTATGATATCTCTGTGTTATATTTTTGCAACTTTTCTGTAAATCCAAATTATTCCAAAATAAAATGTTAATAAAATTAACCTATCCATGGTGTATTAGAATTGCATCTAAGTTAATACATATTATTTCATGTATTACATGGAAACAAATATTTTTCTTTGATGCAGTTCAGCTACAATAATTGGTAAATTGTTACTTTAAATATAATACTTTTGAGTAAAATTATCTTTTTGTTGAATGTATTTATATGCAAATAATAAAATATGAATTTAGCCATGTTCCTTTATCTGGCTCATAACATGTTGGATGACATTTATTTATTTACACTGCAAATTTTCTTTCAACAAATTGAACATAATGTAAAATTGTGAAAGGGTTTATGTTGCAGAAATGAAAGAACCACCTGTTTTCAGTAGAGCATCACCACTCTGAATTTTTCATGGTATCCCATCACTTCATATACTATTTTTATTATCACCAGTAATTAGCCCCCTGCATCAGGGTCAGAGAGAATCAGATTCGGGCTGGTGGCAGTGGAAGGTGGACTTCTTATACCAATTCTGCACTTTTACTCACACATACATGTAAACATTCACAATTCACTCTTTGTAAAAGGATTTGCCACCCATTTCAAGCCATTCAAGGAATCTGCCACTAAATTTTGTTGCTCCTTAGCATCTCCTGCTGCTGGTATATAATCTGGCTTTATCAGATCTTCTGAATTAGTTAAGCTTCCAGGTATTTTCCATCTTTCCAAATTATTCTTCTCTTGCTTTTGTCTTCTCTCCTATTGTCTTTATCACTGTGTGTTCAGGAATTTAAGAAAAATCACTTTTCTGTTTCTTTAAAAGAATTTTGAGTCAGAAGTTTATTAAATTTTTGTCTCCAATCATTATCTTTATTTAGAAGCCCTCCACAATTTAAAAAATTTTTATTTTTATTTGTTACATAGCAAATGGACTTTGTGCATGTCTTAAATATTTCAAAGTAACAAACAGAAAAGCAATATTTAAATATTTAAAATATTTAAATATTTCAAAGTTTTAAAAACAGAAAACAAGAATTCATAGTCAGTTATATTAGTCAGTGTTCTAAGTTGCAAACAGATCCCTTTCTTGTTAGTTTAGGCATACAATGAATTTGTTACAGAATATTGTGTGGTTCATAGACTCTCTGGGAGAACCAAGGAATCAGGCTTAGAGGCCAATGGAGCCATGTCTAAAGGATGCTGCTGATTTCTCCAGCAAAAGCCCCATTGCCACCATTGCTGGACCCAGAAACCATACCTTCCCCTGCTGATTCTGGTCAATGGATGCCAGAATTTCTACTCCTGCTGCCCCCAGATGCTGGGCACTTATGTCACTACCATCACCAGAAGATAAACTTGAGGTGTGGTTCCTGCTTATGAATCTAAATTGCATGTGGGTGTTTCCTACTGGGAGTAGTCATAGTATTGAAATCTTCTCTCTGGGAAAGTGAGTTTCTGGGTTCTACTATGTGGAAGTGTGACTAAAAGCTTGATACTCTTCAAACACAGGAAGGATGTTCAAAAATTCAGGGTGGCCACACAAAGTGACAAAGATATACTGTCCCATAACAAAAAAAGAGTGAGATGTTAAACTGGATATAACACATTATCTAAAGGGGTAGGAATTCTATGCTATATGATTTTCAGTATGGGACTCCATAGGGTCTGGGTATAGTCCTCAGATTTTCTGTACTATGGCCTACAGTATGGACAGCTTGCAAAAACTACAAGAATAATTGTCACTGGCATAATGCTATTTACGAGGGATTTAATTAGAACTCCGAAGTTTAACATTTGGAATAAAATAGATAATATAATAGCCCAGTTGGAATACCCTCAAATGCTAATACCAGGAATTTTGAGAATGTGTTTAGAAGAGATATTATGACAGTTATCTAGAGGACATTGGTAACTATTTGGCACAGGGGATAGTAATTTACATTGTATGGAGATTTTACAATATGAAAAATGCTTTATATAATTTACTCTTTGAACATCAGAAAATCTGTTGGGTGTTTGAGCTATTATTTTCATTGTTATAGTTTAGGAATTTAAGTTTCAGAGAGATAAATTTTTTTAAGCCACATACCTATTTAGTGACTCATCTTGAATCCAGATATTTCACTCCAAATCTCATGAAGACAGCTACTCCAGAAAAAAAAAGTGCATTTGAAAATGGTAAAATATAGAGAAACATGTGAGAAAATTATATCATAATCTCATTTAAAAAGCAATTATTAATAGTTCACAATATATATTTGTAAATATTTTTTCAAAAAAAATCATTCAAGAAATTGATTCTACCAAAATACAACCATTATCCATATAAGTATACAGTAGCAAAGGATTGAAACTCTTTAAATATTAATCAATAGGTGAATGATTAAATAAATCATGATAAATGCATTATATGAAAAGATATATGGTCATTAAAAATAGTGCTATGTGCACTGACATACAAAAATGCCTAACAAGTACTGTTAGGTAAAAAAAACAAATTGCAGATCAATATCTGGAACATAATACAATGAGTGTGTGTTTATATTGATAGAAGAATTATATCTATATGAAGTTAAAAAAACTCATATATAAGATATACAAAATAAGTTAGCAATTCAGGCCATAACATGAATTAAAGGGGAATATATGCACATGTGGAAACAATGTGTGTATGCATGCATATATGTATGTTTGCATATGTTCATATATTTCTAGTACGGAACATATGGGTAAAGTTAAACTAGTTTTCATTATATTACTAAACAATATTTTAGGAAGAAAAACATAATTACTAGGAAAATGTATGTAAACACATAATCTTGCCATACAAGAATGTTTTAACTATAAAATCAATGACAAAAAACTGTAGATTATCTCTTTACCACACAAATTAATATTGTGGTTAAATCATACACATGAAAAACAAACAAGCAATAATTAACAAAATAGAAATTGGTAAACAAAGGTAAATGACACAAACAGGTAATCATTTGAAAAATACAACAGTATTTTTGGATTATTAATATTTATATGCTTTTCTCTAAGCCAATAGAAGAAATATTTATTTTTTATGAGATCTCTCTCTTTGTTGAATTATAAATTGGAAATATTTGGATATTACTGGAAGTATTTGGATATAGATGATAATATATGTACTTCTTATAGCAAATATTTATTGCTTCCATAAAGATGTCTAGATTTCATTTAAAGTTTAGATATTAAATTCCACTCCCACATTTTCCAAATTTTTCCTCTCATCACTTATGATCCATGAAACAGACCATGATTTAAAAAGTGATTTCAATATATCCCTAGTTTTTCCTACAGAGTAAAGCCTTTTTATATTTATTGTGCTAGTTCTGATACATGCGTTATTTACAATAATTAACAAAATAGTTTCCAAGAGATAACAGAGTGAAGAAAAGTTCATTGGATTTACATGCTGAGAGAAAATAGTGGCAAAAATAAGAATTTCTTTTGTTTACAGTCAGTATAATCTTGCCAAAGTAATCAGGACCTTGTGAAATAGTAGTCAGCTTACAAGACAATATAATATCCTGTCTTCTAAAGGAGGAAGAGTCTGAAAGACGTAAAGGAAAGTTGCTCAATAGCATAAAATGTTTAGATAGTTCCTCTCCATAGCTATAACCTATAATTTACAAAAATCTGTGCTAACATTATTAAAATGCATAGCTAAAAAGGTGAATGTTTGTCAGTTAACCTTTAGTTAATTATTATTCTTCATGAGCACAAATTGAAATCATTGGCTCATTAATTGGAGTGGAGAAAATATGATACTGGCTCTCTACATATATGACAACACAGGCATTAAGGTTTGAGGGACATTTATCCTCCTGTCCAAGAATATCTCCTTGATTTGTCTGCCATGTTATCAGAAATTCATGTTGGTGAATCTTGGAGAAAGCTTTGAAGTCCTCTGAAAAATGCTTATGCTGCCTGTCTACGGCAATGGTTAGTCCATTCTTAAAACTTGTATCAATTACTTCTTTTCTTTGTCATGCATAGAATATAGTAGATAAAGACTAGACAAGTACTGATAACATGGGAGGGACCCGATTCAGGTGTTATTTCTGTTGGGGGGCACACCAAAATTGTTATTGTAGTGAGAAGTCTTAAGCATTCAGAGACAGTGTGAAGGGTGGGAAGGAAGAGTGACTGCCAAATTATGATTTGCCAGAGAATTTAATCTTATCTGTGTGTGTGTGTGTGTGGTGTTAGAGGAATAGTAGAGAAATATAACAGCACATCTTTTTATTCATTTTAATTTAGACTGTGCTTTTTTAAAACAATGAAAAACAGAACTTTGCCTTGGGGTACAAGTCTTCTAGTCCCAAGAACAAGATGGCTGTAAGACCAAAATTGGCTTTCTGCCCGAATGCATTCCTTCAGTACTAAAATGAAACCAAAAGTTAAACCCTGGCTAATTGAACATTTCAATTTATGTCCTGCTTTCAAAGACAGGTAGCTCTATAGTTAATACCCCATTGAGTAGAATAAGAGATGCCCTCTATTTTCTTGTGTAGTTTTCAAGAAAAGACACCAAATGGCCAGTGTCTGTCACATTTACCTGAAACATAGACAGAAGTAAAGTAAATGATTGTGCCTAATTTTTTTTGAATACCCTGTATTCTTGAATAACCATTACCTTGTTCTTACTGTGGTAATAGCTTTTAGGTGGTTAAAAAATTACTTCTTGCTGATAGATAATGTTTTAGGAGATTGTATCTCTCAATTCACACTTGTTTTGTTATATAAGTAAAGAGCTTAATAAACTATTTTAGAACGAATTTAGAGTTTTTAAAATAGTCCATTTAGTATTTGGGCCATTCATAATCACAAATATTCTTGATAAATATTGTTGTTTTGCAAATACAAAATTGGTGGCAAAAATGAATCCATATAATTCATTGGTTTCTGACTTGGTGAAAATTTGGGAGAGTTGAGTGATATTTATATTAAAAAATTAAACCTTTTAAGATGTACATAAATAAAAACAGCTCATAGAAAAATGTAATTTGTATAAATGCAAAGCATTTTATAAAATAAAATTAAATGAATTTTAAAGGGACACTTCTGTAGCTCAGTTCAGATCCTGAATAATAACATTAAATAGTTCTGTAGCATTTTAGAGTTCACAAGGCTGCTTTCCCATATACATTTGATCCTCATATCATCATAACAACATATTTAAGTATCACTATCCTTTCTATGCCAGTGAGAAAAATAAGCCCATGTTATATAGTTTCAGGTGGCAGAAATGGTATTGAATGCAGATGTTTTAGGCACCTTATCTGAACTGCTAATAGAATACATTGAACAAAGCTGCACTGAGCATGCCCATTCTGTGTACAGCATCACTATCTATATTTGTAGCACAGCAAATAAGTTGCTCTTGGAATAATTGCAGAATCATCTGCAATTAAAAGAAAATATAACAGGCACATGTAACAAGGAAACATGAGATCTATCAGCAGCCCTCTACTGGTCCCTTCCAAAAGATGAATCTTGTTTATTATAAGAATTGGTAGTTTTTTCCCTTATAATTAAGGGTGGATGCTAGAACATTGGCCAATATACCCATTCAAAGAGCAGATTGAGAACACTGATGTATTATTTTCCAAGGACTAGTATTTTCCGGTCAGAAAAACCAAGATTTGTTAAATTGCAATGATAGAAATATCTGAGGAACATAAAAGAACTGGTTTGGATGTCTTTATTAGTATTTTTTATAGTGTTGGTTCTGTCAGAGGAAACCCACAGAAGGCACATCTGTCTGTTCCACTGGCATAAAGTTGTAACATCTAATAGAAGTGAAAAGGTTTATCCCTTTCCCCAGATGCAGCAAAGAAAATTTTGACATGTTCTTATTCACAGAGTGGAAATAAACACTTACTTCAACTATAGAAGCCACTTTAGGGAATTTAAGCCCCATGGCTATTTCATTTTGTGTGGTAACATAGGTTTTATTCCATCCATTCTTTATGAAATTAAGCATATCTTCCATGATAGGCACCCAAATGGCTTTTCCTATTTATTTAAATTTCATTTTTATTTCTATTACTCCTAAGTGTCTTATTAGCTTAGTCCCTAAATATAATCAGTAAACTTGAGTGTTTACTATATGACACTTTGTGTTTCTCTAAATAAGAAGTTATCAAATAAAACTGACATGATGTTTCCTGTTGATTTTTTGCCTCTGTATTACAGAGTTCAACACCTTCAATTTGTACTCTCCTAATTACCATTTTGAATCAAAGCCTTCTATTTCCATTGCATTATGCTGCATGGATTAATCTATAATTTAAGTAAGAGGCTAACTGGCCATCTACCATATTATACATTATCCTTAAAAGACCAATGCCTGTCTCACTTACCAATTTAAGTTGCTTGGAAATTGGGATGCTTGGTCTCTCATTTTCCTCCAGAAGCCATATATAAATACAGCCAAACTACGTAAGTGTATTCTAAACACAAACTGTGGCCATTGACAGACAAGTGTGCATATAATTTTGTTTAATTATATTGATCGGAACCTTGTTTCTAGCAAGTTGAACACAATTTCAAGTAAATAGCTATATACAATTTGTAGGGGAAAACCAAAATAAAAGAGTAGAAGAATTTTTTCTCCACCTACAAGATTTCACAATGAAAAGTCAAACAATATATTTTGGCATGGTTTGGAATATAAAATATTATAGGCAGTATGTATTGTCTTTTTTAGAAAACAGTTTTGGTGAAGCTATTTTTTCAAAATCTTTTTTGTTGTATACAAATGTAGTTAGATGAAAAGTAATGCATTGTTTTATACAGAAGTGGGACATTTCAAACTGCTAAAGTGACAGAAAATATAGCTTATGAAGCAATCTAAGCCACCCACTATGATTAAAATATTTAAAAAAGAAAATACACAAACATTTTAATAAAGGATACTCATGGGCTCATTTAAGAAACAAATTTACAAAATCTTGTTGAGATGTGTGCCCATGAATAAATACTCTTTTAAATCTGTTAACAAATCTTAGCAAAGTATAAGACCAAGCTTTAATTAGGAGGAATGGCCTCTGGCTATGGATCAGCTATAGGCTGACAGCTATAGGCAGATTCCAAGACACATTCTCTGTTTAAATCAGCTGGACTGTCTACTGATTTGTTACAGATGTTTTGGGTCAGCTGTGTCTTGAATAACCCATTAACACATTAGCAATTTAAATATTTTGGTTATTGTTGCGTATTTCTAAATGCAAAGTGTTACTCTGGGTAGTTTTCCTTGAGAGGCATGAGAATGTTAAGGAAGTAGAGCTTAGGAAAATAGTTGGAACACTAAGTCTTAAACAAAAACAAAACAAAGCTAAATTTTCATGAAACTGTTAATTTATGTTTCATAATGCTCAGTCCCTAGTCTGTACTGTCATAACAGTCAGTAAGTCTTGAGCAATGGGATAACTTTTGCCATTTTAATAGTAAATATCTGACTGTACTATTTTGTCCTTTTCATACTCATATTGGGGTATTTTACTTCCGGTTAGAATGTAGAAAACAACAGGAAACCAACACTATCTTACTCATCTTTTCATCCAACCAATGTAAAACTTAGTCCTTTACACATTGTAGGAATTAAACATGTTATTTTGTGTATTAAAAAACCAATGATTTTTATCCAATTTTTAAAATAATGAAATAAGTTGGTGGGAAATGTTTGAGCAGAGATAACTTTTTGGATTTGTGCCCAAACAATGGTTATGAAACACTATCCAACTAGATACATAACATAGTGAAGTAGTATGAGTCCAGATTCTAAATCCGTTTTTCCCACATTCAAATCTTGGCTCTGCCACTTACTGATCTCAGGTGTATTAGTTATTTTGTGTACATTCCTCAAGAGCACAATGGAGATAGCAACAGTACATACCTTACAGGTTGTGAGAATACCTGACTTAATAGATATAAAACACTTAGAACAGTGCCTGTACGTAATCATTGCTTTAACATTGTTATTAATCCAAATTAGATATAGTGGACATTATTATATTCCATTTATGGTTTAATGTGACTTGTCAAAGTTTTTTATTCACTTTCATTTTTGGGATGCATGATTATATGTTTTCTGAGATTCTGATTTCTGATCCTTTCATTTGCACTTTCATTATTGAGTTTACATATTGGCAAGTGGGGATTCTACTTGTAGCTGATTTCAGACTTTTTATATGGTAAGAGATAATAAAACATATAAGACACTTTCCAAATAAAGAAATATATGTCTTCCAGTAAGTCAGTAGAGAATTGCATTTAAACATATGTAACATCATTCATCTGAGTATCTTAAAATTGCCTTATGGACATGTATGATTCTATTTAAGAGCCAGAGAAAATGAGATCTGAAATTACTTTTTTAAAAGGTCAAAAGGCAGGAAGCTAGTAACAAAATTGAAGTTTCTGAATTCCATTCTAATCACTAAGCCTACCTGAGTCTTCCCAAGTCATTCTAATGCCCTTGATGGCGAACAGTTAATTTTCCACATGAGTGCATTAGACATAGGGCCCTTCACTCTTTCACTACCTGTGGCTCCTCACTCTTTCCCACACAGATTTCCAAAAAGCTTGTGCTTCTCTTTGATGAGAAAGGTCCTTGTAAAGCTGAAATAAACTGGACAACTGTTATTAGTGTATAGTGGGATTCTCCAGGTTTTTTCAGTAGACACACGTATGGTTATTCAATAAATATTTACCGATTATTATGTGCAGGTTGTTTTGTCAAACAAAGAGAAAAAAATGAAAGCTAATATTTGATTCATGAATCTATTGCAGCAAACATCTCCAACAATAGTGCTGTTTTGATATGCCAAGGAGTTAATAGTCTTGTGAAGTCTTCGGTGATAGCTCTTTATTATCAACCTTTTATATTTGCACACTAAATGTTGAACACAAAGTTTGAATCTGCTGACATGGCCAACATACAGAAACAGAATTCATTATACATGTGCACATCTCACTGCCTTGCTACCCTTCCCTTGTACACAAAAGCATCCCCAAACCCTGTCTGTCTCCTCTGGTGGACATCCATGGTGGACCACTATTTCTTTGCACCTCCATCCCAAACAAAGTACTGATATATATTTTTTCACTTAAACTTTTCCATGGTATTATCTTCACTTGCTATGTCTTCAGGATCTAATATATCTCTTAGTATAGTCATTAAGACTTCAACTCCTCTCTTTTCAAGCTACTAGCAATTCCACTTTTCTTGTTTTAAATTGGCTTCACACTGAGTTTTCAAGTGTTTTATATAATATCTACATGATTCTGTAATCTTAAGCAAAGGGAAATTGGAATCATATGCAGTATATGATATGTGCCCATTTGAGATTTCTAGAAATCCAGGGATTCCACAACAATATTTAAGGTTGGGCTCATGGACCCTTAGAGGACTTCTAGATGGACTAGAGATGTGATGTAGATTTTGAACTCCCATGAAAACTGGGTGCAAAAAAATCATATATATGTGTATGTGTGTGTATATCAATATATATATATGATATACTATTTATATATACATATCATACACATACATATGTTAACTATTTCATAGCTATTTCAAAGCTATTTCATAGCTTTCCTCAGATCCTTAATAAAAACTGAATCTCCAAAGAAGGAATACAAATTTTAAATTTATAATGTAGAGAAACAGGTAAAGAGAAAATTACACTAATGAGGAGGAAGGACTTTTAGAAGTACACAGTATGTAATAATAATAATACAAATTCACAGGGCTCATCAGAGAGTTATTCACTACAGAGGTGGAAACACTTGTATGAATGGAGAAGAGCGGAGAATCATTCAAGAAAACTTTCTATTTCATCGTGAGCATAGAGGAAAGATTTGCAATAAAGATGCACTTTCGGGATAACAATGCTAATAACTTCCGTCTTTATGATCACTAACTACATAACCAGCCCTGGGCAAAGCATTTTACTCGGATTATTTAGTGTTCAATACAACTTTACGAAACAGGTGCTGTAGTGCATTTCATTATCCCACTTTACATGTAAGAACACTGATGCCCAGTTAAGGATAAGTCCCTCGATACTGATCCTGTAGCAGCTAAGTGGCTAAGCCAAGACATAAACCCAAACCATTAAATACTGACTAACCAGTGCTGGCTGCAGTAGAGAGTTGATTTTGAGGTGAAAATAGAAAGGATATTCTGCAGAAAAAGGAATAAATTGGCACATGAATAAAATCCTATTACTTTCTCATTCAAAGTCAGGTATGGTTTACTAATAAGAGTCCACATCCTCAATGGCTTCTTAGTCTGCTGCTAATACAAAAAAACCCTTTCACAACTGATTTCAAATGTATAAAATAATCGTTTAATAACCTATTTTAATCCTTTTTTTCTTTAAGGTGACAAAAAGTTTCTTGAACAATGGGATGGATACTTGCTCTCTCTTGTCTTTTTTACCCTGCAGTTGCTTTATAAGACACCTTCATTAAAATGCCAATTAAGGTTCTGATAAAAGATGAAAACTGCAGTTCATTTGGAGTAAGAACAGATATTAACACCGATCACTTTGTGATTATGTACCTTGTCCTTACGAAATAATATAAAGCACCTTTCTTTTGTTATATTTAACAGAATGAATTGGAGACAAGTTGCTGACCTTTCAAAAAGAATCTTACTAGAACATTGAGTTAGAAAGCAAATTGAATAAGTAAGCAATTACTAAGAATTATTCTTTGCTTCAGACTTTGATCAATGAGGATGGAATGTGCAGCTGCCATAGATAAAGTTGGAGTTGAGATGAAGAATTTGTACTTCCAGTGAGTACAGAATGCTTGTGTGTTGAATGAACGAAAGATATCCTGGCAGCCTTAAAAGAAACTCTGTAAGAAATAAACCTGATGTTTGAATGCTTAAATACAGAATACTTTTTAAAAAGGGATCTATTCAAAATTTTGATGACATACTAATCAATTCAGAATAGAAAAATCATAGTGTTTCAGCTCACTGTAAACACATTTTTCTTCCTAGCGATAAACAAACAAAAAAAAACAAATTTCACAGTAGAAGGTGATTTTCTTTTACATATAATTATTTTGTGGAAGCCTACCTGGTAATAACCAAAAGCACTCTCCTAGAAAAAAAATCATCCTGAAATTTTCCAAAACCAGCCACTGGTTTGCAATGTTAAGTCACTTCTAGCTTTGCCTAAACCAAAGGAATACACCAATTAACACAATTAGTGGGTAATGATGAGATTTATATGCTTAATGAGTTTTGCTGTAAATTTTTCCAGAGATAAAAAAAAAATAGGTAACCTCTTGATTTGAATTTATATACTTGATGATGATGATGCAAATAAAGGTAATTGTTGGTTTGCAAACTTGGTGGTTCCCCTTGTGAAATCTGAAGCTGGTCCATACATGGAGAGTAAGAGGAAACCAAAGAAATAGTCTACCCCAGATTGGTAGGTGGCGGTTTTAACAAGCAAAGTAACGTACTTATGAGGCTTGTCTTGGACAACTGCAAGACAAGTAGATCTCCACACCTGCCAACAAGAATCCTGAGGGCTTATAGAGAGGCCTTAACTGCATTCAGTCCCATATACCATCCAAATGGTCTGAACTGCACGTTGCTCTCTCAAGGCCACCTCCTTGAAAATGACTCCCATTGTCGGAACAGTGAGGAGTACGTGCATTTCAAGGACAGAGGAGGGAGTGAGGATCCTCCAGTGGCCCAGGGGCACCTCAAGGGTCAATGGGTGGTCACACCCCCTTGATGACCTCCCCCAATGATAGGAATAGAAGCATTTATATAGTGTTTGTTGAGTGCCAGACACTGTCATAATTTGTAAACTCAATACTCACAGTATGTGTGTAATTACTATGAAACATGTAGCTCTGAAAATTTGTAAGTTGTTGTATATCCAAATATATATATAGATAATGTAGTTTCTCTGATTGACTTACAGTTTTTGAGCTGTGTCCCCCATATATACATGAATCAATAAATACAATTTAGAAACTTGGATTCAGATCAGGAAACTCATATCACAAATATAGCTATAAAATGTGAATGATAACAAAATGTTGCATGTATTTCCTCAGAATGCAACATAAGGAAGTCTAATATTTGTAACAACTTGTATGTCTTGTCAGTATAAAGTGGATACTTTTTCTATGAACTCCATCTTTATGATTTTTATATAAATAACAAGATATATTCTGTGATTTTTTTGCCTAATTTTTCCAAAAGTACAATTTTTAACTGAATTATGTAATCAATTCTCATTGTATTAGTATTCCATAGTCATCCACAAAACTTGAAACAATTACAGAAACATGTTTTAGACTTTTATTTTTAAACAAAGAAATTGTGTCATATATACTCTGGACTGAGCTTTCCATGTTATAATGTCCTGTAGAGATTTTTCCATGTTAATACAAAAAAGATCTACCTTATTTTTGTATTGACATATAGCTGACTTGTAACATTTCATTAGTTTCAGGTGTACAACATAAATATGCTCTCCACTCATTTCACTTGTCTTTTTCTTTTAATTGATACAAATATTTTCAATAGTTTAGAGACTGGTTCTTTGTTTTTGTGTATGTTGGTAATATGTTTTCCATCTTCCTTTGCATTTTAACAATCTATGAAGTATTTTATCATATTGGTATTTCAATATTTGAGCTAATACATTAATATTTTTCCTCAATTTTTTATTTTGTGGAGACTTCCAGAACCACAATGTTATTATCATCTTTGGTATAATTTTCTATTTTTGTACATTTAATTCTTTCATAAATTAAATTTTTATTTTGTGAAAATATAAGGCAGAATTTTACTATTTCATATTTTTCTATTTTTCCATTGTTTGTAGTATATTTAGTTGTCTTTAAAATTAGGCCCTTGCTATTATGTTTCATTTTCTTCCTCAGATGCTCATATAATCTTAAGTATTTTATAATAAAGGTAAATTTGTCAAATGCTTATAAAAATCTGGTTGATATTTTGATTGATGGTTTAAATTTAAGTGATAAAGGAGTTTGCATATTTTGAATACTGAGACATTGCCACCAAAAAATGTTTATCTTACCATCATGTACATCTTACATTTATTAGTAAACTTTTGTATTTTTCTTTATATAGTTTTTGCACATCTTAGATTTACTTTGAGAGGTTTAAAGATTATTTTGTTACTCTGAAATTTTAAAATTTCTTCAGTAATTAGTGATTGCTGCTATTTAAAAAATATATTTCTTTTGAGATATTCGTATTGCTGACTTTTCTTATTAGTTCTTATTCAAATTGACCTTTGGTAAAACTCTTTACCAGCCTGAAGTCCAATCCATATAATTTCTTTTGTACTTTATTGGGAAAATATTGATATCACAAATCTTGCCTCCTAAATATTGTCTCTAGGTAAGCGCCCTAAGATCTTTGGATATCTTTCTTAGTCAAATACGTATCACAGTCTTGCAATAAATGAATCCTGAAATCACTTGTTAAAATTGTGACAGAAGTCTTCTTCCAAAAATTATTGTATCTTGAAGATTTAGGCTACACCTAAGGAAGGGCAAGAGGCTTTCTTATTAACCTTATCTTTAAAGAAAAGTGAAAAAAAACGTGAAACAAGTGGATGTTATTACTGCTAATGTAACTACATCAGGAGAGGTGATTAAATGATCTAGGACCCTTTAGAAGCAGGCATTCTTTTGATGGCAAAAACCTATCTCTATGCCTCTTTAAAGCAGTAGTGGGGAAATTATGGGACTGGTCATTTTTTTGTAAATAAAGTTTTATTTTCACACAGCCATGCCCATCATTTGCACATTGTCTATGGCTGCTTTCTTGCTACAGTAGCAAAGTTGAATAGCTGCAACAGAGATCTAAATGACCTGAGAACGTTAAAATATTTACACCCTGGCTCTTAACAGAAAAAGAGAATGTAGATCCTTGATCTAAAGATTCAGAATCTATATTTACTTAGATATTGGAAAAAAGGAAAAAAATGATCTCTATGCACACTGGGCTAAACACATACAAAGGGTTGCAAGAGTCCTGATTTGGCCAATTACCTGATCCAATTCTAGCAATTTGGGGATTAATCATCTTTTGTGTTATTTTTGTTTTTTCTAAGGAAGAAATCTTACTGCCTGAGATAATAAGAGATTTGTTTTTTCAAATATTTATACATTACTTTTCTTTCTTTCTTCTGTTTTTGTTTGTTTCTTTTTCTTTCAGCATTGGCTGGCATGTCTATTAGCCTGTTAGAGTAATAGTGAAAGAAATATGTGTTTTCTACATAGATATCTTTTAAGCTGTGAAAGGTCTCAGACATAGTTTAATACAATTGCACTCTAAATAAAATATTACTTGAAATTTTCAAGATGTGGTCTCACAGAATCGATAAAAAATCAGTCATAATTGGTATTTCTCACATTTCTGTGTATTTATTTCCATACTCATAATATATTACCTTAAAAAGTTTAAAGAGCATCTTAATATGCTACTCTTTGAAAAAATGCAAGTTATTGTGTAATGATATTGTGCATGCATACTCTGATTCATTCAAGGAATTTAAATGTATGCATATTTAATCCATTTGATAGTTAATCATATGAGATATTATGATATCTTTCTAGATGATAGATAATCATTTCTAATATGATAATGTCTGATAAGATTATTTGGCTTTTTTTAAATCCAGCATTGAAGATTATATTCAAGCGTAAATTGGGTTTCAGCATAAGTCAATTTTGTGAAGTACTTTGGCTTCTTAGAGACTATAAGACTTACTTCACTTAGCATAATACCCTCTAGGTCTATCCTTTTTGTCATAAAAGGCAAGATTTCATTATTATTGTTTATGGGAAATAGTTGAAGGAATTAAGAGGTACAATCTCCCATTTATAAAATAAGACATGGGTATGTAATGAACAACACATAAGGAATTAGTCAATAATATAAAAACTATGTATAGTGACAGATGGTAACTAGACTTCTCATGGTGATCATTTTGTAATGTATATAAATTTTGAATAACTATGTTGTACACCTGAAACTAATATAATACTGTATGACAGCTATACTACAATAAAAAAGTAAAATAAATAAAATAACATGATGAAACTAAAACTATATCAGGATTAATGTATTTATATAAGTAGCTCAAAAAACTGGTAGATATAACTGTGATAATCCTCATGGCCCTCACATCCCAGGAGTTATACTATTGAATAGCTCACATAATGCAGTGCCCATTAGAGCAACACAAAATTTGGTTTATAATTTTTTCCTAACAGTGGCCTGAAATTTTATAAGAGGTTCATTTACCAAAAGGGAACTTTTAGATCAACCGAAATTATTAGCGACAAGAGAATATTTAATATGCAAACAGTATGAAGAGCACCACTCTAATACATACACATTAACTGAATTATCTCAGCGAGTAAGTAAAATATTTTTGCTTCACTCTGCTGTTTATTCAAAATATTTACAGCTTGCCAAAGGAAATCCAGATGTTTACAGTCTTTGTGGTCTGAATTTTATCATATATATCTTCTGATGAGTGATTATTAGTTCTGTGTTCTCATATTACTGAACTTACTAACTTCCAGAGGAGGAAAATAAAGTGCAGAGTATCTATAATATATCATTCATAATGTCCAATAGGAAACCTAATACTATTAGAAATGCAAAGAAACTGGGAAATGTAATCCATAGTCAAGATAAAAAGCAATTGATGCTGAGATGACCCAGATAGTACCATTAGTAGAAAAGGACCTTAAACCAGCTATGATAAAGTTTATAAAAGCTTAAAGGAAAAAATATTTTTAATGAGTAAAAATATGAAGAAACTCAGTGGAAAAATGAAAACGGAAAAAAAAACAAATTGGAAATTCTAGAAAAAATTTATAATAACTGAAATTTTTAAAATACTATATTGGCTTAATAGCAGGTTATAGATGGAGGGAGAAAGAATAAATAAAGATAGATCAATAGAAATTATTCTACAAGAAAAAGGGAAAAACATTTTTAAACTATGGAAAAATATCAAGTGGTCTGATATATCATATGTGTTTTTATCCCAGATTGAGAGGAGAAGAAACATGATACAGAAAAAATAATGGCCAAAACATTCCCAAATTTGGTGAAAAAAAAACCCAACTGACAAATTCAAGAATTTCTCCAAAACACAAGCAAGATAAAACAAACAGGCAAGTAACACCTAGGCATGGTCAAAGTGCTTGAAACTGAAGATAAATAGAAAATCTTGGACATAAAAAGAAAAACACATTACCAACTGAGAATTAATAATACTGATAGTTGACTTCTCATCAGAAAAAAACAGAGTAGGGGACAATGCATCAACAATTTAAAGGTCTGAAAGGAAGAAAAAAAGACTGCAAACTGTATTCCATAACCAGTAAAATATCCTTCAGAAATTAAAGCAAAATATATTTTTAGATAAGCAAAAAATGAAGAGGTTGTCACCAGCAAATGCACACTGTGAGAAATGCTAAAGAATATTCCTTGAGGTTAAAGATGAAAGACACCAGATGGCAATACAAATTCATGTGAAAAAAGGAAAAATCCCATTGATGATGAGGAAATAAATCTTCAGAGTTAAGAAATTTGGTTAGTGTAACTTGACTAGCCAGAGCTAGGATTCAATGCCAGGATATATGATCATTGGACTCCAGTTTTTATCCATGAAGTTTCTCCCTGTCTTGTTTTCCTCCTTGATTTATCCCTTATCCATTATTTCCTTTATCCCTTATCCGTGATTTATCCTTGACCCATTATCAGCTCAGACAGACACACATATAAACACACAGTTAATCAATCCATTAATTGTTGCAATAGAAAAATGAATTCAACTTACTTTGTGTGTCATTCAACACAAACTGTAATTTCCTAGAAATTTCACTCCAAATGAATTAGACCATAATATCTTTGGGGGAGTGACTGTGCTTAGGAAAATTTAGATGCTGAAAATAGAATTGGACCAAGATTGAAAGTCATAAATTCTGTTCTCCCTAGCAGTATTCCCCAGTTTTCATCTGATTTGTCCCCAGGGACTTGTGTATATCCTATCAACTGAGAACCAAGTCCAGGGCAAGTAGGACCAGGGTTTGTACAACCAACTGGTGGGTAAGAGGGTATCCTCTTCACAACTCATCATGGTCTTATTTATAAATTATCACCTCTAACATTTTTCATTCTATTCTTAAGTCTTAAAACAACATATAATTTGGGGGAATGTGTTTAAGGTACAATCAAAGTCCATGATCCTCCACCTGCTATCCCCTGGGTGCTCTCTACATAAAGAGTAAGTCTCATTCTCTAGGATAAAAACTGGATACAAATTAGATACAAAGTGGAGAAATAAAACACACACACCCCAAAACTAAAGCTGATACAAATGCAATCGGGCCATTAGATCAAGAGCACTTTTAAAAAATGTATATATGGTTGTTTACCTGAAGAAGGACACAATTACTACTTGCTGATCAGAAAGACACTCAAAAGCCACACCATGTCAGCTCCAGACCTATTTTCCCTCTTTCTTTTATGTCTCGCTCTCTTTTTCTCAGTGTCAAGTTCTGCTGATACTTTTTCTAGGTCAGTTCTCCAGAAGCAGTTCCTGAGATGGCAATTCAAGTTCAGGTGATTAATAAGAAATTTCTCACTCTCAGTCTCTTTATCTTCTGTGCAGGAAACCTCAACCATTCCTCATGCTAGTATTGCTAGCCTCTCACACTGTAAGTTCTTCATATTATTTAATAACAAACCCCCCTCCCATCCTCCCATCAGAGGTGATAATATAAAGAGAGAAAGACATTGCTTCTCACCAAACAAATAAGTCAAAATTTATAAAAACAACACTAGTGTTTCTTCTTTAGCTAATTATTTTCTGGAAAAAGAAAGATCTGATGCCACTAACCTAGTTTTATCCTAACATAGGCAACCAATTAGCTACTTTAACTTATTTTTCATTTTGTGTATTATAATTTAAAAGTTCATATTATAAATAGAAATTTCTGTTCTGTTTACCTGCCAATTATTACTGATAAATGTGAATACAAGTATTAACAAATATAAATAAAGTCAGTATAAATCACAAATTATAACATGTATCAAAAAATCCTGGAGAAATTCAGTATCTTCAGTTGACAGCAAGGTTTTGTTATTTATTTTGTAAGACAGGCTAAAGAGATTAAATGTCACTTAATTGGAGAGCATTTGAAAGCCTTCACTTAAATGCAACTTCCTAATCTAAAATATACTTTTGTCTTGGCTGATATCAGAAAAGAGAACATCAAGGATCAGGTTCTGCCATATAAGTCAAAATACATATGATAAGTCAACTTCAGTTCTGTGAGGAATGTTGAAATGTTGATCTGGGATTAGTCTGTGATAAATTTAAAATATTCAGTGATAATGAATTTGAGATTTACCTTTTATATAATGGGTGATACCAAGGGTAGAGGAGTGGTATGACTGGATTAGTATTTCTAAAAATGACTGAGTTGTGAGTAAAGATTGAACTGCATAGGAGATAAATAAAAACAAGAAAACAAATTAGGAATCTATTCAAAAGGTCATGTGATGAACGTGGATGAGGAAGTGGTCTTGACCAGGAGGAAGATAGATTTGTTCTCTAATTATTTCATTTTTGCAAATACTTTCTTAATGACTTCTCTAGAAACTTCTTCTGGGGAGAAAAGACACTGTTTTCCAAGTTCTGTAATATCTAAACAGCTTGGTATTTTTGAATAGGTTAGGAAATAGTGTTTTCCTTGTAATCTCAAATATTTAGTGCATTGCCTGACACACTATTGGTGTTCAATAAATATGATTTCTGAATGAATGAATGCATGGCTGAATGAGAAAACTTGGATTTGAGTGTGATTTCATTTGACTTTATGCTATTCTTTTAACTACTCTGAGGTTTTTTTACTTCTAATCTATAAAAGGAGAGGAGAAAAATAATTCTTATATCACAGACATTTTAGGAATCAAGTAAAATAATTTCCTAAACAATAAAATAGTTTAAAAAATTAGTGTTATTCCTATTGCTAAAATATTTTGGTTGTAACTATGTTATATGATTTTACATTAAAAAGTTATTTAGTTTGATATGTCTTGAAGGTTGCTTTTTCTTTGGTGTTATATATATTTATTTATAGAACAAAATACTGTGCCAATGTAAGTGAGAAGTGGAAATTAAACTTTGGAAGTTTCACAATGTGAATTAAATATTCTCTTTCTATATATATAAAAATATATTTTATGAATCTTTTCTCGAATTTAAAACTTACATGAATTTTAGCTTTTACATTTGAATTCTAGAAAGGAACTGCATGTGCAACTGGAACCAATGAATTGAATTTTTTATTCATTACCATTTTGTCATGGTTTTTCACAAAGTCAATTAATCTGTTTGTGTCTTGGTTTTTAAAAGGAAAATCATTATTGAATTAATTATGGCTTAACAAAAAAGGGAAACCTAACTGTATGGATTTCAGATTTTTTTTTGCAGATAGCCAAGTATTATATAAGCAACAAAACTAATTTCATTACAAGGCGAACTGATAAAATGTGAATTCCTGTCTCAAAAAAACAAAACATTCACAGAGTTTGTAAAAAGCTCTAATAGAGTTTTCAAGACACCAACCAGCTCTTTAAAAAAGCACATCATTTCTATGTGAAAAGTAATCAGAGATATTCTGGGTTCCCCTTGAAACTGAGGTAAGCTAAAAAAATTTTTTTGACACAATAGGAGAAATATAAAAAGATGTAAGAAATTTGGGTCAAACTTAAATACCACCAAATCTCTCCTATTTGTCAGGAACATAAAAGATAAAAATGTTCAGATTTTATTTAACTTAAAAATAGCAATGTTTTATCACTTGGAATCTTCACTATTTTACTCTCTATCATTTTCGGGAATAACAGACTCTCAGAATTGGAAGGGGCAGTAGGGTCATTTATTCCAGTGTTGTCTCCAATGGCTTAACCACCTTTATTATATCTCACTCAAATATTGGCTTATTTTCCTGTCCATTTCCCCACACAAATTATTTCAATTTGGAAGATCTCTACTGGCTAGCAATTCCTTATATTGAGCCAACTTTACTTCCAATAAATGTTTTACACTTTGGATTTAAATAAAGCTAAAACAGAAGAAATTGCAACTACAGCTACACAGCATAGTGTTATATGGTGATTTGTATCTTTATGTCATGCAGAGAAAGGAACACAAACATAGTGAGAAAACAAAAAAGAAAGAATTGCAGTGCTGTAATTGCTCTCAGTGTTTTCTTAAGTCCAGCTCTAAGAAGAGGCTTTGTAATTTAAAACAAGGTGTCGGCAAGGACATTTAATATGTGATTCTCGTATATAGTCCACATGAAGCCAAGTAGAAGGAATAGGTAATGCATAGATGGAAAATAAAAGAAAATAGAAAAAAATAGAGACACAGCAATCTCTATGTTTAAATTCCTATTGCTTTATCTCTACATCTACAATCATTTCAATATTATAGCCATAAAAGGTATCCCAAGAGAACCTACCAGCATTTGAAATGTTTTTAAAAATCTGCTACCTTGGACTAAATGTCCCTTATTCCATTCCCCTATCTTCCATCCTTATGATATAAAACAAATACTAACTAATAACTTAGAATCCAGAAGGAAAGAGTTTCAGAGATACACATGGGAAAGCATGGGAACAGACAGTAAGTCATTAGGATCTGAACTCCAGGCCTCTGAAGAGAAAATGTTAAAAAAATAGAGGTTATAGTTTTCAGGTAGTTAGAGAACTTGTCTTGCTCCTGAGTTAGAGACTCTTGAACCAAGGGGAAAAGCAGGCAGAAAGTATTACACAGAAGCTGAGTTGAGATGCAGATTCTTATTCACATGATTAACTGAGAGCTCTCTGGTGAAAAGGAGGTGAGGTAACAAGAGAGGGAGGGGAAAACCCTTAAGCAAAAACATCCTGATCCAGCGGACTCAGGAGTATGAATTACCTCAGAGAATTGGTCAGACCATGAGGCAGGAGGCTGTCCTTTGTTACCCCTGGGGCTGGCTATCCTTTGCTTAGGACTGGCCTGGGGCACACGGGGGTTGGATTTATATCCCACGTGATGCATAGATACAGTTTAAGACACAGTCAGAGGTATATCAGCTGCAGGGAGAATGATGTGGAGTCTCAAAGTCTTGGACTAGAAGTCTTCAAATAATTCCTGCTGAAACTCAAGGTTAATAATTTGGTCCTCAGTACAGGTGGACAGAGTCCAGCAGGACTGAACAGTGTCTACATGTGTTCTTCCAATATGCACAGTTTTGGGGAGATGTGAAATCCTATATGAGAAAGCCACACATCCTGGCAATCTTGGAACTTTCTTAATTATCATATTTAATAAGTATTTAATTACTGCTTTATTCTTTTAAGAGTTGGTTCTGACATATTGCCTGAAGATCTGAAGATCTCACATCTATTGGAAGCACATCTCTTTTGTCTAATGATCTCTGAAATCCTTTTTAATGTATTTGGAAGAAATTCAGGTTAATCTGGAACAATATCTTTTCATGGAATCATGTGGTACCACTTACTTAAAATTTAAATATCATAAGCCTGAAAATATTAAAGTCTTATGATTGAGGACTACTCTGTCAGAACCAATCCAGTTGCAAGAATTACAACTGCCAGGAAGACAAATTCAACTTCTTATATAAAATAAAAGGTACTTATTGGTCCAGAGACAGGGTGAGTTCACATATTGCTTTACATAGAGATCTACTGTATCAGCAGTCCTATCATTCCGTAATTCTTTTCTCCACGTCTCCTTCAGCTTTCTTCTAAGGGTGACTTATTCCTTGGTAGTGCTAAAAACAAGACAACAGGCCCAAAATTGAGTCACTTATGCTAAGCCCACATCACCAAGCTGATGCTTAAGTTATAGTTTCAGCTTTCCCAGAAACTGAATCTTAAACCAATCAATCAGGAATTGCCGGAATAACTCCAGTTATGTGCCTGACAGACCCATGTCATCCCCTAAAGGAAAGTAATTTTGCAATAACCAACCCAGTTTTTGCCTAGTATTCTTTGTTCCTGTTCCTGTCTGCATATGAAAGTCCTTCATTTTGTACAGCTCCTCAAAGCTCCTTTCTATTTGCTAGATTGGATACTATTCATGAATATTTGGATACAATTCATGAATAATTAAGTAAAGCCAATATGATCTTGAAAATGTACTCAACTGCATTTTGTTTTTTAACAGTAAAAAAAATCTGAGGTAATTCCAGGTTCTACATGTATATATTACACTTTGGAAAAAATAGAATATGTCCTTTTTGCTAAAACTTCACGTAAAATGTTAAATATTGATTCAGATTGGTTTGGATTGGGCTTTAAGACCTTATATGTGGCCAGGACAGATGGAACATACTTATTGATTTTGAAAGGATAATATGCTATGTCCCTTGAGATGGTAATGAGGTCAACTTCCCAGGAACAATGTAGATGATCAAACAAATGTCTAGAGCTATTGGGAAAGAAAAGGAAAAAAATGGATGTGAGGAGGTAAGCACATGTCTGCTACAATTACCAAATATGTACATACTTGTATTTATGGATTAGAATACAGAGTCAAAGCAAAACTGAGAAACTCAATGGGAAAGAAAGATCCTTAGGACTGTTAGGGATTAAAGACAGCAGCATGAGAGGTGAGACAGAGGCTTCCTCCTAAAACCGCATATAATATGAAAATACAATTAATACAACTACTCCTGAAAGAGCAACAGGAAAGAGGACTGCGCCAGACAGCATACATCTGGAGAAAAGAGCAGACCTCACGGAACAGGGTAACGTACCAAAGCTCGTCCCCCAGCCCAGCTCACCAGCAGGAGGAAGAGAAATGGAGTGAGGAGGAAGTGGAAGCCTGGGACTGCTGAATACCTAACTCCTGAGATCTGCTCTGGCAGCACAAACTACATTTCATGGTGCTTGCATGATACTCTCATGAGTAGGAGGTTGGAAAGCTAAGACAGGCAGAATTACTGGAGAGACTGAGATTCCAGCCACTTGTGGAAAGCAGGGATCCATATCTGGCTGCTCTAGGACAAAAAAAAGGCAGGCTGTCCGAGAACTTCCTAACAAGGAAGCCCTAAGCAACAGGGCTGCTAAAGGGGCAAGGATTGCACAGAGCTTACTGCTCAGGAGAAAGGACAGGTAGACAAAATTGGGTGCACTCTGCCCAGCAGGTTGGAAGCTTTCATGATCTTCAGGTGCTCCAGCTCCCTGGCTGCCTACACAGCTCCAAGGACCCCCTCGGTGATACGCAGCATACTGTGCCTTTCTCCCAGCCAGCCCCACCTGTTTCACAAAATGGCAAACCCTACCCTGGCATTAGACCAGCCAGAGGGAAGATCTGTCTACAGCAACTAAAAACGCAAAGCATAGAGGCTTATACCTGTGTGCCTGGCCCACTGGTTCAGGCAGTGGACACAGGCATACTAGCTGGGAAGCAGGGAACAGTTCTTTCCTCCCCCCAAGCACCAATACCACTCCCCTGTGACCCCCGACATTGCTTCAGAGGCTGAGCAGCCCCAGAGAATATAGCTACTGGGCACTAGAGGACGCCATATACAAATATGAAATGCCAGAGGAACCTGGTTCAAAGTAAAATTATTAATACAACTCCAGAGATAGATATAAATGACATTGAACTCATGAATCTTCCTGGAACGGAGTTCAAAATAAAAATCATTAACATTCTCATGGAGGTATGGAAAGATTTCAGAAACTCAGGAATGAATTCTGGTCAGATATCCAATCACTGAAGAGCACGATGGAGGGTATTACAAGCAGATTGGATATGGTGGAGGAGACAATAAATGAAATAGAAACTAGAGAAGAAGAATACAAAGAAGCTGAGGCACAGAGAGAAAAAAGGATCTCTAAGAATGAAAGAATATTGAGAGAACTGTGTGACCAATCCAAATGGAACAATATTTGCATTATAGGAGTACCAGAAGAAGAAGAGAGAGAAAAGGGGATAGAAAGTGTCTTTGAGGAAGTAATTGCTGAAAATTTCCCCAATCTGGGGAAGGAGATAGTCTCTCAGGCCATGGAGGTGCACAGATCTCCCAACACAAAGGGCTCAAGGAAGACAACATCAAGACATATAGTAATTAAAATGGCAAAGATCAAGGATAAGGACAGACTATTAAAAGCAGCCAGAGAATGAAATAAGATCACAAAGAAAGGAAAGCCCATCAGGCTATCATCAGACTTCTCAGCAGAAACCTTACAGGCCAGAAGGGAGTGGCATGATGTATTTAATGCAATGAAGCAGAAGGGCCTGGAACCAAGAATACTTTATCTGGCAAGATTATCATTTAAATTTGAAGGAGGGATTAAACAATTCCCAGATAAGCAAAAGCTGAGAGAATTTACCTCCCACAAACCATCTCTACACTGTATTTTGGAGGGACTGCTATAGATGGAAGTGTTCCTACGGTTTTAATAGCTGTCACCAAAGGTAATAAAACCATAGTAAAGAAAGTAGAAGAGCTAATTACTAAGAAAATGCAAAATTAAATTAACTATCCCAAAAGTCAATCAAGGGATAGACAAAGAGTACAGAATATGATACCTAATATATAAAGAATGGAGGAGGAGGAAAAAGAAGGAAAAAAAAAGAACTTTTAGATTGTGTTGAAACCTTCATAAGAGTGTATATCAATATCTTAATAAAAAATTTTAATGAAAAAAGTAAACAGTAAGTTAGAAACAAGTATTTGATCTAAACATAATTTCTAAAACATGTAAGTACATGTAAAAATTGATAAGAAAATCAAGTCTTGAAAGGAAAAATAATCAAAGGCCCTAAAATGTTCTCCAGAAAAGATGCACAGTTGGTGATAAACTCCATAATGTGTTGCCATTTGTGATTATTTTTCCTTGTGGTCCATAAACCTCATCTCTATTCAATCCCAAGCTCTCCCTAAATAATTGTATTCATATTCATGCATTCAATTATTATATATATGGTCCTCATTTTTGTACCTCCAGATGCCTTTGTTCTTCAAATATTGCATAGGTATAAATAAGAAAACTTGAAAGTTGTTTTTTTCCTCCAGTTTCTCAAAGACAACTCACATTTAAACACATACACGTACAGGCATACTTTGGAAATATTAAGCGTTTGGTTCTAGACCACTGCAAGAAAGTGAATATTACACTAAATCAAGTCAAATAATTATTTTTGATTCCCAAGTACATATAGGAATCATGTTTTCAGTATACTGTAGTCCATTAAGTGTGAAATAGCATGTCTAAAAAATGAACATATATTAATTTAAAAATATTGCTAAAAAATGCTAACCATTATCTAAGCCTTCAGCAAGTTGTAGCCACTGATTACAGATCACCATAACAAGTATAATAAAGGGAAAGTCGGAAATATTGTGTGAATTGCCAAAATGCAACACAGAAAAATGAGCAAATGCTGTTGAAAATGTGCCAATGGACTGGCTGGTTGCAGGGTTACCACAAACCTTCCATTTGGAAAAAATGCAATATTTGCAAAGTGCAGTGAAGCAAAACAATAAAAATGAGGTATGGCTGTAAATTCTATGATGGTATACTCACAAAATTTGTCCTCCTCCCTTATCTCCATCCATTTCACAATAAAAATACAGAAAACAGAGTAATCATTAACTACACTCTTTCCCTCATTCTGAACACCAAAGACATCACCAAATTCCATCAAAACATATTTCCAAATAGTTCCCTCTTTCTGTGAAATATCTTCTTACTGAATCCACATGGGCTTCCTTCTCATCTGTTTTCCACATTAAACGACAAGAACAATTTTATTTTTAAGTCACATCAGATATTGTCATTCTGTATTTAAATCCCCTCAATGGTTTCTCATTTAGATCCAAGAAAAGGACTTAAATAACACCTGACTTTTTTTTTATATTGAGCTACCTACATCACCACTTCCATGTACACTGAAATTGTCAAATCTCGCTCTTTCCTCTTCCGGTGCACTGGCCTTGTTGCCAAAGAAAAATGCTTTCTCCTAGCACAAAACCTTTACACATTTTTCTTCCAGGAACACTTCTTTGTTCTTTTTTCTGGTAACCTTTATTCCCTCTTTAGCTCTAAGTCCACTGATCATGTTGTTGTGGCAGTCTCACATGAACCACAGAGGAGGTTTCACTTCCCTATTTTGATCTCATATCACATCGTATCCTCCTTCATAGCACTGACCACAGTTTTAATTTACACTTATTTTGGGGACTCTTGATTTGTTTCCATCTTCCCCATTCCATTGTAAATTTTAGAAACACAGAGGCTATACCATGTCTGTCTACTAATTGTACCTCCAGTGTCTAACACAGTCACTGGTAAAAGAAGATCAATAAATATTTGATCTACAAGTTGTTGTATACAATAGGATTACAAATAATAATTGAACTCCATTCCGTAAAAGGGCAATGAAATTATCTCTTTTAGATATTGCTGATGAGAGTGAAACTTAGTACAACTTTTCTGAGAATCTACTGACTGAAACACAATTCTTAAGAATTGTCACAGGATTTATTCCAGTAATTTCATTTCATATGTTGTTATTTTTAGAAAAGAAAAAGACTGTACAGTTTCCTAATTAGTAGAAGGAAAAAAAGAACACCAAACTCAAAGGAAATATTCATAAATACTGGCAAGTTGTGAATGTATGTTCCCACATATTCACACACAAACAAGAAGTCATTCCAACATCAGATATTATGATGAAAGTAATGGAAACACCCAAAAAGTTTTTTTAAATGACAAATTTAATAAACTGGGTAAGGTGACAAAGGATTTAAAATTTTAGACATGGTAAAATTATACACACATATGACTAGGACAGAGACAAAAATAAACTATATTAAAATGCAGTTATATTTGCTTCTGATTTTTGGTAACTATTCCTTGTTTATTACACTTTTTAAATTTTATTTTCTATGTTTATCAATGAACATGACTCACTACAATAACTATATAACTATTCATATAACAACTATAACTGGTCAACTATATATACATAATTTATACATGTCTGTTTACCTATTATTATAATACATATACACATATTACATATGTATATTAACTATATATGTACATATGTACACAATTTTTTAAAGTATCACACTTGCTATTTCACATTTCTAATTAGTTTAAAGAAACTGATCTAATAAGTGACTAGATGAATTCCACCTGCATAGGCTATTTTCTGTTTTTTAGCCACAGTATTTTGCCTATTCTCCATGAACTCTTAAATTCAATAAGAAGTCCTGTGCAGATTTCATAATGAATCTTTAGATTCATGTCAGTTGTACATTCTGATTTATATACATTTCAATTACTTAAAATC
Organism: Smutsia gigantea; assembly: GCA_032199065.1. Classification (NCBI taxonomy): domain Eukaryota; kingdom Metazoa; phylum Chordata; class Mammalia; order Pholidota; family Manidae; genus Smutsia; species Smutsia gigantea. Next base: position 47,423 of record JAVSCE010006627.1, read on the forward strand.
AGTGAAGCAAACACAGTCATGATTGTTAAATGCCAAGTCATAGAAATTCAGTATTATTCCCACTAACTCTTTTCATTTCATATCTTTTAAAATAAGCTGATAAAGTTGGCCCCAAAAATAAAGTTTTTCTAATGCATAGAGAATTAAGTTGTGGGAGAAGTTAGAGATAGTTACTCTCCCATAAAGTCTCACACACTTTGTTGCAAAGTTTTCTCATGCTGTATTGATTAACTTATTTTTTCCAACGAAAGTGATGTGCATTAGTTTTACATTTAGGGGAACTATCCTTAGGAGTCCTTTATGATGTGAGTTCTAGCTGCATTCTAAAAACAGCTTTTCTAATCAGGTCAAAATATTGAGGTTGAATAATTTAATCAGCACAATCATATTATGGATACACATATGGTTTTTAAACATAAGGTAAGCACAGTAAAAAATAGTATTTAGGTGGTTTACATGTAAGACACAGATTACTATACTAATTTCTCAGCCCATACTAGCTTGTATAAGTTCACATCATAAGAGTGAATAAAATCATGAGATTCTTTGTTTTTATGCCATACACGCTTGATATTTTGTAACAGCTTTGGAAGAGAAGATAGAAAGCTTACCATTCAGTGCCACAAATGAGAAGGAACAAGGACAAATATAATTGGATATTGGAGCTGTCACTGTCAATAGCACTGGATATAAAATAAGGGAGGAAATTATCGAAAGAAAGAGATGGTGTGACCCAGTTTTGTCCCTGGAGATTAATTCTGGATTTTTTTTTCCTTTCATAAGAAAGATTTAAAAAGCATTTCAAGAGCTAATGAAGACTATTTTATAAAAATGAAATGTCTAATTTACCAGGAAAATGTAACAAATCTAAATCTATCTATATCTATATCTATATATCCCAATATATGGCTTCAAAGTATACAAGAAAAAATGGATAGAACTACAAAAGATTAGTCAAATTAACAATCATAGTGGAAGAATTTAACAGTTATTTAACAGTGTATTCCAGTGATGGAAGTAAAAAAATATAAGGGCAAAGAAATGCTAAATGCCCATCCTAAGTAGTTAGGTAAAGTAAAATGAAATAAATAAAAACCAAATAAGAACATAGAAATAATAAAGGACAGAGCAGAAATTAATAAAATGAAAAATAAATATACAAAAGAGATGATCAATTAGGTTAAATATTAACTTTTTGAAAAGACCAATAAAATTGATCCAGCTCTGGCAAGGCTAATGAGATAGACATAGAAAGAGATCTTATTACTGATATAAGGAATAAATAAGGAAACTTTATTGCTTCACTTTAGGCCCAATAGACAAGAAAAGAATAAGATGTTTTGTGTAAACTAATTCCAACAAATGTACATATAAAAACAAGCCAGCAATTTTTATACTCTTATACTTAAAACAAATATCAAATTAGTATTATGCATTTAACCACAGTGAAAACTCCATGATCAGAGGTCTTCACTAGAGAAATATGAAGTATTTAAAGGGAACGTAATTCAAATCTTCAATTCTTTCAGAGACTAGAATGAGGATACACCCCTTGTTTTATATGGCAATCATGGACTTCATACTGAAACTGACAAGTAATGGACAATTCAGATTAACTAAGTGAAGAAATGCTAAATTACAGGGTTCAACATTAGCAAAGTCTTTCCTAAAAAAGGCAAGCAACAAGTTGTATCATATTACTAGACTAAAGAAGAAAAGTAATTTGATTATCTAAACAGATTTTTTTCTAGTGTCTCATAAAATTCTTTCCACAATAGACTGGAACTTTCTTAACTGCATAAAGAATATTTCTCCAAAACAACAACAAAGAAGAAAAGAAAGTAACAGTAACCAAATACTGTGGAAAACATCATATTCAGGATAAAACACAAAAAACTTCCCATATACAATCAGGGACAAGAAGAGATACTCAAAATTATCATGTTTTAGTCAATATTGGAAAGTGCTAAAAAGCACTGAAATAAAAATATAGAGTTTAGGAATAGAGACAAAGTCTCTAAGTGCTCATAGATAATAGGATTGTGTGTGTGTTTGAAAATTTAATAGAATCTAAAGATTAAATTTCAGAGTTAATTGTACAGTTTAGCAAGGTTTCTGATTATGAGCACAATATTTAGTAATGAACTACAAAGCAAAAGATTTACTTTACAATAATGGAGTACCTAGAAATAACTTTAACAAAAGATGCACATGAGTTAAAGAAAAACTATAAAAATTTAATGAAACAATTAAACAAGTTCCAAAGAAATATATTTATGGCAAAGTTTGCACTATAGAGCAAAGAGTAATCTTATGTATGATCTTTTCAAGTAATGATTCAGAAACATTTATATACTTTTATGAATTACCATTGTTCCTCTAATTTATACTATGACAAAATCACTCCATATAGATTACATATGGAAGGCCAAACAGTAAAGAATTTAGAAGAAAACATAAGATACTATCTTTATGAACCCATAGACTAGTTAAAAAGTGTAATTTTTAAATTCTATTTATTACTGCAAAAATATCGGAAAGACATTAAACTATTCAAAGTCATGAACATTGACCTGAGATGATAGCCATGATATATTAAGTGATGAAAGGAAGTAAAAACTATAAAGTCATAATAACATTTGGTATAGGCACTAAAAGAGGTATGTAGACTAATGGAACAGAATTAAAATTCTAGAAATTAACTCCATATTTATGGTCAACTGACATTTTAAAAAGTTGCAAAAATAATTCAATGGTAAAAGGATAGTCATCAGATGGAGCTGGGAAATTTACGTATCTTCATTCAAATAAATACTTTTGTTCAAAATAACTACAAATAAAACTTACACCTCTACTTAATACCACATAGAAAATCAATTAAAAATGGATCAAAGGCCTAAGTGTATATGCTGTAGCTAAAAAACAAAACAAAATAAAACAACTTTTGGGCAAAAAAACACATAGGATGAAATCTTCATGACTTTGGATAGGCAAATACTACTTACTTATAATACCAAATATAATAATTCATACAAGAAAAATTGAGAATTGGACTTTATCAAAATTGGAAACTTTTGCACCTCAAAAAACCTCATTATGAAAATAAAAATACAAGTGACAGACAGGAAGGAAATATTTTCAAATCACTTATTGGCAAAGGAGTTGTATCCAGGATATATAATAATTTTCACAACTTTATAAATAAGACAAAACACCCAATTTAAAAATGAGCAAAATATTTGAATATGTATTTAACAAAGAAGACACAAATGGCCAATAAGCACATTAAAAGATGCCCACCATCACTAGTCATTAGGGAAATGCAAATTAAAACAACAATGGCATACTTCTGCTTACCTGATAGAATGACTGTAATAAAAAGTCATATGATATTTATTGGCAAAGTAGAAAAACTAGAACCTGCATACAGTGCAGATAGGTAAAATGTAAAAACGACTTTGAAGAAAAATTCCACAGTTTTTTAAAAAGTTAAACATGAATTTGTCCTATGACCTAACAATTGTAGTCCTATGAATTTAACCAAAAGAAAACATACGTCCATACAAACACATTATGTGTAGAGTAACATTATTTGGGATAACCAGAAAATGAAAATAATCCAAATGTTCATCAGCTGATGATTAGGTAAATAAAATGTGGTATACATACAATGAAACATGACTGAGCAAAGGGTAGGATTGAACTATGATACTGAATTACTGCTATGACAGCTTTTTGATGATTTTGTTTATTTTTATGATCCTCAAAAACAATATGCTAAATGAAAGAAGTCAGAAACAGAAAAGCATGGTTTACATGATTTTATTTATATAAAATGTAAAAGGCACATTTATAAAGACATAAAACAGATCTGTGGTTACCTAGGATGGAGGTGGGAACAGAGATCAACTGCAAAAAGACATGAGGTAAATTTATGGTTTGATGAAAATATCCTAAAACATTATTGTGGTGCCCATTGCACAATTCTATAAATTTGCTAAAAATCACAACACTCTCCACATACAATGCAAAGCTTTATAATATGAAAATTATGCCACAGCAAAGATGCTAACATAATATAACTTAAGACAAAGGCAAAATATAATGTATGTACAATTATACCATATTTGTAAAAACAAATGTGAATACATACGTGTGTACAAAGGTATGGAAAAAACCCATGTTATAAGGTATATTATCTTGATGTAGGATTAAGAAAGATGATAATTATCAATATCTCCTTTTTATGTCAATATTGTTTGATATGTGAAAATGAACATTATTTTATACATTAAAAAAATCCAAAAGATTAAAATACTTGAGTAAATCTTTAAGTTTTGATTATATTCAATATAAAAGACTGTCTTATTAATATGGTTTGTGTTAAAAGATGAGAGCTGGTACTTTTTCTGATACACACATACACATGCACACACACACACACCATTCCAAACAAGTGAAAGTACAATAACTCCTGAAGTCGTTTTATTATTATTATTATTTCCTATTCGTGATTTACTTCTCTGGAGGCTATCTTTTGTCAATTCCATTGGTCCTCTTCAATCACATCTTTATATATTTGCTTGTATCATATCTGCACAAATCCTGTAATAAGAGATAGAATATCCAGTACAATGTTTAAATACTGCTGCTGATTCTTATATAACAATAACAAACATTTGTTCAATTTTGTTGAGAACCTATTATCCACCAGTCTCAATGCAATTCAGTCCTCCAAAGAAAACAAAGCACCTATAATGGTGGTCTGCTATCTCCCTCAAGATAGGCTCTGGCCTATCTCTCCATATAATTCTCATTACAGAATCATTAACATGTGGGCTTTTAAATGTCCTTATAAGTATATAAATGTGCAAAATGCAAAAGGGCAAAAATGATTTCAAAATTCTGTACTTAAGTTGGTTTCATATATAACTTTCTTTAGCAGGATAGATTAAATTCTAAATTTAAGAATGTGATTTATATGTCTTCACTCCCTAAAACCATGTTCCAAAATTCAGCTTCTATGTATATTATCTCAGCAGACCTCTAAAATAGCAGCATGAGAGACTCTGTTTATTTACTCCCCGTAAGACAACCACAACTGGTGAAAATTACATATATATATATGTAAAATGATTCAGTTCCTTTGGAAACATTCTGGTAGTTCCTTCAAAAGTTAAATGTAGAGTTACCATATGATCCAGCAATTCCACCCTTAAGTATATACTCAAGTGTATATTCAATAAAAATGTATGTTGGCATAAACACTAGTATGGCAATATTCATAGAAGCATTATTCACAATAGCCAAAATGTAGAAAGAACTCAAACGTCTGTCGAGCTGATAAACAAATAAAATATGGTATATCCATATGACTTGATATCATTTGGCAATAAAAGTGAGTGAAGTGCTGCCATAGGATACAATAGGATGGGCCTTGAAAACAGAATGTCAAGTGAAAGAAGCCGTCACAGAAGACACACACTGCATGGTTCCATCATATGAAATGTCCAGTGTAAGCAAATCTATAGAGACAGAAAGTAGGTTGGAAGCTGCCTAAGGGTTGGTGGTAGTGGTGGAGATGGTGGGGGCAGGGCATGAGCAAACAAAGGGAGTGATGGCTAAGGGGTTATAGGGTTTTTCTGAGAGGTGACAAAATGTTCTAAAATTGATTGTGGTGATGGTGGCACAACTCAGTGAATATACTAGAAACCTTTGAATTGTAAACGTTAAGTAGGTGAACTGTATGGTTTGTGAATTATATCTCAATACTATTACTAAAATGTTTTGCACCTTATAAGAGTCTAAATCATATGAATAAGTGCAGAGAGAACTTTGTTTTCCATCCTACTTTTGTGCTTCGGAAATAAAATCTCTGGTTTGAAGCCCAAGTCAGAATTTTTTGTATTCTAACTTTCCCATATCTACAGGTGGGTTTGTCTTTTCCCAATCTCTAACTTCCTCATAGTTCCCTCTTGGAACATCAGATAACTCAGGCAACATGAGGTGGACTGGGAGAGGCTATTCAGTGTTCATTTTGTATTGTTGATAGCCCCCTTTATTCTTCTGATGCCTGCTTCCTTTGGCCTTGCTACATCAACAGGCATCTTGGAGCCTCTGGCGCACATGTCCGAGGACCTCTTCCGAAACAGCTCATCCAGAAATCGGAATGTGGCCTTTTCACTATATGGCTTAATTTTTTCAGCTTTGCATAGTAAGTACATCAGTGATAGGTACAGTTTGCTCTGTTTTGCCCCTGGTTTAAGTGTGAAATAATGTTATTATTTTCATGACTGTTAAGCATCTACCATGTTCCATGTGCTGTTTTAGGTTTTAAGCATTTCCTAACTAAAGATATTGCTTCTTTCCACCCATGTAAAGGCCAAAAAGTTTGAAATCTTTGTGATAAAGACATGCATAAGGTGATAATCAACATAAAAGTTGGAAGTTGGTCTGTTGAGTCCCATTTGCCCTCTTCCATAAAATTGTGTTCTTTGACTCATCTTCCTTAAGCACACACTTATTCATTTCATGTTACCCTACTTGAGGAATTAAGCTGCTGGTCTCTATCTTATTTTGTGCAAAGTTCTTAATTTTCATGTGTCTGGCCCCAGCATCCCATGCACTGACTGCTGTATAATGAAAGGGTCTTCATGTATTAGTACCAACAGACTCAGGGCACACCAGACAGTCAAGCTTGGATGAGCCTATAGAAACCTAGATGACAAAAAACTGAGCATATATTTAGTTTGCAAAATAATATATATATATATATATATATTTTTTTGTCTACCCATCTACTGGGTTTAGGATCAAATTATATTCAATTAAATTTATATTATTGTATGTGGCTGCCGTATATATCCTTTTTTCTGTTTTTTTGTCAATAATAGATACAATATAGATGAATTTAGTGAAAGACACACCACTATTAGAACCAACTCCAGAACATAATAATGGCTGAAGTGTTCTCACTGAGCAAAATCGTCTTTGAATAAGCTTGGAACACATCTCCATGTAGCCATGTATTAGCTATGTGATTTTGGGGTAGCTTATCTAAACTTTTTGGGCTTAAGATCCCTGATAAGTTAAAAGGGAATAATGACATATACTTCAACAGTTTGGGTCAATCAAGTTTCTGTCAGAAAAACAGAAGCCACCTTATGCATTACTAGTAGGAAGAATTTAAATGTCTAAACAACTGTTGGAAAGTCTGAGCAAATGAAGGTCAGGGAGGCCACCACCACCAATGTCAGTCAAAAGCAGGGAAATAGATGATTTCTAATTTCAGACTCTGTAACAGAACTATACATGGAAGTGAATTCAGCGAGAATTAGTTCCTGGTATTTCTTGAAGCTGAGGAGAATTTAAATGGAGGTGGTGCCGATATTAATTCAAATGAGAAAATTCAGCACTGGTTACTGAGATCTTATATAAAATTAAAATATAACATGTTTGGGTTCCGGGAAGATGGCGGCGTGAGCAGGGTGGTGGAAATCTCCTTCCAAAACCATATAAATCTATGAAAATACAGCAAATACAACTACTCCTAAAAGAGAGACCAGAATTTACAGGACAGCGCACAGCCTGCATCTGCACCTGAGAGGACTCGGCAGACTGTGAGGTGGGTAAGAAAGAGAGCCGTGACCCAGCGGGACCCGAGTACTCCCCCACCCCAGCACACCAGTGGGAGGAGAAGATTCAGAGCTGGGAGGGAGTGGAAGTACACCCCACGAAATAACCAGCCCCAGTGATCTGCACCGGGAGCCCTGACACACATCGCGCAGTGCATCGGATACTGGAGAGGCAGAAGATACAGGTTTTGACCTGGGAACGTGCCCGGGTCCGCAAAGCCAGTGCCCCAGGAAAAGAGAAAAGCGCACCCTGTCTTTAGTGGTCTTGGAGAGGCAGGAGGCCCAGCGAGGGAAAACAATCACACCAGCACACTTAGGCCAGTGGGCTGGGAGTCCTGAGGAATTTGGGACCACTTGGCTGGTGACTGGGAAAAGGTAGCCACACTGAAACCTTACATAGAGAACAACAGCCTCCCATTCATTCCCGTCCTGGCCAGAGCTACAAAGAGCGGCATGGCTGTGGCTGCGGAATAGTGGAACAACATGCCACCTACAGCATCCTTACAGAATCCACCCCTGGTGGGTGTTTTTTTTTTTCCCTTTCTTTTTTTCTCTTTTCTCTCTTCCTTCTTTTTTTTGTTTGTTTTTGTTTTCTTTCTTTTTTTTTAAGTCTTAAAGAGCCCAGCGGACATACGTGGCACCTACCAGGGACCACTTCTATCACGATGAAAAGACAGAGGAATATGGTACAGACAAAGATCACCCAGACCCAGACAACACCTAAGAGGGAGCCTGAAGGAATGGAAATGCACAATCTTCCTGAAAAAGAATTCAAATACAAGCCATAACCATGCTGATGGATCTACAGAGAAATATGCAAGAGCTGAGAGAGGAACTGAGGGAAGTGAGGAAAGACAATGCAGAAATGAGACAAGCCATCGACGGGCTTAGCAGCAGACTGGACGAGATGCAAGAGACTGTTAATGGAATAGAAATCACAGAACAGGAATACAGAGCAGCTGAGGCAGAGAGAGATAAAAGGATCTCTAGGAATGAAAGAATATTAAGAGAACTGTGTGACCAATCCAAACGGAACAATATTCGCATCATAGGAGTACCAGAGGAAGAAGAGAGAGAAAAAGGAATAGAAAGTGTCTTTGAAGAAATAATTGCTGAAAACTTCCCCATGCTGGGGAAGGAAATAGTCTCGCAGTCCATGGAAGCCCACAGATCTCCTAACACAAGGGACCCAAGGAAGACAACACCAAGACACATAATAATTAAAATGGCAAAGAACAAAGATAAGGACAGAGTATTAAAGGCAGCTAGAGAGAGGAAAAAGATCACCTACAAAGGAAAACCCATCAGACTATCATCAGACTTCTCAACAGAAACCTTACAGGCCAGAAGAGAATGGCATGATATATTTAATGTAATGAAACAGAAAGGTCTTGAACCAAGATACTGTATCCAGAACGATTATCATTTAAATATTATGGAGGGATTAAATAATTTCCAGACAAACAAAAGCTGAGAGAATTTGCCTCCCATAAACCACCTCTACAGGACATCTTAAAGGAACTGCTCTAAAGGGAAGCACTCCTAAGGTTAAAAAGAGGTCACCAGAGAAAATAAAATCATAGTAAAGAAAGCAGACCATCCAAATACTAACTAAAGGCAAAGAATAAAACACCTAGTTTATAAAGAATGGAGGAGGAAGAATAAGAAGGGAGAGAAATAAAGAAACATCAGACTGTGTTTACAATAACTTTACAAGAAAGTGTAGTTAGATTGTTAGATACTAAAAAAGCAACTCTTGAATCTTTGGTAACCACGAACTTAAAGCCAGCAATGGCAATAAGTACATATCTATTAAAAATCACCCTAAGTGTAAATGGACTGAATGCACCAATCAAAAGACACAGAGTAACAGAATGGGTAAAAAAGCAAGACCCATCTATATGCTGCCTACAAGAGACTCACCTCAAACCCAAAGATATACACAGACTGGAGGTGAAGGGACGGAAAAAGATATGTCATACAAACAACAGAGAGAAAAAAGCAGGTGTTGCAGTACTTATATCAGACAAAATAGACTTCAAAACGAAGAAAGTAGCAAGAGATAAAGAAGGACATTACATAATGATAAAGGGGTCAATCCAACAAGATCATATAACTATTATAAATATATATGCACCCAATACGGGAGCGCCAGCATATGTGAAACAAATACTAACAGAATTAAAGGAGGAAATAGACAGCAATGCATTCATTTAAGGTGACTTCAACACACCACTCACTCCAAAGGAGAGATCAACCAGACAGAAAAAAGTAAAGACACAGAGGCACTGAACAACACACTAGAACAGATGGACCTAACAGACATCTACAGAACTGTACACCCAAAAGCAACAGGATACACATTCTTCTCCAGTGCACATGGAACATTTTCCAGAATAGACCACATACTAGGCCACAAAAAGAACCTCAGTAAATTCAAAAATATTGAAATTCTACCAAACAAGAAACAGAAAAACTAAACAGACCAATAACCAGCAACGAAATTGAAGCGGTAATCAAAAAACTACCTAGGAACAAAACCCCCGGACCAGATGGATTCACCTCTGAATTCTACCAGACATATAGAGAAGAAATAACACCCATTTTCCTTTTTTCCAAAAAATAGAAGAGGAGGGAATACTTCCAAACTCATTCTATGAAGCTAGCATCACTCCAATACCAAAACCTGGCAAAGACCTCACCAAAAAAGAAAACTACAGACCAATATCCCTGATGAACGTAGATGCAAAAATACTCAACAAAATATTAGCAAACCGAATTCAAAAGTACATCAAGAGGATCATACACTATTATCAAGTGGGATTCATCCCAGGGAAGCAAGGATGGTACAACATTCGAAAATCCATCAACATCATCCACCACATCAACAAAAAGAAGAATGAAAACCACATGACCATGTCCATAGATGCTGAAAAAGCATTTGCAAAATACAGCATCCATTCATGATTAAAACTCTCAACAAAATGAGTATAGAGGGCAAGTACCTCAACTTGATAAAGGCCATATATGACAAACCCACAGCTAACATCACACTTAACAGCGAGAAGCTGAAAGCTTTCCATCTAAGATCGGGAACAAGACAGGGATTCCTACTCTCTCCACTGTTATTCAACACAGTACTGGAGGTCCTAGCCATGACAATCAGACAAAACAAAGACATACAAGGCATCCAGATTGCTAAAGAAGAAATCAAATTGTCACTATTTGCAGATGACATGATATTTTACATAAAAAACTCTAAAGAATCTACTCCAAAACTACTAGAACTAATATCTGAATTCAGCAAAGTTGCAGAATACAAAATTAACACACAGAAAACTGTTGCTTTCCTATATACTAATGATGAACTAACAGAAAGAGAAATCAGAAAAACAATTCCATTCACAATGGCATCAAAAAGAATAAAATACCTAGGAATAAACCTAACGAAGGAAGTGAAACTCCTATAATTTGAAAACTATAAGACACTCCTAAGAGATATTAAAGAGGACACTAACAAATGGAAATTCATCCCATGCTCTTGGCTAGGTAGAATAAATATTGTCAAAATGCCTGTACTACCCAAAACAATCTACAGATTCAATGCAATCCCTATCAAAATACCAACAGCTTTCTTCAATGAACTCAAACAAATAATTCTAAAATTCATATGGAACCACAAAAGACCCCGAATAGCCAAAGCAATCCTGAGAAGGAGGAATAAAACAGGGGGAATTATGCTCCCTAACTTCAAGCTCTACTACAAAGCCACAGTAATCAAGACAATTTGGTATTGGCACAAAAACAGACCCACAGACCAGTGGAACAGAATAGAAAATCCAAGCATTAACCCAAACATATACAGTCAATTAATATTTGATAAAAGTGCCTTGGATATACAATGGGGAGATGACAGCCTCTTCAGCAGCTGGTGTTGGAAAAAACTGGACAGCTACATGTAAGAAAATGAAACTGGACTACTGTCTAGCCCATACACAAAGGTAAACTCAAGGTGGATCAAAGACCTGAATGTAAGTCATGAAACCATAAAACTCTTAGAAAAAAACATAGGCAAAAATCTCTTGGACATAAACATGAGCGACTTCTTCATGAACATATCTCCCCGGGCAAGGGAAACAAAAGCAAAAATGAACAAGTGGGACTATATCAAGCTGAAAAGCTTCTGTACAGCAAAGCACACCATCAGTAGAACAAAAAGACATCCTACAGTATGGGAGAATATATTCATAAATGATGTATCCAATAAGGGGTTGACATCCAAAATATATAAAGAACTCATGCACCTCAACAAACATAAAGTAAATAATCCAATTAAGAAATGGGCAGAGGACATGAATAGATACTTCTCCAAAGCAGAAACTCAGATGGCCAACAGGCACATGAAAAGATGCTCCACATCACTAATCATCAGAGAAATGCAGATTAAAACCACAATGAGATACCACCTCACACCAGTAAGGGTGGCCAACATCCAAAAGATGAACAACAAGTGTTGGTGAGGATGTGGAGAAAGGGGAACCCTCCTACACTGCTGGTGGGACTGCAAATTAGTTCAACCACTGTGGAAAGCAGTATGGAGGTTCTTCAAAAAACTCAAAATAGAAATACCATTTGACCCAGGAATTCCACTCCTAGGAATTTACCCAGGAATGCAGCAGCCCAGTTTGAAAAAGACATATGCACCCCTATGTTTATCACAGTACTATTTACAATAGCCAAGAAATGGAAGCAACCTAAGTGTCCATCAATAGATGAATGGATAAAGAAGAGGTGGTACATATACACAATGGAATATTATTCAGCCATAAGAAGAAAACAAATCCTACCATTTGCAACAACATGGATGGAGCTATACAGTATTAATCTCAGTAAAATAAGCCAAGCCATAAAAGACAAGGACCAAATGATTTCACTCATACGTGGAGTATAAGAATAAAGAAAAAAACTGAAGGAACAAAACAGTAGCAAACTCACAGAACTCAGGAACGGACTAATAGTTACCAAAGGGAAAGGGACTGGGGAGGATGGGTGGGAAGGGAAGGACAAGGGGGAAAAAGGGGCATTATGATTAGCAGATGTAATGTTGGGGGGCACGGGGAGGGCTGTACAACTCAGACAAGACAAGTAGTGACTCTATAGCATCTCACTACGCTGAAGGACAGTGACTGTAATGGGTTGGTGGGGTGGACCTGATGGAGGGGTAGTTTAATCACCATAATATTGCACATATAATTGTAGATTAATGATACCAATATAAACTATTAAAAAATATATATATAACATGTTTGTAGTCTCCCTTAGAGTATATATTTAATAAATGATGGTTATTATTATAAGGTAAAGTTCTAATATATTATATTCTCCCAATGGAACCTAATATGTACTTATTAAATATACTCAGGAAAGACTTCCAAAATCCACTCCAACATTTACTGATACTTCTACACCAGTTCTGTATGCCAATTTTTTGGGGGGTCTTATATTAAATAGACAATTTAGAGCCACAGGAAAAATTGTCTCAGTTATGATATGGGAGTGCTTTCATCTGTTAAAAAACCAAGGCTTATTCTTTCAGCACATTGTAACCACCAGTTCTAACTCATAAAGGGAAAAAAAGATCTTTCAAGTATGCTGAACTTTAGTAGGAAATTGCTTATTAATGGTTACATTTATAATGTCTGAGAAAAGTTGAAGAGGGCACTTTAAATTCACTACTCCCTAATTCTTTCAATATTCTTAACAGCCCACTTATTCTGTATCATGAGAATTCCATTAATTCCAATACATTAAATTATTTCAGTGAAATGTTTAAAGCACTTTTAAAATAAAGGCTGACTTCAACTTTTTTACAGGGATTGCAGCTGACATTGAAAAACCAGAATAGAACTGGTAATAGAATACTTCACACAGCACACCTTTAGTAATCCTCTATAATTAGCCATTTAATTGTAACCTGCACTTCAGAAGATATCCAAACCCTATATTCTACATACAAATAATAAATTGAGCTCGAATTACACAGTAAATTAATAAAACTTGCAGAACAACAAACTATGCTTTCACTTAACTTTTATAAATTAATAATATCACTATAATTTATAAAATTGGTTTGGTAGGCAGAGTTTTATGTTTACTTACTAATTTAATGTTCAGAGAACCTTATGAAATAGGTACTATTATGATAATGACGTTTATACTGATGAGAAAACTGAATCAGAAAAGATGGAAGTAATTTATCGAAGTGTAAAAAGCAATCAATGGATGGAACTAAGAAATGAATACAGGCAGTCAGATTCTACCACCAACAGTTCTAAACAATGTGCTTCCAGTATAAAAGGTATTAGAGCCCCAAATGCTCATTATTCATGTTAGCATGCTTATACCATATTTCCAGACTCTGAGTCAATAATCTTACTTCAACTAGGGAGAGCTGTCAAAAGTACTGCATTTTCTGAATATTCTAAGAAAAGCTTTAGTATCCTATATATCTTCAGTATCCTTAGGTTAAATTTAATACAAACTTACTTTACAATATGGCCATGAGTAGTAAAATAGAGAAAAGATCAAGTTGTGAAATTGAAAGAGTGGTGCAATAAAACTAGAGACTGTATTTTACTTATGGATATCCCTGTTTCCTAACAATTTATTTACTAATATATATTTTTTTTAAATCAAAGATGACTTAAAATTGCTGAATTTTAAATAGTCTGTGACATCATCCAGTTGATTGCCTGGGCACAATGAAATCACTTAGATGCTGCAGGCAAGCTGCAGGACCTCTGATCTTCAAAATTAGTGGACTCCAAACTATTTCGATTTATCAACTGGAATACACTGGATGTAACTCCTTAGAAAACTAGAGAAACGTTTTTATGGAACATATGAGAAAAATTTGAGGATAATTCTTACTTAAGAATTCTCAACTGAAATATAGTTGATACACAATATTATATTGGTTTCAGGTATACACAGTAAGTGTAGTTGCAATTTGTCAACAAACATATTACAATATTATTGACTATATTTCCTATGCTGCTTCCATTCCCATGACTCATTTGTTTTATAATTGGATAAAATTTCTTTTTGTGAGCAAAAAATGATAGATGCTCTTTTGGTGGTATTCAACCTTCCATCACTAAAAAGCTTGAAAGGAGTAGCTGATGTGTTAAGTCTAGTGAACTGCCTTTCACCATCTGATATTCAGCTCCTATACAGCATTATTATTACATGAGAAGAATAATGTAGGTTCATAAGGATTATCAAACTCTTGTATAACTTTTGGAACACAGGAACTAAAACACTAAAGAGTTTACTGTTTTATGCCAATGTATAAGACGTACTAGATATATACCTAAAGTGTGATTCATTTTTAACTAATGGAATTTCAATGAAGCTTTATATCCTGATTACTGATTCAGAGCAGGGAAGATATTTTAGGGTAGTGAAACTACTCCATAAAGTGATAGATACGTGTAATTATACATTTGTCAAAATTCATTGAATGTTCAACATCCAGAGTGAAACCTAATGGAAACTATGGACGTCTGAGTGATAATGATGTGTCATTGCGCATTGTGGGTTCATCAATTGTAAGAAATGTACCACAGTAGGCTGAGACGTTGATAGTAGGTGAAATTGTTCATGTGTGAGACCAGGGACTACATGCGATCTCTCTGTACTTTTTCGTCAATTTTCCTATGAATCAAAACTGCTCTTAAAATATAAAATGTATTCATTAATGGCATTACAAGGAAGCTTTAATTACAGTTAGATTAGTGATTCTTTCTCAATCCTTTTTTTTCTTTGTGGATTTTAAATCATAGCAATTTAAAATTAGGAAAGACTTTCAGGAAACACTTAATCCAGTTTTTCAAACTGTTGTTCACAGATACTCTGAAATATTATCACTTCAGGTGCTTATTTAATTTGCAAATACCTAGGCTCCAACGAAAGCCTACAGAATCAGTTTCCAAAAAAAAATCCTTGGGTTATTCATTTTAACAAGTTTCCCAGATTGATCCATATGTACAGTATATTTTGATAATCATGATGTGGTATGGTTTTTCATTTAAATATAAATAAGTTAAGATTCAGAAAATTTTAACTATCTACTTATGCACATAAAACTAATTAGAAGCAAAGGCATTACTCAATTCCCTACATGTCCAGTTAGTTTCCTTTTTACATACTCCATGTCCTTCTACTGCATAAACTAATAATTGACTCAACAAGTACTTTTAAAGTACGGATTGTAGGTAGAATGTTATTTCCAACAGTATGGATGTATCAAAAATTATAAGAAAGAATTTACTATGATGTTTATGAATCAATTTCAGATTTTCATAGCAGGTTGTTTGAAGAGATATTTTATTTTCTGTTTTTGTTATCATAGAATAAACCTTTGACAGCTGAGCAGTGGACTTCTTATTTAACAATTAGGGATGGGGGAAGGGAACTGTAGCAGAATGACTGCTGTTATTGCCCTAATTAACTGTGTCCAACCTGCAGAATGACCATATGACTTTAAAATAGAGCAAGAGATTAGAAATTAGAAGATGTGGTTCTCTTTCCAGCTCTGTTGCTTGCTACTATTTGAATGATATTTTAAAGAAATCTCTAGGGGAAGAATGTAAAGCTTATTGATGACACAGACTTACTTCCACTATATTCCTACCTCCTCATAGAATGGTTTCTAATAGAGTAGACATGCTTCAAATATCAATGTCATTGGGAATAGCTATTCAAAAAGAGTTTTATAGAAGTCTGTTGATACACAACTAACTGAAGAAAAATTATTCTTTTCCTTCCATTGTACTTGGTTAGTAAAACAATTTTTTAAAAATATGGGTGGAATTTTTATTCTACCTTTATGAGTTTAAGAATTTCAAAATTCTCTCCATCTTTTCTTTTTCTGAAGATCTTCCTCTCTTTTCCTGTTCTTCTTGAGGAAACTTAAATGTGGTTTTTAAAATAATCAGTGAATAACTAAGCATAATCATTAGAAACCCAAGGGAACAACCAGTGATAATTGAGATCTGTTATGTAAGTCAGTTTAGCAGTAACTCCTAACATTTCTCTGGTTTACATCCTGAATAAAATGGATTTTTCTAGTTAAACAAATATCACTAGAATATACTATAAATTTTTAAAAATAAAACTTGTGCTATATGTTTATATGTCTATAGAAATTGCTTTTAAGAAAATAAATTAAGAATTTAAAGATTTAATTTAGAAATTTTAGAAAGTATTCTTTGGAGAAAATTAAACTATATCATAATAGATTCTCAGGCATACTTTTTTTTTCAGTATATAGATGAATCCAAAGGGATATATTATAACTGAAAATGTTACAGATGTACTGTTCTGGCAATACAGTATAGACAGAATAGTGAGTGTGTATTTTGTAGAGTCCTTTCTCCAACTATTTTACCTGTTAGTAGCACAATTTCCTCTTACTTTGAGGTAACAGCTCAGACTTTGGGGGATAAATTCCCTGAGAAAAATCCAAGGATGAGATTGACTATCCAAATAGACCACAGCAAAAAATTTGAGTCAGACCTTCATATTGCTGTTAAGAGATACAATGCTTCCCAGTAACATGATATAAGCCAGTGGTTGTAATTTGGGAACACCTACTCATGATTGTTAAGTGGGCCTCAATAATTATGTTATGTGGTCAGATTGCAATCTGTACCCTTTTCTGTGGAGTCAACTCACAGTGCAGGGCATTCAGAGTCTTTCAGAGCTATATTCCCTGTTCATTGTGAATAATATAAAAGTCCTAAAATTAAGATGAAAGAAGCAGACATTGCATAGATTTAGTATATTAAACCACTGAAAAAAAATCAAATTAATATACAAATTTAAATAGTTTGTCACTGTGTGACTAATTTTATTCTTTATAATTTCTTACAATTCCAAACTGACTACAACATCATTTATAATTTGATACATGCTTTCTTGTTATTCAAGAACCTCTTGGGGGAAAAAAGTATTTTTCCTTTCATTAGGAAGGCCAAATAAATGGTATTTGAGGTTGGTGGCCTCCTCAACTGCCTCCTCCTCCACTTTTTTCCTCCTTCTGTTCTATTTTGTCTACTAGCTTGAGTAAGACATAACTTATATTAAAACATTTTCACTTTGAAAATTTTATGTTGAATTGTCATCCATATAACCACACAAGTAAAGGATACCTACTAACAATAGAGACTCTTTGTGCCAAAAAGTTTTCTCTTGCCCACAGGGAAAATGTGTGTATGGAGACCTGCAAGCTACTGTGAAGACTTTGCCTTTCCCAGTCGGAGATATGGAAAGCCACACAGAGTCTTGAGCAGAAGAGTAACTTCATTTAACTTAACTGAGGGTTAATGTAATCAGCAGGTTCGATGAACTAGGATGCCCCCTCCTCCTAGTTTGTGTCATTAAAACGTGCTTTGTGTTGGAAGAGGAAATTTGTTGGGAATGTATAAGGATAACAAACGCTGACACTTCATGGAAATGTTAATTAATTTTAGCTCTACCTTTGGCCTTTTAAAAGAGCCTTTGAAACAAAATGATTATAAGTTCAAGGAAAGAACTGAAATATTTTAGTGAGTTTTTCTTTCTTTTACTCTTTTTTTTTTCTTTTTTTCTTTAAGTTTCGTTCCCCGTAGACTACAATTTTCCTTTCATTTTCAATACTGGCTAACATCATTTTTTAGAAAAAAAACTTCAGGTTTTAATAGTTCTATGTAAGCCTTTTATATAATCAGAGTAGTATATTATAAGGTATTTCCTCACTATGTGACAGTACCATTTGAATTGATTTCTTGATACCACTATTTATGTTGGATGAAATTGGCTGGGGCTAAATTCTAACATCCTTAGATTATTGTCACTAGAAGATCCTGGAATACCAGATACTAGACTTTAGCAGAATGAATTTTTGTGATTATGAATACACAAAGGAAAATGGAGATATGCTCAGGAAAATGCTTAATTTAGATAATTATATCTTGTAAACAGTCAAGGCAAAAACAATTCACTGGATAATTACAATACTCCTTCTTTTGTTCAGAAATGTGAACCATTTACTCTCAGACATATCAAGATTTAACTTTTAGAGGCATTTAGCATAAGCAATACTAAGAATTTACCTTTTGAATTACTTTTCATATATATTATATATATTCATTTATTCATTCTATAAGCCAAATATCAAACAAATCTGTTAGGTTTTTCAAATTTATTGTTTGATTTAATTTCCACATTAAACATGAAGAAACACTTCTTTAAACGTTTTCAAATTTGTGTAAGGTCACAAAAAATACCATGTCACACAAAAATCATGAAACAACGATATTTCAAACCTATTTCTCCAACTTCAGTATTCTTTTCCTTTGTTCCAAAGGCTCTTAGTAAGAGCCTTATTATAAATGCAATTGAATCATCTCATCCAGTTTAAAAATATAAATATTTTTATGAATCTTCCCAAAGATTTAATTTTTAAGTATTTTAAGAATAGAATTTGCCTTGTTTCACTGGACTACACAGTGTTGTTCCAATGCAAGTTTAATACCTAAAAATATGCAGAGTAATTTCATATGTGTATATAATTTCAACACCTCCATACAGGTATTTCCAATTCCAGCCCAATCTTTATTACCTTATGACCTTCAGCAAGTCACATAAGTTTTAAGGAAAATTAAGTTTAAGATTAAACAAGACCAAGGATATTCAAAATTGGGTTCTACATTTTGAGGTTGTAATTGGATGCCATATCAATAAAAAGATACCATTGTTGTTATTCAAAATAAATATGGAAATATGACTTAAAATGTGATATTAAATTGTCCCCCTAGCCTTGTTTATCATATAATGCTTTACCATGGAAAAAATTCCAAATATTTTTCTGACAGTAAGCCATAATTTCTGCATTTCTCAGTTTCCGTTCTTAGTAGAAAAATCCTGTGTTTCTGAAAAAGAAAATATTATCTCCAAAGAATGGCCACACAATTTATTATAACATTTATTCTACATCTCACATTTTTTAGAATAATTTACTTATGCATTCAATTAATTATTCACCAAATATTATTGAGTGTCTCTGTGCTGAGCTTTGTGCCAAGATTTGAGTATTAAACTATGTTGTATATCCCAGCCCTGTCCTCGGGTAATTTAACACAATATATAAAAATGCTTTTAAAAACATGAGTGATATTTGCACCTAGTGAAGAGATTTTTAATAAAACAATGAGTAACAGGTGTAGAATTTTTACCCAGTTGACACCTTTCATTCTGATAATTTGGGGGGAAAATTCGAATGAAATTGTTTCTGTAATTATGAAGCTAGAGTTCCAGCCAAGAAAGACTAATGGGTATTGAACTAACAAGGAAACAATTGTAAAATAGACAAAGGACGTGAGGTAACTCTCTTAGGCATTGCAGAACAGGCCAACCTAGGCAGCAATAATGGATTAAAAGGAAATTTACAAGATGAGCCCTAATATCCATCAGTTTCTTTGAGGGAAAATTTCTTAACCAACTGTTATAATTCTGCTGAGCTGAGGCAGCAAATACCAGACGTCAGGACTGCCGAAGGGGCTGTGACGTGAAGGTAACTACGGAGGAGAGAACTGTGCAGAGGCTGAGTTCTTGAAGAATGTGGGAAGTTCCCTCAAGAATCCTTTGCTGAAAGTATGTGTGTTCAAAGTGAGACCATTGGAGAAGTAATCCAGAGCAGGGGCTGTAGAGTTAAAGAAAATCAGAGATATTCAAAGTTGAGCTTTGAATATTCTGGTAGATACTACATTTCCACCCCAGTCAGAGTGGAGAGAACTCATTATACTCAGGACATTCAGGACAAAGAACAGAGGGCCTAAAGAGTAAGTAACACCTCACTTCTCAATGAATCCATGAGACAGTGCCTAAAACCCTCCGTCATGGGCTGTTCTGATTAAATCAGGTTATACATGAGAGGGTTCAGAAGAGTGCTGGTTAAATACCAAATCCATGTAAGTGCTTCCCGTCAATTTTATTATGTATTTGTGTGTAAGTGTAACCCAAGAGAAACATTGCCCCCACTTTTGCATGGATCATGAAGAGGTTTTGCTACACCAGGGTCTCTCAGGCTTCTCAGTGTTACTCTGGCCCTTTGGGCCTCTGAAGGGCACCTGGATTCTAGGCACCAAAATCATCTAGAAGATGCCTGTAGTACTTGTCAGGGACATCTTGAAAGTAGGCCAGAATAAGAGAATTTTGTGGGAGTCTACAGGCATTGTTTAGGGCATGTAAGACTAGAGATCCCATTGTATCAGAAAGGGATGAAAGCCTTGGAAACATTGTTTATAAATATTAATGTGACTAGATTTTAAACCAAGGTTGTGATATTGTACAGAAATAGAATCTAAGACTTTTTTAGAAATATACACGAATTTTGAGAAAACCCCCAATTTCTTAAAGCATATAGATAACTTCTGGTGCCTATGATGCCAGGATTCTTGTTCACAGCCGAAGAATGAACTTCACGAACAGTCAAGGTAGGATAGCAAGGTACAGGCTTTTATTCAGAGATAGAGTGAAAGGACAGAGCTCCTGGCTCATGCCAGGAGGAGACAAGAGAGTCCTCAGGTGGTACGTTGTCTAGGGGTTTTATAGGCAGTTGAGAGACAAAGGGCTAGGGATGTACACCTGTTAAGTGGTTCCAAATACTTTTGAAGAAACACTAAGTTTCTTCTTAGTCTTCCTGGTTATTTACAAGCTTTACTGATGATTTCCTCCTAGGATAGCAGCTTCCTGGTCTGGGAGCATATCACTTAAGTCTGTCTGCTTTGCTCCAAAGGTGGGCTGAGTCAGTTTTACTTTTTAACTAATTGGATTTCAAGATGGAATCCTTCCTGCCTTATGTTGTTTGTTTTGGGCTTGCAGTAGTTTGGGGCTTGTTTGCTACATTGCCCAAGTTGCAACAAATCATTTGTTTAGGGCTGGAGGAAGGAAGGCAGCACTTAGAAAAATAAGCTGGGTTCCCCAGCAGGCCAAAGCTAATCTCGCAATGGTTACCTTGTTTTGTTTTTTTTTTCCAGAGGCCCTCAACCTACTCTAAGCCCATGGTCCCTGTCTCACTTACAGTATATTTTGGCCTAAACTTTTAAACATAAACCTGATAAATGTGTTTGGTAAACTCCAAATCATGCAGCTACAGTAAAGGGCATGTAGAAGACAAAACTGGAATCATGTGATTATAAAGCCAAGCACAGGGCTGTCATCACAGGAGACCTGTAACTTTTCACAACAAACCTCTTCCAAAGCCAGTTCTCCCTTTATATGTAATTTGGAAATTTAGGGAGGCAAATCTCTTCTTTCAAGGTACCAGGGGAGCATTTATTCTACCCCCACAAAGGCATTAATTTTTCCCCTCCTGACCTAAAAGAGTGAAAGCAGTTTGCAAAGCAGCCAATTTACAAGCCCCTCAGGTTCTCAGCAAATCTACTTCTCTGGTAGTGGATTGAAGCTCGCTTTTAATTATGGGCCTTGAGAAAGTATATAACTGGTAAAGCTGAATTAGCAGTCTCTTCCTTAGATCTGCTGTGTGGTGTACTTGCCAGTTGCTTCTTTATTGGCTCCCCACATACAATTGGAAATCTTGTGGAAATTTCTCCTCTTTGTTTAAGCACAGTACAGCTAGCTTTCCTCTGCTGTCATGCTTCAGGACTCCTTTCCATAGCAGCCACTTTGGGGAATGAAAGGGGCTTACATGATACTCCTTCTGTAGGTGAAATCTGAAGAATAAAGCATTAATGTTCATTTGCACAAGAACAAGGATCGCTTGGATACATTTTCTGTAAAGATAGGGACTATGTTCTCTTTATAGAACAAGGTGTTAAGCCACTTAACAAAGGCTTTTACTAGAGCTGTGCTCAGGATCAACTCGTCTTTCCCTGCCAACACCACAGTCCTGGTGAGACAGGGACCATGGGCTTAGACAGTGTAGGGTGAGGGCCTCTGGAAAAAAAAAAAAAGATAACCATTGTGAGATTTGCTTTGGCCTGCTGGGGAGCCCAGATTATTTTTCTAACTTTACCCAAGTGCTGCCGTTCTTCCTACAGCCCTGAACAAATGATTTGTTGCAACTTGGGCAATATAGCAAGCAAGCCCAAAACTACTGCAAGCCCAAAAACAACATAGTAAAAAAAACAGGAAGGATTTCATCTTGAAACCCAATTAGTTAAAAAGTTAAACAATGACTCAGCCCACCTTTGGAGCAAAGCAGGAAGCCTTGAGTGATATGCTCCCTGACCAGGAAGCTGCTGTCCTGGGAGGAAATCAGATCAGTAAAGTTCTTGTAAATAACCAGGAAGACTAAGAAGAAACTTACTGTTTCTTCAAAAGTATTTGGGACCACTCAACAGGTGTACATCCCTAGCCCTTTGTCTCTCAACTGCCTATAAAAATCCCCTAGACAATGCACCACCCCGGACTCTCTTGTCCCCTCCTGGTGTGAGCCAGGAGCTCTGTCCTTTCACTTTATCTCCAAATAAAAGCCTGTACCTTGCTCTCCTACCTTAGGTGTTTGCTAAGCTCATTCTTTGGCTTCGTGAACAAGAACCCCAGCGCCACTGGGAGGCTAGCTAATAGGTGCAGAGAACTCTCAGCAAGATTATGCTTTTATATTTTCCTTTTCTACTGGAGTCTTTCAAATCCTCCCAAACTACTGGTCAGGGCTGCAAAAGAAAAGCCAATTGCATTTGTGCTAATTAGTCTGCTATGGTACCCCTTTTGTAGCCTGTAGTCCGAGAGTGTATTTGTGGAGGGCAGACTGCAGTTCAGTTACCAGCTTTATCACTCAACTGTAAAGAATTTGGGTGTTTGCTTAAATTCCATAATTTTGAAGCCCCAGAATTGGAGGCACTATTACAACTGAATGTGGTTCAAAAAGAAGTAATGCAAAAAGCTTATGCCAAAGCTAAATCATGGTTTTTACTACTCTTCTTGTAATTTACTCTCAGTCCATGGAACTCTTGCTTTCTACCAAATTGCTAACTGAAAGTTGAATGTTTTCATCTCTTCCTATGGCTACAACCAGGAATCTCTAAAATTAAATTCCCCTCACAGCCCTATACTTACAAGTTCTAAATGACGACCAGGTACCATAGGCACATCAGAATCATCACAACCACCTTTATGCCCAGTATTTTTGTCCGACACTCCCTGTCTAAGCCATGGCTTTATCATAGAGATTCCCAGACCAGCATTGTGGAAATTTCACTGGCCCTCACCCCAGATACTTAATGGCCACTTTATCTTTATCAAGCTTTACCTTTATCTTTATTTTACAGGCAACTCCTAAATCTTTCTCTATTTCTTCTGCCTCTTCATTTGAACTCAAATTGCCAAACAAACAAAAACAAGTAACAAAAAATAAACCCTCACTCTCTTAACTGCTTTCCCTGACTTTGAATTCATTCGCCATTCCAGTATCTCAGTGACCTTTGTAAATGCAAATCAGATAATGCCACCCCTTGCTTTATATGTTAGTAGCTCCATTAAAAAGAAAAACAAAAAACAAAAAGTCAGAGTCTGGGGAGGAGGTATCAACTCAAATCACAAGGATACACAATTTATGTATAATTTCAGCACCAAAAACAGATAACAATGGTACTGAAAAAGAAAATAAGCTCATATTGTACAGAAACACTAACAAAAAAAATTCCAGAAAAGTATTCGATAATGAATGAGATTTATCTAAGGAAAACAAACAGGATTCAGTATAGAAAATCCCTTGATATAATTTATTACACTAAAAGACTAAGAGAAGCCCTCAACAAAATGTTCATGTATCTATTCTAATAGCATATATAGACAATAGTCTTGAAAAATGTTTCCTATGAATGTTTTTCAATACGTTAACAAAAGAAAATGATTTGGTCATCTTAATATATGCAGAAGCATTTGGCAAAATTCAATATTCACTCAAAAATTCATTCATAATAAAAATTGTCAGCAAACTAGTATTAGGATAGAACATTTTTACCTGATAAAGGGCATTAAAAAAAACCCTGTAGCTATAACGATACTTAATAGTGAAAGGAGAATCTTTTCTCCCTATGATTACAAGGCTCACAGCCAGCATTGTATTCAGAGTTCTAACCAGTGCAAAAGGCAATAAAAAGGAATAAAATTCATCCAGATTAGAAAGAAAATTGTTTCAATTCACAGATGATACTGTTGTCTACATAGAAAATCTGAAGCATCTATAATAAATTAATGTAATTTCTGTGTGAATTTTGTAAGGTTACAGGGTGCCTGGTAATGTAAAAAATTTCTGTATATTGGCAGCAAAGCACTGAATCCAAATTATAAAACAAATAAAATTTACAAAACTACCAAAAAGTAAAATACTTGGGTATGACCTGAGCAAAATTCATGCATGATTTTTATACTGAAAACCAGAAAACACTGATGAAAGAAAACAAGAGACCTAAAATGAAGATAAACAACACATCAATGGGTTTTTAGATTTATTGTTGTTGCATTCAATGTAATCCTGGTCAAAATCCCAGCAGGTTTTGTTTTCTATTTAAGTTTATATGTAAAGGCAGAATTTATTTTTTTAATTTTGAAAGACTCATGCTAAACTTTTTAAAGACTTACTCTAAAGCTCTACTAATCTAGGAAGTATTGGAGTGAATTAAAGTATTTTCTTCCACAGAGTATTTGCCTTTCTGTCATGGACTCAAACATACTACCAACCAGCAGTCTTCAATAGTGTTTAATTTGGAATTTCAGATCATAAAGGTAAGTGGATTTTAACTCTAAATCCAAAATGCAAGTTTCACAATTAAAATTTTTCACAGAGGATTTTTTTCCTGTTCTTCTGAGACAAAACTGAGACATGCATGTATCCCAATTATCTGTCTTCACCTCCTGAGGTTGTTGTGCTTTTGGATGCCACTTAGATGCCCCAATTCAAGCTTCCATTCTGCTCATCCTCCTGGCTTTGTCACTTGACCGCTTTATGTTTCCTTGCTGAGTCCCAGTCTCTAGGTAGCCAGGGATACTCAGTAGACAAACTCAAGACTAACGCTGTTTTTGAAACCACTTCACCCCTATGGAGTCACAATTAAAAAAAAAAAAGTCTCAGTTCTGAAAAATGGCATTAATTTTGCATGACCTCAATTTTAAATACATATAGTTCAACAATTTTATAATATAAATATATATTTATATTTATATTATATATAATATCTCTAATATAAGACAGTTATATTAGAGAGGTTCCTATATTTCTAGTTCATTATGTTGTTTGAACTGGGACATTTTAAATGTGTGTGTATGTAAAATAACCTTTAATAGTTTTCTCTTTAATACCCTGTCTTGTTAATGCATTTCAGCCCTGGGCAAGTTCACTATGGATTCAATGTGACCAAAGAAATGACAGTAAAATGTTCTTGGGGTGAAAGACTGTGGGTAAGTTGGGGTTTCTATGGCCAGGATCCTCACTGAACTTAAACCGCCTGATTATGTAACTGGCCTGTTGCTAGGCTACCACTTCCACACCTTTAGGGAATAAACTATTATTGCCCTATATAGAGAGCTCAGCCCAGTGCTCTGGACAGAGGCAGAGATGCTAGTGCACGACCTACCGCCGGAGAACAAGCCGGGTAATAAACCCTTTCACCCAGAAGAAATTTTCTACTGTCATTTCTTTGGTCACACTGAATCCATAGTGAACTTCTTGGGGGCTGAAACCCATTGGCAAGACAAAGGGTTATACCCAACTTTATTTTCACAGTGGCAGGTCAATCACTAAACTCCTGTTCACTCAGAGCGAGTCTGCATGCAGCAAGCCGGTCTCTGCCTCTGGGCCTCTCTACCCACACAAGCCATCTTCTGAGCCTCTCTCCCTGCACAGCCATCCTCTGGGCCGCTCTGCCAACACAGCCATCCCACACAGCCGTCCTCTGGGCTTCTGTCCTCATCGCTGCCACCGCTCCAGCCTCTGCTCTGCTTTCCTGCAGCCTGGCAGCCATGCCACCATGTTGCCCAGAGAACTGGGCAGAGCTCTTTATATTGAGTCAGTAGAAACGTATTGCCCACACGTGTGTAGTGACCTAGCCAAATAGGTCACAGGAACTTTCATTTTATTGACATATCCTTTTATCTTGTATTCCAAAAATTAGATTACATTTATTTATGTTGATTTGAGACATGAATTTTATGTTATATAAGGTAACTTTCTGAGTATTTTTGACTGCTAAATATTAAATAAAGATTATAGAACAATCTTACTATTGTTCATCACATAAAAGTTGTTCTTTATTCTTTCAAATATACTTTATCACTTCAATAAAATCAAGCAGTTGGAATATGAACTTCTCTACTCCTGAAGTGAGGTTTATTTAAAAAATATTTTATAGTTGTTAGGAATCATGGCTCATCAATATTATTTTGGAAGATTATCTCATATAATGCTAATGAAGAGTAAAGAATGTAATTGGGAAAAAATGTGTTATTTGAAACCAACTGTGTCATTTTATCAAATATAAATGTGTGAAATTCCTAATGCTGTGCTCTATTTGCTGTAGACATGCATTTCAGTTGTAGAAAAAAATTAATATGATGTAATTTAGCATGGAAAGAAGCATTGCTCATTAATAGGGATTCATATCCAGTAAAGAGGTACTTAGAAGTGGTAATACACTTGGGAGGGGCCAGGGATTAGCTAGGGACTTGCCTTGACATTGCATTCACATATGAAACCCTTGTTTACTTGTAATATTTGCTTATCTGAGTCAGTGATGGATTCAGTTTGACAGGCATCATATAATCCAATCAACAAAATGTAGAAAAAAGCTTTGTCAGTATGAAACAACATCATAACATATTAAAACAGCACATATCATTCATAGATTGACAGATGTTTTAAATCTAAGGCTATTTATTTTCAAATATAAGAAATACAAATAATGTTTTTAAAAAAAGATGCTATTTATGGTGTGCAAAGTGTTATACTTTTGCTCTTGGATATGTTAATGTTCTGTAGAGTCCTCAAGCTTGGCAAGAAATTAATCTTTCTGTCTTCCAATTAATTCTTAATTACAAAGAATGCTGATTTCATTTCAAGAAAATCACATTTCTCTATCACACATTTCCACTGCTCCATCCAAATGCATCTTCAAATTCTTCTTTTCTTTAGGTGCCATCCCTGTGCAGTCCACCCTAACCCTGTCACTAGCATACTCTTCCTAAACACTGTTTCTATCATTATCAGCTCTCAATTTAAACATCTTCTATGATTCTTCATTCCTGTAACACTTTGTCACCAAGATAACCAAGATCCTATAACACCAAGATAACCAAGATTATCTTCAAATCTTACCTTTGAAACACATTAACTTTGAACCAAATTCCACCTTTACTAGGTTCCTTAGTATACCTCCACCATCTCCTTTATACCTTTATTTTGTCACTTACTCTGCTTGGAATATACATTAATAATTGTATTTGGAATAATACCCTCATTTCCACTTACAGAAAAGTTTCTTTTTGTTTAAGGACAAGTAAAATGTCATCATCCTCAGAAACATATTCTGAACATATCAATCAAAAGTAATATCACTTTATCCTGAATGTAAACATGTCATTTCTCTTATGTGGGTAAAACTGTAATATTCCAGAATTTCTTGCCTGGCTTTAGGGCATATCCATATCAACAGGCATTCCTAAGAGGTAGAGAGAAGTAGTTCATCTCCATGTCAGTGGGTAATTACCTGGGCAACCAAGGGCTTATCTGAGCCTGAGAGATTGGGGGGAGGTCTCACTTGCTTCTGCTGGAGCAGGAGAGAGAAATGGCCCCAGACCACAGTTTGCAAGCAATAAACGGGTTTTAAACTATATTTCTCCCTTTGACTGATTTCTGTTTCAGCTAGGTATTTTGCCCTGGGATTTCATCTCCCTGGAGTTAATCTGGCAGTAGCTGGCAGGACCTCTGAACCTGAAATCTGTTTAAATGGTGAAACTTTTGGGAGGGCTGCCACTAGAGAAGGTGGGGAGATACCTACAACCCCCCTGTGGATGGTGGGGTGGCCCCAGTGGATGCAGTGGCAAAGGGTGCAGCTTCACCTATTATTGTCTGCCCATCTGTGGGGCTTCCAATTTGGGAGCCCCCAGTGGGGAATTGGTCTAGGGTAAAGTACCTCCAGAGGGGTGGGGTCTTCCCCAGCACTGAGGAATGGTGGAGACACTGGAAACTGTAGAATTAGCCCTCCATGAGATAGAAGACTGCTTAGGGGCCCTAAGTAGCCATGTAGCAGCTGGCATTGTAGGGTCTCTTTTCATTAAGATAGTGGAAAATGTTATTCAAGAGAGAGAGGGCTATCAAGGAGAAAGAGAGGATTAGCAATATTAGTGGAAAATGTTATCTCTTGATAGAGAGGGTTAGGGAGGAGAGAGAGGTACTTAGGCAGGAGAGAGACACACTTCAGCATCACTTGGAGGTGCTGGGCAATACCCTATGGGATGCCCTTAAGGAAGAGAGACAGTTATTGAAAAGACAGGTCAAGCTCCTGGAAGATTCCTTAGCAGCGGTGAGGGGGGAGATGGCAGGAAAAGCCAATTGCAGGAGGCCACTGGGGAGAGGAAGGAAAGAGTGGTGCCTTTAGCCCCAGAGACAGAGGAGGGGCCAGGGGGAAAACAGGAGGAGGCAGGGCCATGGGTCAATCTGCTGCTGAGGCCACCACCCAAGATACCAAGCTTTCCTGGGTTAAAGGCCCGCCCAACAGTAATTAAAAAAATAAAAATGAAACAACCACAGGCTCCTCAGGGAAAGGAGCTGCCCCCTCCCCAGGTTGCAGAGCACTCCAGGCTCTGCCCTTATACCCAGGATGAGCTGGTAGACATTAGTGTCCAGTATAGGTAGAAGCCATCGGAATCTCTGCCTACAAGGGATATCTCCATCTCTGGGATATGGGGGTGGAATACATTGTTATGTCAGGTATTAAGAAGAGTGGAATGGCTTCCTTGACTACTCACCCTTTCCTCTGGCAGTGGTTGCAAAATTCCCATCACATCTCAGAAAATCAGACACTTCTGGAATGGCTGACAGCTGCCATCAGGATAGTTTGGCCTAATCAGGGTGATTTACATTATTTACCCAGTAGTTGGAAAACATATGTAGAGCTCCAACAGGTATTGCGGGAATTTGGTATGAAAAATATCATCTATAATATGGGCCCCCAGGCACCTATGAGGAGTTGTTCACTGTAGGAATGAGAAACCTGGTGCTACATACAGCTCCCCGATCTCTGTTTGGGTCGCTATTGACTACTCTTTCCCCCAACATAGGGCAACCATATGGCTTGGCTGTACTTTAGCGAGGCTACTTGTACTTTAGCAGATCTAGGGGAGGTTAAAACAATAACAGCATGGAAGAAAGTATGGGCTACAACTGAAAGGAGAGGTGAAAAGGCCCCGTGAAGGTCTCGAGGATCATATGTGGGTTGCTTTGATAAAGTCCAGCGTAGTGAAAGAAAAACTTGATGGGGAGCCCAATAAAATCGTGTTAGAACTGTGGCACCAATTAAAGCCAGAGCAGCAGTTCCAGCCGCTGAAGTCCAGGACATGGAAACCGAAGTCAAGGCTTCATACCCGATGGGGTAGGTGGTTATTACCTTGTGTCCCTGCAAAACTCTCTGGGGGCAGTACTCAGGATTCACCTGGGCCCTCACTTCCATAGGAGGATGATTGGTCATCACAGTTTGACTGGGGGGGGGAGATGTCAAGGTCTTCATCTTGGGGAACATGGTGGGGATTGGAGGCCACATATAGACTTAGCCAATTCATTGGTCCCTTGTGAATGTACAACATGTGCAGGCACTGGTGGACAGGAGCTGAGTGTCTCTGATTTACGGCAACCCTGAGCGTTTTCCTGGGACCCCTGCTGTGATAGATGGCTATGGGGTTAAGGCAGTTAGAGTGAAGAAAGCCCAAATTCCATTGGGGATAGGGCATTTACCCCCAAACGGGTATGCTGTGCACATTTCTCCCTTCCCTGAATATATTTTGGGCATTGATATCCGGCAGGACCTGTGGTTACAGACCACTGCAGGTGAGTTCAGACTGAGGGTATGTGTGGTAAAGGCAGTTCTGAGGAAACATGCTAAGCACCCACCTATAGCTCTGCCTATACCTTGGTGGGTGACAAATACTAAGCAGTATAAATTGCCTGGGGTGCACAGGAAATTGGAGAAACTCTACAGAGGTTGGAGAAGGTGGGCATCATAAAGCCCACTCTTAGTCTTTTTAATTCCTCAATGTGGCCAGGGAAAAGCCAGATGGCTCCTGGCATATGACCGTGGACTGCAGGGAATTGAATAAAGTCACACCCCCTTTGCATGCTGCTTCCCCCTCTATAGCAGCCATTCTGGACACCCCTGAACCATGAGCTTGGAACATATCATTATGTAGTAGACCTTGCTAATGATCCTCTATTGACATAACACAGAAAAGTCAGGAACAGTTTGCCTTCACATGGGAAGGCCAGCAGTAGATACTCACTGTCCTTCCACAGGGATACCTCCACAGTCTCACCATCTGTCATGGACTTTTAGTCCAGCACTTGGCCACATGGAAGAAACTGCAAATGGTGTGGTTGTATCACTACATTGATGATATTATGCTCACATATGATTCTCTCTTAGATTTAGAAGGGGCAGTTCCTAGACTGCTGCAACATCTACAGGAGAAAGGGTGGGCTGTGAGCAGCAGCAAGGGTCAGGGATCTGGTTTGTCTGTAAAATTCTTGGGGGTTATCTGGTAGGATAAAACTAAAGTTATTCCTGAAGCAGTCATAGACAAGGTCCAGGGTTTCCCCACCCCTACCACTGTGGCAGTATTACAGAGTTTTGGGGTCTTTTGGGCTACTAGAAAGTGTTTATCCTGCACTTGGTACAAATTCTGAAGCCCTTATACTGGTTGATACGAAAGGGTATCAGGTGGGACTGAGATGAGACATGTGCAGCTGCTTTTACTGCTGCCATGTGAGCAGTCAAGGTCATACAGGCCTTGAGTGTAATGGACTCATCAAGGCCCTGTGAGCTGGATGTTCTTGTAACTGAAGATGGTTATGGATGGGGTCTTTGGCAGCGGCTTGAATGGACATGCTAACCTATTGGATTCTGGTCGCAACTATGGAAAGGAGCAGAGGTCCAGTACACCTTGATAGAGAAGCAACTAGTTGCTGCATACCACATCTTGTTGGCTGTGGAGCCCATTGGCAGAACAGCTCTGACCAAGGTAATAACCACCTATCCCATTGCAGGGTGGGTGTGAGACTGGACCCAAAGGCCATGGAGTGATGTGGCACAGATACCTACACTGGCCAAATGGGGTGCATATTTACAGCAGTGTAACACCCTCTCTATTAGCACCTTAAGTGAAGAACTCTAACACTTATTGGGGCCAGTGACCTATACCAGTGGAAAGCAGTAAGAACTTGCTTTTGAGCTATTGGAAGCTGAGAGTCCTTATGAAGAAGCAAAAGCCCCTATACCTGAAGATGCTTGGTATACAGATGGCTCCAGTCATGGGCAGCCCCCAAAGTGGAGGGGTGTAGCTTTCCATCCTAAGACTGAGGCAATATGGTTGGAGGATGGAGAGGGGAAGAGCATCCAGTGGGCTGAGTTGCGGGCAGTATGGCCCATGATCACCCAGGAGCCTCCCCTATAGTTGTCTATAGGGACTTGACCCTGTGGCTACTGACATGGTACAATGCCAACTGGAGCCATTGGAAACTGAGAGTCCTTTGGGGGCAAGAGTTGTGGCAAGACCCATGGGTCTCTGGTCAGACTGAGACCATTACCATATATCATGTGACTGGCCATTTGCCTTTGGCATCCCCAGGGAATGATGAAGCAGACACACTGGTCCAGGTGCGCTGGCTAGAAGGAAAGCCTGCCTCTGATGTGGCCCAATGGCTACATCAGCATTTGTTGCACATGGGGCAAAAGACAATGTGGGCTGTAGCCTGATGTTGGGGCTTGCCGTTGACCTTTGAAGAAGTCAGCTGAGCCCGGAAAGGGTGCCGTGTATGCTCTAAGAGGGACTTAACACCGAGTCCCGCAGCAACATGAGACAATAGTAAAGGGGCTGGTACCCCTTGTCAGGTGGCTGATAGACTATATTGGGCCTCTGTCCATATCAGAAGGATATCGGTGTGCCATGACTTGTGTGGACACAGTTACTGGACTATTGGTTGCTTTTCCTGCACATCGTGCAAATCAGCAAACCACCAAGAGGGGCCTAGAGTGTCTCTTTGTAGCCTATGGCCAGTTCAGGTGATTGAGAGTGATCAAGGCACCCACTTTACAGGACATGTGTTACAAGAATAGAATGGGTGCAGCAATTAGGAATAAAGTGGCAATTTCATGTGCCATATAACCCTACCAGGGCAGGTATGATAGAAAGGTACAAAGGTTTGTTGAAATCTGGTCTGAAGTTGGACACCAATAGTCTGTGGGGCTGGTCAGTTCGCTTATAAACAGTGCTATGGTGTTTGAATGAGAAGCCACATAAAGGAGCTTTGGGCCCTGTGGATATGCTAACACACCTTGCTGCCTCTCCTATACAACTGTGTGTGCAAACCATAGAAGAGTGTTGAAGCCAGGATATGGCCTGCAGAGCAACATTCTGCTGCCAGCTCCTACTGCATTAAACCCTGGATACAATGTTGAGTGTATGTGGCTCTGAACATTTCGACACATGGACCATCGATGGCTGGCCCTTCTGGCACTTTGGGGAAAAGGCCTGGAAACTGTCCTCATGTGTATTCCTGGAGTAACAGCAGAGGGGCCCCCAAAGATCACAGTAGTGTACCCAAGATGTCTGAGAGGAAAGAGCATCTTATGGGGAAGTTTTGTTTTATCTTTATTGCTAGTGCATGTACCTCCCATAGCCCTATATATTGACCCATCTGTAATTCCCACAGGGAAGGGGGTGAAAGTCTGGTATACTAGACCAGGACGGGATCACATATAATGTTGCTATTAAATGTCATTAGTCTGGTCTCAATGCTCCAGTTTTGTCACCCAGGGACCATTGTGGAAGAGGGGGAACAAGTAGATTGTAAGGAAAGATTTCTGGAGGGGTGACGTGTGGGAATTGTACTATTCCAGAATCTCTTGCCTGGCTTTAGTGCATATCCATAGCAACGGGCGTTCCTCAGGGCTGGATAGAGGTAGTTAATCCTGATATCAATGGGCAATTACCTGGGCAACTGAGAGGGCTTATCTGAGCCTGAGAGGTTGTGGGGAGGTCTTGCTTGCTTCTGCTGGAGCAGGAGAGAGAAACGGCCCCTGACCTCAGTTTGTAAGCAATAAACGGGTTTTAAACTTTATTTCTCTCTTTGATTGATTTCAGTTTCAGCTAGGTGTTTTGTCCTGGAATTTCCTCTCCCTGGAGTTACTCCCTATTAACTCTAGGTTTCATATTATGGGAACTCTTTACACCCACATTCCCAAGAAGAGTAGCTTGAATGCAGAAGAGGGTCAAAAGATGAATTAAAATATGTATCTTTTAGGAAGGAACCCTTGTTTTTGGAAGATTTTTGTAGTTTTTTTCTCATCTGTATGGTTTTTGTCTCTGGTGGAGTTGTTGATTTTTTCAGATGCACTCAGGTAAAGTAGCAACATTATAGCCTCAGTGAAACACTTTGTAGGAAATCTTGAACTAACAAAGAATATTAATATTATTTCCAAGTCTGATTTGCCACCTCTCTTATTCTTTCTTTTTATGTTAGGATGGTTAAATACTAAATCACGGCACTCAGCAACATAGTACAGGAGCCCAAATATTATCCTTATATTCTAGAGCCCTCTGTTCTCACTCTAGCTTGGCTGCTAATGAACTGTATGACCTGAAAGCAGTCATCCTGCTGTGTGCCTGGATGTCCTATCTTTAAAATAAGGGATTGGGCTATATTATCTCTCAATTGCCTTCAAACTAAAAATTCTACAATTATATTTTAATTGTTAAAAGCCATATTTAAATTTCCAATTTATCACATCTCTCAGGGATTCATCGAACACTGTAACCAAGAATGCAACAATATACTAAGTTCAAAGACTCCCCTGGATCAGGCTACAGGACAGAGTGGTTTGTCATAGTCACAGAGAAAGCTGCAACCCTTTTCCCGTTGGATGGAAGCCACCAAATAAACTGATCTTGCTCATCCATGGCCAGTGCTGACTCAGGCCTTGATACAACTAACAAGTATCAGTGCACATGTAAGCTATGATTTAGATCTTGTACAACACCAAGTGCCTTTGAAAGTGATAACTAGGAGCTGTTTCAAGAGGCCAATGCAATTCATTCCTGGAAGTGCTTACAAAGCAAAACTTGATGTCTTTTATTTTCAGTCCTTGTTGAAACTGAGTTTTAAATCTATGTATAATTAGAAACAAATTTTTGGATTTTCTTATAATAACACTTTTAGGGATTTACCTAGTGCTATATATTTAAAGATCAGAAGACTTTTATATGTATAAAAACATTTGTATATCCATTGCAAGCTCTCCAATCTTCTTATAAAATGTTGTGCACGCCCTCGCCCTGCTGTGAGATGCCAGGTTTAGGACAGTGTGAAACATATCCTGAGAGTTTAATTGAAATAACTATTGAGCCTGAAGGAAAAATACCTGTTGCAAAGGGAAATAAGCAACAAGCAAAAATTCTCTGCTGAATTTTTCAGACAAATTAGAGAAAATCAGAAGGACTCTTTCCACTATGATATTGAATTAATGTATCAAGTGGGAGAACTGTTAGCAGAATGTAGTCATCAATAATTACGGCAGAAGTACTGTCTCTTATTGGGCCTTGGGCAAGTTATACTTCCTAGTCCTCCATTGTTGCCTTTGCCTGACTAATCAGAAATCTGTGAGAAAATATCCACCAAAACAGTAGAATATAAAGTTTATATTCCCTACAACACTAGTCATTAAATATGGGCTGTCCATTGGGAGACATATAGAAACCAGAACAATTCAAATAAAAATCTGAATTTCAGATTTCTTCAGGAAATCTAAGGTGTTGCAGAGCTTTGTGTTTCTTTTTTCCTGCATCGCAAAACTCTGTTGGAGCTGAGGAGCTGGTTTAATACTTTAGTGTGTATTTTGCATTATGTCATGCTATCCACCACAGGCTGGCTTCATCCTTTTACCAGTGGACTCTTTTATGTTTGCTCATGTGATGCCCACAGTAGTTACTCTTGGGAATTTTAATCATTTAAAAGCTTACCAGACTACACATATTTAAAAATATCTTAAAATAGCCCTGTGTATTAAATTTGATTTTAGCAAGCTATCAAGTAAAAAAAAAAAAGACATAGACTCTAGAGATGTGTGTCTTTCACATAGATCTTGTCTGTACCCAAATTTGGTTTTTCATTAAAAACATTAAACAGATAATTGCAAATTCCTACCATCTTGTGTATATTTGATGTGTATAGCCTGCCTTGTTAACTGACTTCATTGCATATACTAAACTCAACTGTTGAAAGTAGAAGTGAATGGTGGAATGTAAACTGGTGTGGTCATTATGGAAAACAGTATGGAGGTTCCTCAAAAAATTAAAAATAGAAATACCATATGATCCAGTAATTCCACTCTTCAACTTTACCTGAAGAGAACAAAATTACAAATCTGAAAAGCTATATGCAGCCCTATATTTATTGCTGCATTATTTTCAATAGCCAAGATATGAAAACAACTTAAGTGTCCATCGATAGATGAATGGATAAAGAATATGTGGTACATACATACAATAGAATATTGTTTCAGTCATAAAAAGAAGGAAATCTTGCAATTTGCAACAACGTTAATGGACCTAGAGGGTATTATGCTAAGTGAAATAAGTCAGACAGAGAAAGACAAATACCATATGATTTCACTTATTTGTGTAATCTAAAAAAACAAAACAAATGAACAAATAAAACAGAAATAGACTCATAAACACAGAGAACAAAATGGCAGCTGCCATATGGGAGAGGAGTTGGGGAGTGGATGAAATAGGTGACAGGGATGAGAAAAAAATTTTAATTAAATCCAATGTAAATGCTTTATAGATCATATTATTATTTTCTTTATTGTAAGCCTTTGGAAATAAATTTCACTCTCAAATGCATCCCCTCAAAATAGAACAAAAAAACTTCTAGCTTTAATTCTGTTCTCAATGAGCATTAGCAAAAAAGAGTTGCCTAAATTTGAACACACAAATGCATATTTTAAGCAAAAACATAACACACTAATGAAATAATATATTAATAGGCTAATATTTAGAATCAGTAAAATGAAAAATTGACGGAGAAAAGTCAATCAAGATATTCTATAGATATAAAAGTATTATCATAATATACATTATATATAAGATAAACATGGAACTTCAATATGGGAACAATAGAGCACATTGTGGAAGACAGAAGAAAAATCATGTAATTTATATGAAAATGTATTATAGAATAAATTTTCATTTGATAGAAGGAGTTCTGAATTTTGATTAAACTATTGAACTCCAATTAAAATGATCAATGGAAGGTCTGTCTTAATATACATCCTTTCATTTTTCATAATATGTTAAAATATGATTTTGCAGCTATGATTTTTTTTTTTTTTTTTTAGGCCTTGTTAGAGCCTAACACTTTTAAGAGCTCTCAGAGAAAGACAATTGTAAACAAAGGCTTACTTTGGCATGTAAACAAAGGTTTACTTTGGCCTTGTTAGAGCCTAACACTTTTAAGAGCTCTCAGAGAAAGACAATTGTAAACAAAGGCTTACTTTGGCATACAAAAAGTAAAAAGCCCTTTGCAACTTCTAAAGTATTTGACTATATACAAGGAAGACATTTTCTTTAAGCAAAATTTTGGATAGTGTTTTCTGTTACTCAAATGAATTATTAAAGGTGCATATTGCTGTTTAGTTATGAGATGTGATCTTTCCTAATATTGTAATAAATGATATTAAATATTACCAAAGGCAGAACTCTTTTTTTATATCGAACTAGTTATTGAATGATATGACACAGAATTTAAAGAGAAGAAAGACCGCAAAGGGAAGAGGTCTGAACTTGGGGTTAAATTGTTAGAGTTGGGAAAATATAGGTAAAGGAAGGACTCACCAGAGCCAAAGAGGGTACAACTACTGCTTGTTTTAAATGAAGTAAAATACAAAGTTATTATATTTGATTATTTGACTAGAAAATACTATAGTTTATTATAAGTTTAAAATATGTTTTTAACTTAGTATTTAAAAAATAAAGGGAAATCAAATATTATACTTAAACCCTAATAAAGTGACAGCAAACATTAATATTAAAAAATATAGAATGATAAAAACTATAACCTCTTGCTATATATTGGGCAGCATGGCTTTGAAAATCTCAGGATGTTTTATCATAGATCATTAGACAAATAAATATACTCAAACATAAGGAAAATGAGAACCATCAGCTTAATATTAAATGAAATAGAGGTAAAGATTAAAGCTATTACAAAATAAAGACCTTACTGCATTGTGGCAAAATTGAAAAAAATGAAAATAAACATAAAAAAGTGAACCACCTGAAGCAAATAGGAGGGATATTACAAAATGACAGAT
The DNA here is from genome assembly GCA_032199065.1 of Smutsia gigantea. NCBI lineage: Eukaryota > Metazoa > Chordata > Mammalia > Pholidota > Manidae > Smutsia > Smutsia gigantea. The sequence goes on from JAVSCE010006627.1 coordinate 85,698, forward strand.
ACACAACCACAAAAGATTTTAATTCTCCATTATCTATGTTTTTAGATGAGGTGAACAAGAAACTTAAAAAAAAAGATATAGATACTATAAACACAATTTTAAAAATCAAAATTCGTAGGCTTAAATTATATTTTATGTTCTTCAACATGAGGAGATTCGTATTTTCAGCTGTCCATAACTCATCACATTAGAACTACATTAGATCTGAATGCATATTTCCTAGTGAAAATACAGGACACCAGTCCAATTTGAATTTTAGATAAGCAATAAGTAATTTTTTGCTACACGCATATTTGGGACATAATTTATACCAAAAATGTGCTGTTTATCTAAAATTCATATATATTACTTTGTAGTGTCTAGTATTTCCATTCTCAAAGTCTGGAAACTCAGCTTTAACAAACTTTCACTACATAAAAACAGAATTTTTTATCTAATGGCACGACAAAAAATAAAAATTTTAAAAAGAGAGAAAACACTAATCAAAGAAGTAATCAGATAAATCAAATCCAATATCAATTTAAAATTAAGAAAGTGTCCAAAAAACGAATCGACTAAAGGAAGAACACAATGATAAAAAACACACTGAGAATTACTTTTAAAATTATATCCTCAAAGATTTTAACTATCAGAAAAATATTTTCAGTTTACTTTTGTTTTATAAAAGCAACATGAAAAGAAAACAAAAGTGGAGAAAATGAAGAACAGAAAAATGAAGAGAATAAAGATAATACATAATCTAAAATTTAAATGATTAATCATTAATGATTTAAAAAATATGTTAACAAGGCCTTTAAAAATAAAGTACTACAAAATAATCCCAAGAATTGATAATTATATTGAGGATAAAAAAGTGAATAAAATAGCTCACCGAAATAATTTAATTCATATATAATATGCATAACTATGTCATATATTTTAACTGGAAGATAATGAAAATTATATGCTGAGAAATCTGACGTTTTCTCCAAAATATATAACTTAGGATTCAGTGTAAAACATTTATATAAGCATATCACAAAGTAGAGATGCTTTGAACTGTTAGAAAAAAGTTTCATACGATTTAGCACATATGTGGTCATATATTCAATATGAGTAAACGTTAGTCTGCCTCCTTTCTTTTCTTTCTCTCTACTTTGATTTCCCTATCCTTTCCTTTTTCACTTTATCTTTACTATTTTCCCCTTCCTTTCCTTTCACTAACTTCCAATGAAAAGAAAAATATAAAAGTTTTACTCAAAGGCTATACAAACATAAAAGGATAAATTAGAGCTCTAAAAGATGTGTGACGTTTCAAAGGCAGACTTTAAAAACATATACTATTGTAATTTTGAATAGGTTAAATAAAAGGAATTTTTTTAATTGAGAAGTCCATGTAATCATGACGAGAGGTAGAAATCAAATGTCAGAACACATAAATGAAATGAAAACACAGTTATATATTTCTCTAGTTCCTTAATGCCATCAAGAAAACCTTGACCTGAGCATGTTGTAAGAGAAATTAATCAACATTTCTACATTATGTGTTTCATCCAACAGACCGTGAATTGCAGACACAAACCTATTCAAGCTTAACTCTCACTGAAACCAAACTGGCGAACTTGATTGTATTTAAAAGGCTTGAAGATCACAATTCCCCTTGCATTTTGTAGTAACCAAACACAGTCAGAAGAGGAAATTAGTTCAGAAAGTAGAATAGTGAAAAGAGAATGCTAAGGGAAAAAATGGAAAGAAGAAACTTTTGCAGAAAAATTGATCTCACAGGGTGTAGGAGCCATTTTGGAAAATAAAGTTTGAACTGAAATGATTTCTTATTCCTCAACCATAATCATTCACACAATGCCAAATGTAAGACAGTGTTTGACTTCTAAACACAGAAACAGCCAGTGCTGATTATTTTAGGCATTATAAATAAGAACAAACTCAGATGTTTTCTATACTGTTTGCATGTACTTCAGTCAATGCTAATGTTTATCGCTTCCTTAAAAATGCTCCCCCAAATACCTCTTATTTTACATTCTTAAGCACGGATCAAAGAGAAAGGAAATTCTGTTTACTGGAAAGTACACATCAAAATAGCTTTCACAACCCTAAGGCTATGTGCAGAGAAGACAATTGGATTTGCAGTTTTGAATGAATTAATCGATCCCTGTACTCAATGGAAAATGCAAAGTACAAATCTCACAGGAAAAATAAGGCATATCTATGTTCTAATTTTATCTGTAACAGAACTTTGGAGGAGATATTAATCTCTCTCAACCTCAGTTTTCTAACTGCTAAAAGGGGGATAATAATATTTTTAGTTGCACAGAGCTGTTAAGAGTATTTAATGAGATGTATAAAAGTATAAAGTGTGCCTAAGCTATCATTTGCATTAAATAAAATTTTCATTTTTAATAACAGTATGATTAATGATTTTAATAAATTTAATTTTAATTATTAAAATGCAAAAAGAAAGAAAAATTAAAAGACCATTATCATTCTTCAGATTCCTATTCAGAATAAACTGCTTTTAAAAATCTTGGTGTATTTGCTTTGAGTTTTATCTTTATGTGTTTCCTAATAAAAGTAATATATACTCAATATACAAAATTAAAACCATATGGAAGACTAGAAACATAATAATAAAATAAAAACAATCATTGCCACAACAGAAAAATTGGCACCATTTACTTACATGAGCTTTATTACAAATAGAGATAGAAATTTCTGTGTAAGTTAAGAGGTTAGCCAAGTTTAAAATCTAGGTCAGCTAACATCTCATCCTGGGGCTTCTTTTTAAAGAAAGTTCCTCAATTTGTGGTTTCTGAGGAAGTGTGATCTTTTATTTCCAAGTCGTGATTTGTATTTTTATTTCGTACCATTATACAGCTATTGATAGCACTGATGTCAATCGCTGCATTTGGTTTATAGCCCATTATTTTCAATTACTTGTGTTGCTTTTATTTTATGTCTTAATAAAAGACCTTTTTCATCATTAAATCAGTTTCTTTCTTATAGCCAACAAGCCTGATACTCTTACAATTTAAATCCGTTCTGAAGCAGTTCATGATAACCAACCAATATAAACATTAATCACCAGGACTAAAGATGTCTTGGCTTATATTCAATGCTATGGATGCCTTCTCAATATTATAGATAACAGAAAAAGCACACACATTTCTGAAAAACCTACATTTTAACAGATATTCCTGCTTTGTTATGCTTCTACAAAACTTATGGAATTGCTCCAAATATTTCTAGAGATTTTAGAATTTCTCATATCCTTCTTTGCCCAAGTATTACAATATTATAATTTTTTATCAAACTGCCCATGGATTTCTTGCAGATGCTATACTCTGAACAGAAACAAGAGAAGGGATTGATCTAATTAGGCTGTCTAATAAGCCTATTACAGATGAATTTCAAAACATGTCACGGTGATGGTTGACACCATAATTTAACAGCTATACCTATTAAAAATATTATATATATAAAATAAGATCTATAATAATACATATATATCCCATGGAGTAGCTATTAGATTATATATGTATGTATATATCTGTACAGATAGTATAATATATAATTATTGTGTTTGTATATATATATGCATATATATCCTTTATCATTTTATGTATGTCCTTAACAGCATATTATAAGTTTTAGAAAAGTAAGGAATCTAAAAACAAACCAACTAATTCCTCTCACTATACATTTAAGGCAACTGAGGTCCGAGGAAGCACTTTTCACATGAGCAGGGGCCATGGTTAGTGGCAGAACTGGGATAAAAACTGATAATATCTTTACATTTTACCAAGCGCTCATTGTCTCACTTGTTTTTTTACTGACTTCACTTCTCATTTTCTTTCCTTTTTTTAGACACAGAAAACTTCCTTTTCTCCTCTTAATTAATGTATTTTTATTGATTGACCACTATAAACTGTGCTATTTACTCATGTAGCTCTATTTATTAAGGTCTGTTTTTCATCCTATTAAAGAATTATTGTATATTACTTTTAAACCAACTCCTAATAGTTTTAAAAAAGTGCTTTACCAATAAAATTTGTGAAAATATAGAAGTGAATTTGTGCTGAAGAAAATCAACAATTTATTTCAACCAGGCAAAATGATAAACTCTAATGCCAACATGGAGTTGTAATTTTGCTAACGGTCTGATTTTTGATAGTGACATCCTTCAGTAAGTATTAGCCAATATACCTAAGATGTCATCCAAAGCACTGGAAATTTTTGCCAAAATGCTTAAATAAAATATTTATTGTTTATTAATATTTACTGTCTATTTTAAAGATTTAAGTCTCATTCAGGGAAAAGTCAGTATTGGAAAAGTTTATCTTAAAATAGTAGTCATTTTTCATTGTTCAAAGTAAGCTCAATAGAGATCTGGAGAATTCTGCCAACCCCTCATAGGTTTTTAGTATTTCTGTGCTAAGTAACGGTAGAAGAATTACCCAATAGATTTTAAATTTCATCAACTGGAAAAAACACTTTGGCTAAAGTGCATATTATTAAAATTAGTATGTCATCATCATCATAGCAATCATTATCAATAGCAGAGGTACCAAAATTAACATATAAGTGCCTCCTCTTAATAAATTATTTTAGGTAGATTTAATATTGGCTTATTGCTATAAACTGGATTATTTACAAAACTGCAAACCTTGTCACTTCTTCTAGAGCCATTGTTATAAATACATGTATGCATTGATTTTAAGACTTTAGCTTTTTCTTCATGCATGATAGACTAAGTTGAGGCACATAAAGTGCTAATGGCCAATGTAATAACTGTAAACTGGATTTCTACAACCTAATGAAAATATAACAAATTAAATATTAGAATATATCTGGGCAGAGTGTCAGGAACAATTTTATATGCTGGATTTATTTGTTGGTTTTCACTGAGTGTAAATTTGTACGGCATATTAGAATCTTTTTAATGCAAGAAGCCTTTTATTAGGATTGTGAGGCAATAGTTTTGCCTAGTCTCCAGAACAAGACTTAAAGATACAAGAGGGATAAATATATTGATTATTCAGTTTGGTTAAGTTATAAAAGAGTTTATGCATAGAATTTGACTATAATTCAATGAAAATAGTAGCATCATTTATTGTAGAATTATACTAGATCATCCTTCTTGCCCAAAATGATACCAATGTAGGGCAAAATTTAATCCAACAAATATTTACTGTGTATGTCCCAATTCATGTATTATATGCTGGGACTTAAAATAAAATTAACATTTCAGAGAAACAGTACCCATAAAGCAAACATAAAAGGAAATATGAGTATATTTTTGATTTATGAAATTGTGGAAACAAAAACACAAAATTTCCAAATCACTCATTTTATTCCTGCTTCAGACTTAACCTAAAAATTTTGCGGACAGCATCAGTGACACTAGTTAGCTACTTTACATTAGCTCCTTATGACTCATTTGTCCATGATTACAAAAATTTATTATTAATATTGAAAATAAAACTTCAAATACAAGTAGAAAAGAAACCCACATGACTTTGTCACTTACTTCCTGTCAAAATAATTTCTTTTCACATTATAATTGCTACTTCCCCACCAAAAAATGATAGAGGTGTAATAGCAGTGTAAGTGAATTTATAAAACAAATAATTTCCATCTAATAACAGATAATGTTTAAGCTCAATAATTACTAATTAAATAAATACTTATGAATAGATTACTCAATAATATTTCTAAATCAGAGTTTTTCTTATAAGAAAATTGCTTTAAAGCTCAATTTCAATGGGTCTCTTGTTCAATAGATTAAAATTATCTTAGATTGATCCAATTGTATCAAAGGCAAATTTTTCAGACATATTCTAAAAGTCAGTACTACTTTATTTATAGATTTTAGCAGTGTTTGCTCTTGAAAAATAGGGAAAATTTTTTCTCACATTGTATATATTTAGATCTATAACCATTTTTCCTTTAATCCACTTTTAACATGTCCAAAATAACAAAAGCTGTTCTTAGAAAATCTATTATATTTTTCTTTTCACTGAATTTGGTGAATAATGATAAAGGATTAAATCTACTTTGATTTTAATTCTGCTTCTTTTTTTTTTTTTGTCAGAGTCAAGAAAACATACTAACTATTCAAGTTCCAGAAAATAATTCTCTTCCGTTCAAGGTTCACAACTCTTAAATTTAATATTTTGCCCAATCTTTCTTTTTCTCTTTTTTACTATCTTTTCATTTACCTTGGGTAAAATATACAGCAAGTCAAGTTTTGTGTTTATTAGGTACAAAGAATTATTAATTCTAGACCAGAACAAAACAAACTTCCATAAACCTTAAATCAATTTGAAACGATAAGAGGATCACACACTACAGAAATTCTAAGCATAAAGACCTAGATGGAATTAGACCAGCCTTTCTGTATTTATTTCCTGATTGAGAAATAATTCAAATTTCACACATGAGCAGTGATGACTTATTTCTTAAGTCCATATTCATTTACTCAGCAATTATTGAACATCTACAATGTGGCCCAAAGACTGTAAATTAGTCCTGAAAATATTAATATGAGTCAAATATTGCTTACAGCCACACAGAAAAAGTAGACATGCATTTATCCAAATGTATTGATAGCATAAATTATAAGATTTGGGATGTAAAATACAGAATTCCAGCTCTTAAGAAGTTTACTAACTGGTGAAGAGAGATTTAAATATGTACAATTACCACATAGTGTGATAAAGTATTTGTAACTCTGGGGGAAAAATATTCTTCCAGCCTGGGGCAAATTACCTCTGAAACCGAAATCAGTCAAAGAGAGAAATAAAATGGGAGAAACCTGTTTATTGCCCACAAGCAGTCGTCCACTTCTGCTCACCCTGTCTCTCACAGCCAGGCTGCAGAAAGGGACCCCACCCAACCTCTCAGGTCCAGATAAGCCCTCACTGCCCCTAGTAATTACCTATTGATATGGAGATGGACTACTTCTCTCCAACCCTTGGAAACACCTACTGATATGGAGAAGCAGTAAGGCCAAGTGAGAGATTCTGGAAATATTGTAATTTTACCCACAGTATTGCAAACAGAACAGTATTTGATTTCCATATCTTATTTGGTTTTTGGGGGATGGCTTTCACAATATTAGAAATGAATTTCCAAATATAAGGAGCTAATAGTTATGAATATAAAGTATTATAATGAATGAGAGAAAGGATTTAGTGTCTTTAAAAAAGGTTTAGTAAATGCCCAAACAATAGTACCAATAGCAAAGAGTTATTGTAGAGATTGAGATAATATAAATAGAGCACTTAAAACATTATCCAGCACTCAGCAAATACTCAATATATATTATCTATACTTATTTCAAGAGTTTACACAGGATATCATTTTCAAGTGGAGAAAAGGTAGGTTTATCAAAAATTTCTCAATCACATAGCACTCAGATCTTGGTTTCTAAATCCATTCTCCAATAACATGAAGCAGGGCTCCTTGGAGAAATGACAGATTCTAGGACTGGGCACAGAATATACAAAATGAGTCTAGAGCATTTGTATTGACAGAAAATAATTGTGCAAAAAGAAAAAAAAAAAACCCACAAACCCCGCAATGAAGGTGTGATTAGAGTCAGCTGGAGGTATATCAAGGAGACAGGAGAAAACTGAGAGTCCCAATGACGATCTGAATAACAAAATAAATGAAGAACTGTAATTCAAATAAAATAAACATACATGCATTCATACTGGCATAAATAAATAAATAAATAGATAAATGGGGGAAAGAGATGATGCTCCCTCACAGAGCAGTTCCAAACAATTTATGTACATACTCTGCTCTCAAGAGGTAGAGCACGACTCCCACTGCTTTCCCTATGGGCTCTCAGTAGCGATTTCCTTCCAAAGAAGAGAGCATGGAAAAAAGGGTGAAAAGTAACTTTAAAGTGGCTAAGCCTGACAGACACTACCTCATGTGAACACAAACAGTATTGTCATCTTGATTATATGTACCTTTTATGGATTAGATGAGAATGGCACTTTATGTGGCCTTCTTCCCAAGAACATATGCCTGAGTCTCCAATCATGAGAAAAACATGAGACAAACCCCAAAAGCGGATGTTATTAATGTCAAACAAGTCCACTTAGAAGAGAGATGAAACTGTCACCAATCCACTTTCCAAAAAGTATCCAGCTGACTCTAATCACATCTTCATTACTCTTCTTGAAAATGTGAGACAAACTCCCGATATGTAGTATTCATTGCCTGACTTTAAAAAATAATCTCTGGACTTTGAAATGTACATTTTAAGAGATTTCTATGTCTTGGAACTATTTCTGACTCAATTAGAATGAGTTATGTTTATGGCCCACAGAGTGAGAATAGTAATGCACATTACAAGAAATGGTCAGTAGGCAATGAAGAGCATTGGAAAGGGGAACCCAGTAAAAAATAATAATAAATTTTAGATGAGGAGAAGTAGATAAAAATAAGGAAAAATGGAAAAAGAGATAACTTGCTAGTTGTCTTTGTCATTTTAACATTTTCCTCAATTGTGTGTATGTACTTTGTTGTTTGTTCTTGGTTTTTTTTTTGTCATAAATTAAAAGGGGAAGATGTCCCTTTAATTGTTTCAATCATCTAAGGACAAATTTTAAAAGCCTGAAGTGGGATGCTTTCACAGGTAAGTCATGCTACAAATTTCTTTAGCACACATTATAAACAAAATGCTATTCAAAATCTTAAAAGTGAGTGTTCCTGAATTAATATATTTTCTAACTGAAGTACCTGAATTTCATAAGAACATGAAAGTTGAGGTGGTTTGTACTCCTTGAATCCTGAACTTGTATCCATGGATTTTCAGTTAGTAGTATCTCAGTGGGCTGCATATTATAAACCAGTTGTATGACATATCCTAAGGCTATTGTATTTGAAATATAATGATATAACAGGGCTTTAAAAAATTTTTTGACTGCTTGCTTAAAACTATTTCGAAGACGAAACAATTTGCAAAAAGTGTTGTCATTAAGCAGAGTTAAAGTGATGTTAATTTAAAAGCAGTGATCTATGTGAAATGCTCTGTCCTCTATCCGTCTCTTGAGACTTATGATTCTTCTTCATTAAGGAAAGTTTGGGGAAAGCCCTCCAATGACATACTAGCTTTCCTTTCATTTTTACCATAGCCTTCTCATGAATCTCTTTAACATGATATCCAATTTATTGTGTGAATAATAATATCCAATGGAACGCTGCTCCGCATTATGTACTGTGAGCAATGCTGTTCTAGCAGAAATACTACTTTTATTATGAAATAAAAACAAGAAAGAGCTAGAAACCAATGTCCATCAATTCCTTTGCTAAATTGTACAAACTTGGGCAAACAAAGCCTTCTTTGTTGTTTCCTCATCTAGGTGATTCTTAATTTATCTTAATACACTAAAGATACATTGTTTTGGGGTAATACGTTTTTCAGAGTTCCATTGTGTAATGTCAACTCATTATGGAGAAAAATAATATTTATTCCTCATATTGGTCACAATGCTTTGGGCTCATATGTACCATTCATCCTTATTTATTATATTTTTTATTGTGTTATTATTAATATACAATTATATGAGCAACACTATAGTTGCTAGACTCTGCCTATTATCAAGACCCCACCACATACCCCATTACAGTCACTGTCCAGCAGCATAGTAAGATGCTATAGAATCACTACTTGTCTTCTCTGTGTTAAGCTGCCTTCTCCATATCCCCACTCGCTACATTGTGTGTGCTAATCGTAATACCCCTTTTTCCCCTTTATCCCTGCCTTACAACCCATCTTCCCCAGTCCCTTTCCCTTTGGTAACTGTTAGTCCATTCTTGGGTTCTGTGAGTCTGCTGCTGTTTTGTTCCTGCAGGTTTTTCTTTGTTCTTATACTCCACAGATGAGTGAAAACATTTGATGCTTGTCTTTCTCCACCTGGCTTATTTCACTGAGCATAATACCCTGTAGTTCCTTCCATGTTGTTGCAAATGGTAGGATTTGTTTTTGTCTTATGGCTGAATAATACTCCACTGTGTACCACATCTTCTTTATCCATTCATCCACTGATAGACCGTTAGGTTGGTTCCATTTCTTGGCTATTGTAAATAGTGCTGTGATAAACACAGGGGTGCATATGTCTTTTTCAAACTGGGCTCCTGCATTCTTAGAGTAAATTCCTAGGAGTGGAATTCCTGGATCAAATGGTATTTCTATTTTGACTTTTTTGAGGAATCCCCATATTGCTCTCCACAAAGGTTGAACTAATTTGCATTCCCACGAGCAGTGTAAGAGGATTCCCCTTTATCAACATCCTTGCCAACATTTGCTGTTGTTTGTCTTTTGGATGGTGGCCATCCTCACTGGTCTGAGGTGATATCTCATAGTGGTTTTAATTTGCATTTCTCTGATGATTAACGATGTGGAGCATCTTTTCATGTGCCTGTTGGCCATCTGAATTTCTTCTTTGGAAAAGTGTCTGTTTGGCTCCTCTACCCATTTTTTAATTGGCTTACTTGCTTTTTGTTTGTTCAGGAGCATGAGCTCTTTATATAATTTGGATGTCAACCCCTTATTGGATCTGTCATTTATGAATATATTATCCCATACTGTAGGATGTCTTTTTGTTCTACTGATGGTGTATTTTGCTGAACAGAAGCTTTTTAGTTTGATATAGGCCCATTTGTTCATTTTTGCTTTTATTTCCCTTACCTGTGGAGATACGTTCATGAATAAATTGCTCATATTTATGTCCAAGAGACTTTTTCCTATATTTTTTTCTAAGAGTTTTATGGTTTCATGACTTACATTCAGGTGTTTGATCCATTTTGAGTTTACTTTTGTGTATGGGGTTAGACAATAACCCAGTTTCATTCTCTGACATGTAGCTGTCCAGTTTTGCCAACAACACCAGCTGTTGAAGAGGCTGTCATTTCCCCATTGTATATCCATGGCTCCTTTACCATATATTAATTGACCATATATGCTTGGGTTTATACCTGGCTCTTTTGTCTATTCCGTTGGTGGACAGGTCTGTTCTCATGCCAGTATCAAATCATCTTGATTACTGTGGCTTTGTAGTAGAGCTTGAAGTCAGGGAGTGTAATTCCCCCCACTTCATTCTTCCTTCTCAGGATTGCTTTGGCTATTCTGGGTCTTTTGTGGTTCCATATGAATTTTAGAACTATTTGCTTTAGTTCATTGAAGAATGCTGTTGGTATTTTGATAGGGATTGCATTGAATCTGTAGATTAGATTGCTTTAGGTAGGATGGCCATTTTGACAATATTAATTCTTCCTATCCATGAGCACAGGATATGTTTCCATTTATTGGTATCTTCTTTAATTTCTCTCATGAGTGTCTTGTAGTTTTCAGAGTGTAAGTCCTTCACTTCCTTGGTTAGGTTTATTCCTAGGTATTTTATTTTTTTGGATGCAATTGTGAATGGAATTGTTTTCCTGATTTCTCTTTCTGCGAGTTCACCATTGGTGTATAGAAATGGAACAGATTTCTGTTTGTTAATTCTATATCCTGAAACTTTACTTTATTCAGATATTAGATCTAATAGTTTTGGAGTGTATTCTTTAGGGTTTTATATGTTCAGTATCAGCTCATCTGTGAACAAGGACAGTTTAACTACTCCCTCGCCAGTCTGGATGCCTTTTATTTCTTTGTGTTGTCTGATTGCCATGGCTATGACCTCTAGTACTATGTTGAATAAAAGTGGGGAGAGTGGGAATCCTAGTCCTGTTTCCGATCTTAAAGGAAAAGATTTCAGCTTCTCACTTTTAAGTATTATGTTGGCTGTGGGTTTGTCATATATGGCCTTTATTATGTTGAGGCAATCCCCTCTATACCCATTTTGTTGAGAGTTTTTATCATGAATGGATGTTGAATTTTGTCGAATGCTTTTTCAGCATCTATGGAGATGATCATGTGGTTTTTGTCCTTCTTTTTGTTGATGTGGTGGATGATGATGATGGATTTTTGAATATTGTACCACTTTTGCATCCCTGGGATGAATCCCATTTGATCATGATGGATGATTTTTTTGATGGATTTTTGAATTCGGTTTGCTAAAATTTTGTTGGGTAGTTTTGCATCTATTTTCATCAGGGATATTGGTCTGTAATTTTCTTTTTTTGTGGTTTCTTAGCCTGGGTTTGGTATTAGAGTGATGTTGGCCTTGCAGAATAAATTTGGGAGTATTCCTTCCTCTTCTACTTTTTGGAACACTTTAGAGAGGACGGGTATTAGGTCTTCACTAAATGTTTGATAAAATTCAGCAGTGAAACCATCTGGTTCAGGGGTTTTGTTCTTAGGTACTTTCTTGATTACCAATTCAATTTCATTGCTGGTAATTGGCATGTTCAGATTTTCTGTTTCTTTCTTGGTCAGCCTTGGAAGGTTGTATTTTTCTAGAAAGTTATCTCTTTCTTCTAGGTTATCCAGTTTGTTAGCATGCAATTTTTCATAGTATTATCTCATAATTCTTTGTATTTCTGTGCTGTCTGTAGTGATTTTTCCTTTCTCTATTCTGATTCTGTTTATGAGTGTAGACTCTCTTTTTTCTCGATAAGTCTGGCTAGGGGTTTATCTATTTTGTTTATTTTCTCGAAGAACCAGCTTCTGATTTCATTGATTCAATTGTTTTATTCGCCTCAATTTTATTTCTGCTCTAATCTTTATTATGTCCCTCCTCCTACTGACTTTGGGCCTCATTTGTTCTTCCTTTTCTAGTTTCATTAATTGTGAATTTAGACTGTTCATTTGGGATTGTTCTTCTTTCCTGACATAGGAATTGCAATATATTTCCCTCCTAGCATGGCCTTTGCTAAGTCCCACAGATTTTGTGGCATTGAATTGTTTTCATTTTTCTCCATATATTGCTTGATCTCTGTTTTTATTTGGTCATTGATCCATTGATTATTTAGGAGCATGTTATGAAGCCTCCATGTGTTTGTGTGCTTTTTCATTTTCTTTGAGTAATTTGTTTCTAGTTTCATACATTTGTGATCTGAAAAGCTGGTTGGTACAATTTCAATCTTTTCGAATTTACTGAGGCTCTTTTTGTGGCCTAGTATATGATCTATTCTTGAAAATGTTCCATGTGCACTTGAGAAGAATGTGTATCCTGTTGCTTTTGGGTGGAGTGTTCTGTAGATGTGTGTTAGGTCCATCTGTTCTAATACATTGTTAAGTGCCTCTGTCTCTTTATTTATTTTCTTTCTGGTTGATCTGCCCTTTGGAGTGAGTGGTGTGTTGAAGTCTCCCAAAATGAATGCATTGCAGTCTATTTCCCCCTTTAATTCGGTTAATATTTGTTTCACATATGTAGGTGATCCTGTGTTGGGTGCATAGATACTTATAACAGTTACATCCTCTTGTTGGACTGACTGCTTTATTATTATGTAATGTCCTTCTTTGTCTCTTGTGACTTTGTTTTGAAGTCTATTTTGTCTGATACAAGTACTGCAACTCCTACTTTTTTCTCCCTATTAGTTGCATGAAATATCTTTTTCCATCCTTTTACTTTCAGTCTCTCTATGTCTTTGGGTTTGAAATGAGTCTCTTGCAGACAGCATATAGGTGCGTCTTGTTTTTATCCATTCAGTGACTCTACATCTTTTGATTGGTGCATTCAGACCATTTACATTCAAGGTGATTATCGATAGGTATTTACTTATTGCCATTGCAGGCCTTAGATTTATGGTTACCAAAGGTTCAAGGGTCATTCCCTCACCATCTAATAGTCAAACTTACCTCACTTCCTATGGTTTTACAAACATAACATAAAGCTTTTTTTTCCCTCCTTTTTCTTTTTCTTCCTCCCCCATTCTTTGTATGTTATGAACCATATTCTATACTCTTTGTTTATCCCTTGGGTGTCATCTGTTTAGCCTTAGGAATACTTCCATCTATAGGAGTCCCTCCAAAATGCAGTGTTGAGGTGGTTTGTGGGAGGTAAATTCTCTCAGCTTTTGCTTATCTGAAAAAATTTTAGTCCCTCCTTCAAATTTAAATGATAACTTTGCTGGGTAGAGTATTCTTGGTTCAAGGCCCTTCTGCTTCATTGCATTAAATATATCATGCCACTCCCTTCTGTCCTGTAAGGTTTCTGTTGAGAAATCTGATGATAGCCTGATGGGTTTTCCTTTGCGTGTGATTTTTTTTTCTCTAGCTGCTTTTAAAAGTCTGTCTTTATCCTTGATCTTTGCCATTTTAATTATTATATGTCTTGAAGTTGTCTTCCTTGGGTCCCTTGTGTTGGGAGATCTGAGCATCTCAATGGCTTGAGAGACTATCTCCTTCCCCAGATTGAGGAAGTTTTTTTTTTTTTAATATAATTTATTTTATTGTCATTAATTTACAATTACATGTGCAATATTACGATTATTAAACTACCCCTTCATCAGGTCCCCCCCACCAACCCCATTAGATTGAGGAAGTTTTAAGCAATTACCTCCTAATAACACTTTCTATCTCTTTTTCTCTCTCTTCTTCTTTGGGTACCCCTATTATGTGAATATTGTTCCGTTTGGATTGGTCACACAGTTCTCTCAATATTCTTTCATTCTTAGAGATTCTTTTTTCTCGCTGTGCGTCAGCTTCATTGTATTCCGCTTCTCTAATATCTATTCCATTTACCATCTCTTCTACTACACGTAATCTGCTTTTAAATCCCTCCATTGTATGTTTCATTTCAGGTATGGAATTTCTTAATGATTGAATCTACATCTTAAATTCGTTCCTGAATTCTTGAATATTTTTCTGTACCTCCATATCATGTTATGATTTTTATTTTGAACTCTCTTTCAGGAAGATTGGTGATTCAGTTTCATTTGGCCCTTTTTCTGAGGTTTGTGAGATTTTGGTCTGAACCATGTTCTTTTGGCATTTTGTATTTCTGTGGGGTGCCCTCTATTGCCCAGAAGCTCCAGTCTCTGGAGCTGCTCACCCCCTAGAGTGAGGTTGGGGGTCGTAGTTGAGTGGAGCTTGTTCCTGGAGTGAGGAAAGATCTGTTTCCTGATTCCCATATGTCCTGCCTGTGTCCAGTATCAGATCCAGTGGGCTGAGCACACAGGTGTTAGCCTCTGTGCTTGGTGCCTCTAGCTGTTGTAGGGGGGCCTCCCTCTGGGTGGACTGATGCCAGAGCAGTGACTGCCGGTTTGCAAGGCGGTGCCGGCAGGCCAGGAGGAAGGCTTGGCAGCTGTGTGTCACAGTGGGGGCCTTGCAGCTGAGCAGCCAGCCAGGGCGGTGGAGTGCCTGAAGCTCCCCAATGTTCCCAATCTGCTGGGAAGGGCATGCCCAACTAACCTTTTCCCCCTATCCCTTCCCCTGTGCAGCAAGCTCCGTGCAAAACCCGCCCCTTCAGCAGCCCTCTTGCTGCTGGGAAGCCTCTCAGACTGCCTGCCTTTCCCTTGTCCCAGAGCAGAGCAGCTGGGTGTGTATCCTGTCCTCCACAAACTGCTGGAATCTGTTTCTCAAGCACTCCGCCTGTGCCAGCTCCCCATCCTCCATAACACCACACAGTGTAGGTTTCTGCTCGCAAAGCAGATCTCCAGGGCTAGGTGTTCAGCAGTCCCAGGCTTCCACCGCCTCCCCTGCTCCATTTCTCTTCCTCCCGCTGGTGAACTGGGGTGGGGGAAGGATTCAGGCCCCACCGGATCAAGGCTTTCATATGTTACCGTGTTTTCTGAGGTCTGCTCTGTTCATGAGGTCTGTATGCAGTCTGGTGCAGCCTTCTTTCCTGTTGCTGTTTTAGGGTTAGTTGTATTAACTATATTTTCACACTATGTGGTTTTGGGAGCAGTTCTCTGTCTCACCTCTCACACTGCCATCTTGAATCCCATCCTCTAACAATAATAAGCAAAACCTACCATATCATTGTTATTTTATAAAGTAAAAGCACCAAAATCTTGGAAGAATGCAAATTTAAGAATAAGGAACAGATTTATATTGAATAAATATATTCATTGTAATATTTTTCTATTTGCCCACAACCAATTTTACAGGAGAGCAATGTTAGCCAGTTATTTAAATTTTTACTTTAACTTAGTTTAGCTAAGACCTAACTATGGTGCTTCATATATTAAATCTTTCATTACGTTTTGGACTCTATTAGAATTATGTGCCAGTGACACAAACACTTCAGCACTTCAGATATTGTAGCATTAATGGAAATCACAGTATGGATTCTCTTCCCCCTCTTAGTTCTGCTCTTCCCCTTCCCATTTGCCTCATTTTCTTCCCATCATTCCTCCCTTTTCATCCTTTACTCTCCCTTTCCCTCTTTGCATCTCCTAAGAGAAGCCACTGCATTTCAGTCAGGCACATGTATCATGGCTGCTGTTCCCTCTCAAAGTTATGGCCTCATAACGAAATTCCAAAAATATCTTGGGAAAACGTCATGCAGGTGATTTGCAGGTTAACTCTTTAAAAATGAACCCTCTAGCCTTAGAGAGCCTCTTGTCCCACCCCACAGGTAAGAATGTATGTATGGCAGTTGCCAGATTCAGCTATTGTGTCAAGGACGACTCCTTATAAAACAGCACTGTAACAAAAGAAATGCAGGTCCTTGAATGACCTCCTAAGGCAGAGTTGGGATTTTACTTCTAAAGACGTGTTGTGGTTTTGCAAGGATGAGTCTATAGGAAGCTATTCACAGACAGACATTTGATGATCTGCTTGAGCAAACTGATGAACTTAAGATTTTTAGTAATTCTTCCTGTGGGGGGAAAAACACCAGTCTTCTCAGAGTAATGAAGCACTTGGGAAATATACATGGAAAAAATATAGAATTCAAGAGGACCATTATTCCTGGTTGAACTTAATAAAGAATGTGTCTTCTAATACCTCTCCTTAGGGTAACTACATAATTTGTGGGGCCTTGTGCAACATGAAAATGAAGGATCTCTTTTTTTTAACAAATTAAGATTTTCAAGAAAGTGACAGCAGAACATTCAACCAAGCACTGGGCCCTTCTAATCATGGGACCCTGTGTAACTACACAGGTCACTTATCCACAAAACTAGCCCTGTATTCCCATCATTTACATATGAAATGTGGAATTCATTAGTTAGGAGATTGGGTTTCTAACACAGTCACAGAAATAATCCTGACCTCCTTACATGTCAGTTACAGTGTGCTCTCAAGCCTGAGAGAGTCTGAAGGGACCTAGGCTTCCTCTGGGTTCTGCCTCAGGTTTGTGTAATTCATGGTGCTGAGAGTAAGAGGAGAACTCCCACGTGCAGAAAAGCAAATCATAGAGAAAACCAAGAAGAACTTAGGCCACACATTCATGATGACTGTTTTCCCTTTCTGACCAAATAATCTAAGGGCAGATATGAGTGATTGGATAGATAACAACAGCTATTTCTGTTTCAGATACACACACACACACACACACACACACACACACACACACACACATATATAAATTTTCTATTTTATGGGCTGGACAGTGTATCCCATAGGGGGAGACATATCTCTCTTATTTACAAATTTTTGTTCACTTACCACACTGAGTTTACCAAACACTGATCATTTGGTAATAAAATTCTTCCTTGTAAGGCATGGGACACAGGGAAGGTTCCTGGTCAGCACACAAATGCTGGAGTTAAAGTGCTGGTGTAAGAGTTAGAGAATGACTAACTCTTCTCCCCAGATTATCAGTCAACTGAATAACTTAAATAAGAACCAATAGTCAAAACATCAGTTATTTCAATTATTACTAGTAGAGCTGTATTAGAAAATTTGGCTTGGACTGGGGGCCAAAATCAAGTTTAATTCTGATTTCCCCCCAAATTAATCTTTAGATTTGCATGTAGGGAAAAATTTAGTTCCTTATAATAGACATTTTTATCAAACCAATCACAGGAAAGTTTTATCTTATCTCAGACTCTGTGTTTCAAAAAGGGTCAAAGAAACTAAGAGATTTGTGGTTTTAACAAAATATGTGGACAGAGGGATGGATGACTGAAACCATGCCCCTCTTATTGGGAGAAGCCAGTGAACAATGAATGGAAAAGTAGAAGCTTCTCTCCATTAAAAAGGCGGAAGTTCCAATTTTATGGGATGGTAGGAATCTGGGGAGAAAAAAAATCAGCTGCTGAGTACAGAATTGCTGTATCATTCATCTCCAGCAACGTGGCCAGGTATGTGTGTCCTTCAGAAAATGGAGCTTTTGCTTTTCTTTATTTTTGTTTTCATCTCCATCTTTAGCTTTGCCACTGTAGTGTGAACGTAGCAGTTATAGATAATATGTAAACAAACAAAGCATTCTTTAAAAAAAAAAAAAACAGCCCACAGGCCAGTTTGCTAATCCCATTCTAAAGCTATTAAATGACTCAATTTAATCAACATTTTCTTAGGATTTACAACACACTCAATTGTGGATTTTCTTCATATTCAGTTAGCTTTTCTTTTTTTATCATGAAATACAAGTTGTCAGGTAATAGAACTGTCATAAATTTTGGAAAAATTATTTCCAAGTATATTTAATATAGGGTATTTTTTGAAAGAATTACCAAAAACTGGGATAAAGAAAATGACTAAAATTAGATTTTCAGCATGTCGGGCATTTTGACTTAGATACCATTTATAAAATGACTCTAGTCAAAGAAAGAATTTGTATAATGAAGTAGTACATTAACACTAACAGCAGAGGGGTCATGACTAACCTGTTATTTCTCTTGACATTTGAAATACTTAGCATTTGCAAAATTTGCTTGGGACTTCATTTTTGAGGCAAATGAAAACAGAATTTAACTCCATGACTTTCCGTGACATTAATGGAATCCATTCATCTACCTTGTTATGCTTTGCTTAGAAATTTACACTTCAAGGCTTATATTTCCAACTCTATGTGCTGTGAGTTTGCCTTAAGAAAAAAAAAAAGCAGACATACACTGAATTCACTAACTCTTTGATTGTTATTAAAATAATTCCCATGAAAATTTGATGTGTTCATTTCTTATTCATAGCATATGCTTCCAGGATATGGTTTCTCTTATTCAGACTTTATTCTTTAAATCAAATGAGGCAAAGATTGAATCAAATTCTCCTTTAATTCCAATCCCCACTTTCAATCTCAAGAAGAAACATTATTTCTTCCATTTAAAGAACTTAAAGCATGTAAAATTAAAGGTACTTTCAGAATTCTGATAAATACATTTCTTTAATATATCAACTAGAACAAATGTGTTTCAGGAGTATCTTTGAAACATAAATATTTTAAATATAAAACTGCATTTTCAATAACTTCTGAATCCATATCAAATTAGCAGCAGCATAATTCCAAATTAAGTAGGCATTATTAGTAGAGACCATTTAAGTGAACAAAAATATATATGCCTTTGAAATAATATATGTGATACCATTGAAATTGTGCCTCCTCAGGAATGTTGGGAGTATTACCTTGGGAAAAAGTAGTCATTGTTATTATTGGTTGAATATTAACCTCTCTTCATTTGAAAGGGTCATACCCATACACTGACATGTCTATTGTAGTGCCTCTTAAGGAAGTACTATAACTCTTTACCCAGTTGATGTTGGGCTTAGTCACATGATTTACTTTGGACAATAGTCCACATATGATTTACACAACATCTAAGGAAAAGCATTAGGAGCCACAGTGTTTCTATCATCTGCCATGCACTTTTCCTAGATACAAGACACATCATTTTTATAGGAAGGTAATGCAAAGGGATAAATCACTGAAATTATATAAACTAAAGAAAAGAAGTCAAGTTGTTAACCATATTAGTAATAACTGCCATTTACCATCTACTCATATTTGTTCATCTAGGTTTTTTCTGGGATTGGATAGAGGATTCCCATATTGCTAAATACTCAATATCCCTTGTGCTGACTGGAAAAATCATTTAGGAATAAATGTATCTAAGGAGGTGAAAAGTCTGCACACTAAAAACTATAACTACTATATTTCTACTAGTTTTGTACAAGTTCTTTATCTTAGCAAATGTGTCTCATTGGTAGCTCTCCTTATCTACAACTGCCCATCCAGAAAGGAAAAGCATTTTGTAGCGATATTAAAAATGTCAACACTTACCATAAAATAAACATATGCCCTGATTCTTATGTGCTTACAAAACCAATAGTTGTAAACTCCCAATTTTATAACAAAACAAAGTAGGTCTTAGATAATCCACCTTTTCTGTCTTATTTATAGATGAAAAAATGGAAGTTAGATAGCTAAATGATTAAGATTAAGAGTTATGGCCACACACAGTATGTATTCATTTATTTATATTTTAAATTTTTTAGGAGAATACTTACCATATTTACCCTTTTAACAGATTTTTAAGTGCCCAATATCATAGTTCATCTTTAGGGTCAGTGTTGTACAACACATCTCACTCGTGTAACTGAAATTTATTCACATTGATCAGCAACTCCCCACTTCTCCTTATCCCCAGTCCCTGGTAACCAGCATTCTATTGCTTGTTTCTATGAGTTTGACTGTTTTAGATACTTCATATAAGTGGCATCATGCAATATTTGTCCTTCTGTGAATCATACACAATATGTCCTTAGTTTACTTAGAATAATGCCTTTAAGTTGCATCCATGTTACTTCAGAATTGACCAATGCAAAGGAATTTTTTCCCGTTTTCTGCTGGGAGTTTTATGATTTCAAAACTTAAGTCCTTGATACATTTTTTAGTTGATTTTTTGTGCATGGTGTAGGCTATGGGTCCAATTTCATTCTTTTGCACATGGGTATTCAGTTTTCCCACCATTTATTGAGGCAACTGTCCTTCATTTTATATTTGAGCCTTGCATAAAAGCCTTGACTATATATGCATGAATTTATCTCTGGGTTGTCTGTTCTGTTCCTTTGGTCTATTTATCTGTTTTATAACAGTACCATACTGTTTGGATTACTATACCTTTGTGAAATAATTTGCAATCAGTAAATGTGATGCCTGCAGCTTCATTTTCCTGTCTCAAAACTGCTTTGACTATTAGGGGTCTTTGCAGCTTCATACAAATTTTAGGATTGTTTTTCCTATTTCAGTGAAAAACACCTTTGGAATTTTCATAGAGATTGCATTAAATCTGTACATTCCTTTGAGTAGTAAGGGCATCTTAACAACATTAACTCTTCCAATCTGTGAGCACAGGATATCTTTTCATTTATTTGTGTCTTCTTTAGTTTCTTCTGTCAAAGTTTTATAGTTATTAGTGTGCAGACTTTTCACCTCCTTAGATACATTTATTCCTAAATATTTTTTTTTGATGCTATTGTAAATAGGATTGTTTTCTTAACTTGTTTTTGGATAGAAGGAAGAATTTATTGGTTACAAGGGGAATAAGATTAATATTCTTGAAATGAATATGAAGTGATCAAGAGGAAAGAATTGAGGGGAGGGAGCTGCGGCAAACCTCATTTATTTTAATATTTCATGTAGAGGTGAACTATTTTAATAATAATCATAGCAGCCATTCATGGAGTAACTACTATATATCAGGTATTATTACAATGACTTTACAAAACTCTATTAACCCATCCAACTATGATATCAGGTAGGACATTATTAACACAATGTTATTAATGGCAAAAATGAAAATGAGAAATTTAAATAAATTTAATGAGTGTTAAAATGCTTAATGAATGATAGAAAGAAGTTTCAAAATTGAATTTGTCTAAGATGCCATAGGTCTTAACAATGAGGTTATTGGGCTAAATACTTTCATCGTAAATGTCTGGGAGCTAAGCCCTTCAGATAATGCTCTTTGGAAACTAAGCTATAAAGTTATTAAACTGTTTTCTCTGCTTCTTTGTCCTTTTGTCTCATTTCATTTTACTTAATTTAAGTTGAATTATCAATGCACTTTTCACACATAACTTTTCACACATAATATTCATTACTTTTTTTAATTCCCATAATTCAATTTCTTGACTCTACCAAGAGGGCAAGCAGAAAGAGAGGAGCTT
Source organism: Smutsia gigantea (assembly GCA_032199065.1). NCBI lineage: Eukaryota > Metazoa > Chordata > Mammalia > Pholidota > Manidae > Smutsia > Smutsia gigantea. Next base: position 107,650 of record JAVSCE010006627.1, read on the forward strand.
AATAAGTACAGCTTTCAATTCATGCACTTATTTTCAATCCATGGTTGATTTAAAAGTATCTACATTTTTTTCCCTACAAACTTTAATTGAATAACTACACAGGATTCCTTTAGATTAAGGATATGTCTAAGTGAGTTGGTGTGTGAAATCTGTATGTTACTTGTATATATACACATATAGTTAGTCAGATACATATATATCTCCTGACTTCATATGGCAGGAAGCCATCATAAATGCATGCAGGCATATTGACACACAGACCACAAGAACAGCATAAAGAAAACTATGAATAACTCTACTGTTCATAAATATGGTTGGTCTGAGACATACATCTCCACAATATGTTTTTGAAAAAGTCCCTTAGAGACATGTGTGCTTCTATAAACCCATTAAAATGATACCTTGCAAGTTGCTTCCTCCATTTTCCAAATACTTGCTCAGTATTCCCAGAAGTTTGTGGTATATTTTATCTGACTTCTAGGTAACTCAAATAGTTTTTGATTGGTCTTCAATTTTTATTTTATAATTTAGAAATGAACTTTATTACTTTATTTCCCTTAAAGAACATTTCTTTGTCTAAATGGCTCCTGAATAACTATGCACTATCTTGCACACTATCTTGCATACTTGTAGTATGATTATATCTCTGTAAGTTGGCATACGTTTACCTCAGTCGACATCATTGCCTTTGAACAAATGTCTCTGATTAGTATAGATAGATACACTAATTACAGACTATATGGCAGAGGTGAAAGGAGATCCTGAATATTCTCACAATGTACTTACAACATGTTACATTATCTCTTCTTGTTCTACTCCCACATTTTACTAAGTTACTGAATGTTCATGAACTTTAAATTTGATAATCCTGCTGAGACATAATTTCACTAAGACCATTTTACGGAATGTGGTACCCTTTAGTGTTGATGTGTTCCTTTAAAAAAATTCCACCTTCTACTATGGTTTAAAGTGCACAACTGGATCAAAACTGTGTCTTAATTTTCCACACTCATGTACAAGTAGTTATCTACAATGAATCCAAAAATATAAAATGGATGGCTGATCTGTGGTAAAGGATAGAAATGCATAGTCAGTGTTTAAAGGGTCTGATCTATTCTTTTCTTAGAAAATCACTAAACAAAGGATATCAGCAACTGAAATGTTCACCTAAGCAGTAGTAGAAAAAGGGTTGGTGTACATCCACTTTTTGGCTCTGTAAAATTTTAAAACAAACATAAACCTTTGTAAATTCCTCTGTTCTTTAGGACATGCATCACTGAAAATTGTGCATAATTCATTATCCTAGTTTAGGCATGGTTGTGATTTTATGCGATGGTGTTAGTGTAAAGTATTTCTAATAACACATCCAAATGTATATGTCACACTGTATGTTAAGTATATATATTATACCATATTTTAACAGCTTTATTGAAGTATAATTCATATACCATAAAATTTCCCATTTTAAAAATATAGAGACCCATGGGGGGATATTTTCTATTGGCTTTTTTTTTTCTTCTGTGTATGGAGCTTACTTTCCTGTTCTTTTCCTATCTCATGATTTTTTTAAAGTGGACATTTTTGATAATATGTCTTAACAACCATAATATCAGATCTTCTCCTCAAGGTTTGAATTTGGATAAATCTTCCCTCAGTATTTATCTTTGTTGTCCTGTGAGGTGGGGCAGGGCCATGGGACGAGCATCATGATAAACTTTTCCCGCCTGTGATGAAAAATGCTGAAATATAAAAAATACAGTAAGAACAGGAGGGACCCCATCTTAAGGCTAAGATTCCATTTTAAAAAGCAGAGAGTTGAGAAGTAAGGTTCCTAACAAATTCTTTGATAATCAGACAATAACCTGCCCAATCTTAAGGCAGGGCAAGCAGTCTTAACTGATATGTCCCCACTGCTTGAGGGTAACAATTACCTTGCAGAAGAACTTTTCCTCTTTCCCTCTGCACTTCCCTGTTCTCTCCTGCCTGCAAGGCAGCTGCCATTCCCTGCTGCTCTCGTTTTAATGAATTCCTTCCTTACCTGCACTCATCTGACCTGCTCAAGAATTCTTCCTTGATCAGTGTCCAGACTAAGGTTTCATCTGGTGTGCAGGGAGAGACCTTCCCGGACTCAGCTGTCCACCAACTATTGGGAGCCATAGGGCACAAAAACAACAAGACTCCATTTTGTTTTAAAGACTCCATCTTGTTGTTTACTTCTTCTTGATCACTTTCACGCCACAATTTCCCGCCAAGTGTTCGCACTCTGGTCCGCTGCTTACGTCAGAGACAACTGCGCATGCTCACAACTCGGTGCGTGATTGGACTTTGTAGATTGCTTCATTAACATGATGGGCAACCAACCAGAAGAAACCACCCCCCTACCACACCCCTTCAAATGCTATATATTCCCTGCCTTTTCTGCAAATAAATGAGACCTGATCGGAAAGCCTGTCTTGTCTGTATTCTCTCTGTCTTCTGTCCCTTTTCATTCGCACACTCCCTCCTTAGGTCCCAGTTGGCGAACCCCGTGGCCAGGGGTTTTACGTTTGCCGACCTGCAGGTCTGGTCAAGTGGTGCCCAACGTGGGGCTCGAGGCATGGGGGGAGACTGTGACGAATGCTGTTCCAGAAGGGCTGGCCAGCCGATGATCCTGAAGTCACCGCGAGAGAGTTTTGGCGGCCACAGATCTTCTCTGTGAGACACGCCTGTATTTTGGCAGCCACAGATCTCTGTGAGACATGCCTGTATTCTGGCGGCCACAGATCTACTCGTTCTGTGAGACACGCCTGTGAAGCATCCTCGTGAGTGAAGACCTGTGCTTTGGCGGCCACAGATCTACCCGCTCTGTGAGACACGCCTGAGAGGTAAGTGAACGGCGCAATCATGGGACAGACATTGAGTAAACGAGCTCTTTATCAGAGGGCTCAAAGACTCAAGACATGAGGGATTAGGGTTAAGAAAAAAGACTCAGTAGGTTTTTTATTTTTCTTGAAGATGCTTGTCCTTGGTTAAGCTTCACTCTGTAATGTAAAAGTTTTTATAAGTAATCTAGCATAATTGCTAAAGAGTGTGTAAACAAGTGTAACAAAAATATCTTAATAATAATAGTACATTAATGTATAACTGTGTATACCTGCAAACAGCCTGAGAATTTTTGTGGTAACCAAAATTCTTAAGAGTTTTGCTAAATCATATGAAGATGTTTTATGCTCAGTAAAAATTGTACTGTAAGGCACATTTCCAAAAATGATAGTGTTCATAAATGTATCAATCTGAAAAATGCTAATGTCACAGTTTACAATAGCCTATTTTTCAGTGTTCATTGAAAAAGTATCTAATGTTTTAATTTCTAATTAAAACTACTTAATATAATACATCTCTGCAATAAAGGATGTGTGTTTAATAAAAAAAGGTATAAAGAATAGAAATTCATTTTGTTGAAGGTAAAAAAAGGTAACTTCTAAAGTACAAGTGTTTAAAGAGAGAAAGCAGTAAATGTACAAAGTTGTAGAAAGTTTGTGAAAATTGATACAGTCATGCTATGTGAAATTAAGGCAAATGAGTCTCAATATCAAAGGCACAGCAAGATTAGAGTTTTGTTTTCAGTTTAAAGACAAAGTTGTCTTAGACGTTAGCCTGCTCTTAATGCTAACAAATTGCAAAAAACTTTCTAATTGTTTATCAAAGCAATTTCTCATGATTAAAGTCTCAGTGAGTTCTCTTAAGTGTTTAAGAAAATGAAATCTTCATATTAAAAGGACTGTAAGCCAAGTGTTAACAACTGAATAACTGGTATTTGCATTTAAGCCTTTTTATTGTCATTCTAGTTAAATACCTATAACCCTATTTAAGCAAGTACCCCCAGAAAACTCTTCTGACAACTTTACAAAATCAAATTCAAAAAAGGGTATTTTTACCTGTAAGTAACTGATATTTTCCAGAGGGCCCCTGGAAAGTGTCAGAAATTTTCTCTTCATTAGAGAAAGCATGTGGCTATTCGGCTTATTTATGGATATATAATCACTTGCTTAATTACCTGGAAAGCACTGTCAAAGAGAATGATGCCAAACTTGTTGCTGGATGTTTTGTGTTGCCAAAATATCCAAATTTCCTTATGTCAACTGTCTTATAGTAAGCTTTCATCAGATCTTTAGCCACTCTCATTTATAAGTCTTTTGTCATTTATAATCACTGTTTTCTAAACTAGTAAAGAACTAGATTTCAGCAAAACAAGTATTTACATAGGATTAAGTAAACTAAAAATGATTTTGTGGTTTTTCTTGTTTCACGTGTTACTGATAAAGTATTTTAAGCTTTTTCTCTTAATCTAACAACAGTTTAGTAAATGACAATACCTTTGTAAGAACAACTTTCAATAACTATTTTTATATTTCATAGCAGTATGTTTGTTTGCATAAGTTCAATAAAAATCTGCTTTCCTTGTAAGAAAACCAATTAAAAACACTAGTTATATTACCGAGGCTTTAACTAAAATGCTATTCCTGAAAGACACGTGTGTAAACTCATGTTAACAGACAGCTTTAAAAAACTAAAGTTGACTTCATAAAGCCAACAAGGCCCCTTAGAAAATATGTCCTAGTACCTTGCTTACAAAATTCAAAGCAGCCTTACCAAGTGAGTAAAGAAAGTCATTTCCTGGCAAGTGCAGGAACCTCAAAATGTCTTGGTGGTGAACTGCCCTCCTCAGCTGCTATCCCAAAGGAATTTTATAAACTGATTTTAAATTTAAAAAAATTTGCTTTTTTACTGTTCCCTTACATCCTGAAGACTCAAAAATTTGCATTCAGTATGCCTCCTGTTAATTTTAAGAAGCCTATGAAAAAATATCATTAGCAGGTACTTCTGCAGGGAATGGCCAATAGTCCTATTCTATGTCAAAAGTTTGTTGCTACACCCTTATCACCTATCAGAAATTCTTGGCCTCAAATGTATATTATACATTACATAAATGACATATTGGCTGGTCAAAAAGCCCAAAAGGTGTTACAGTGTTTTAGTTGTTTGAAAAAACAGCTGCATAAATTTGGGCTGCAACTTGCTCCTGAAAAAGTCCAAACCTTAAAACCTTATGATTATTTGGGGTTCAAGTTTTTCCCACAAACTATTGGCCACCAAAAAATTCAAATTCGTGTTGATGGTCTTAAAACACTTAATGACTTTCAGAAATTATTAAGAAATATTGATTGGCTGCATCCATATTTAAAGTTAACTACTAAAGAGTTAAAACCTTTGTTGAATATTTTGAGGAAAAATCCTGCTTCCCTTTCTTCTCAGAAATTAACTCCTGAGGCTCAAAAAGCTTTAAAAGTTGTTGAGCATGCCATCCAAAAACAGTTTGTTACTTATTTTGATCCTAACAGCTCATTATATTTACTTATATTTGCCACTAACGCCTACAGAGTTGTTATGGCAGGGAAGTCCAATTATGTGAGTCCATTTATCTTATAACTGGCTACATTGATTATAATAGGTAAAAAACAAGCAATTATTTATTAGGCAAAAAACCTAACCACGTTATTCAGCCTTTTAATAAAAGGCAAAGAAATTAGACAACAACAATTCCAATTGGCTTATTTCACAAGTTAGACTTATCGAAAGTATTAATAATCATTATTCTATCAGTAAATTAATAGATTTTTTACAAAAGCATGAAGTTATATTTCCTGGAGTCTCCAGGTTCCAATCCTTGAGGAATGCTGTGGCAATGTTCACTGATAGAGCTTCCAAAGGTAAGGCAAGATATTATGTTACTGAGCAAATAACTTTTGATGTCCCTTGTTTATCAGCACAATTAACTAAATTAATAGCAGTTCTTGTAGTTTTCAATGTTTTCCTCAGGCTTTTAATCTGTATACAGATAGTGCATATATAGCTAACTCTCTACCATTATTGGATACTGCTAGTCAAATTAGTGCTTGCACCAAAGCAAGACGGTTGTTTCATCAGCTACAACATAATATTCTTATGAAGACACATCCCTTTTATGTTGAACACATACGTGCTCATTCTGGTCTACCAAGACCTTTGTCTCATAGAAATTGCATAGACAAAGCACTTATTTTTCCTGCTTTGGCAATTACACCTATTCAGCAGGCTCAACTTGACCATAGTAAATTCCACTTGAATAGCACAACCTTAAAACTGAAACAAAATAACTAAAAAGCAAGCCCAAATGATTGTAAAGCAATGTACAAAATGTGGTCATTTGTTTCCTGTTCCACATTTGAAAGTAAATCCACGGGGCTTAATACCTGATCAAATATAGCAAATAAATGTCACTCATTTTAATAATTTTGAGAAAATAAAGTATATACATGTGAATGTTGATACTTGGCTCAAGTTATATTATGGCTTCTTTACAATCTAGAAAAACAAGCAGGCATGCTATTGAGCATACTAAAAGAGCTCATTTAACCCTTAAAAATACTATAAATAAAATTAAAAAGGGGGAATGGTATCCCGTAAAGGGGTCCCCTAGAAACATCCTTGCTCATGCTCTCTTCATTTTAAATTTTTAAAATCTGGATGATAATGGGCGTTCTGCCGCTGATCGATTTTGGCACTCTAATACCAAACAAGACTTTGTAACATTACTCTGGAAAGATCCACTGGACAATCAATGGCATGGACTCGACACAGTGTTGATCTGGGGACGAGACTCTATCTGTGTCTTCTCGCAAAAACATAATGCTGCTAGATGGCCCCCTGAGAGAATGATTAGGCAAGTTAATAGTAATTCCTCCAGGGAGACACCAATGCCCTGAGAGTCACCTTTCTTTTTGCCCTCTTACAGGATTTCAAAAGAAGCAATGGACCATATCCTCCTCACGCTCCTCCTGCTGACGAGATTTTGCAGCCCACTTATGATACCAGGAAACTAAACGTGGCAACCCAGTCTTGTGGCACACGCATCTGCCTTACTCGGAAGGAGCAGCTAAAGCCTTGGGTCAGCAATTTCACCACCACGGTGTTTTTCGCTGGAGACATGGGCATAATTACCACTCCTTACCCCTCCAATGAAACATGTAACATAACCAACATGATCGCACAAGAAGGATGGCGATTGTGTGATCGAGTGCCACTCCCAGTGAATGACTCCATACCTTGGGAACATTGCATTGAAAGGCCACCCTGCAACTGCACTGATTTCTTAGATTTCAGTGGAGGAAAACAGCGCGGAAATTCAACTTGGAAAATGGGTCATAAAGTTTTCTGCAAGGATGTGGACATCAAAAAAGGGACACCCACAAACATATCTGTGGAAAGTCAGTGCAGCCAGTGGTGACATTACGTTTCTTCAAGGCAAAGACTATAACCTAGATACCAACACTTCTACAGTAGCAGCATGGTTTTGATTATTTTGGCTTGCCTTTTTGATAATCAACTACTTAGAAAAAGAATGATGTTAAACCTTGTTGAACCTTGTTACTTATCTGCCTTGCTTTATGTACCCTGTATCAATCAATTCATTGTTTCTTTTTTTAGAATAAGTTGTATTTACTATAATCTTTAGAGATGCATGGTTTTAAGAGTCTTTTTGTTTGGCTAATTGGGCCTTATGCTCATACTCTCCCTTGGCCCTTGAGCCTTCTGGAAAATCACCATCTTTATAAAAGAACAAATCAGTACTGCCCTCTGCAGACAAACACAAGTCCACTATCATCAACTTGATCTAATGGGCCAAAGGTATGATGTGCCCTATTGTTGTTTTCATGCCAAATGGCTTCCCTCTTTTAAGAACTGCATAGGATTCAGACCTATGCATATCGGCTCACCTTAAAATGAGTACGATATGGGCACCAATGTGGGTGCGAGGCTGAGCACCGCAAGGGAAGGTCCATGAACCGCCTCTGAATTCCCTGAGAGAAAAACCTGGCTTGCATGGAGGTCAGTATCAAAAATAACAAATGCCCTTCCTTCCCTCCGCAAAAGATACTAAGGGCCAACATTGACCCCCATCGATGGGGACTCTTGGAGGAGCCAGGTCACTACTCCCCCAATTGGTCAATGCCCATCGCTGAAATAGCAAGTCTCCCTTTCTTTTATATAAAAGGAGGGAGGAGATGTTGGGAGCCATAGGGCACAAAAACCACAAGACTCCATTTTGTTTTAAAGACTCCATCTTGTTGTTTACTTCTTCTTGATCACTTTCACGCCACAATTTCCCGCCAAGTGCTCCCACTCTGGTCTGCTGCTTACGTCAGAGACAACTGCGCGTGCTCACAACTTGGTGCGTGATTGGACTTTGTAGATCGCTTCATTAACATGATGAGCAACCAACCAGAAGAAACCACTCCCTACCACACCCCTTCAAATGCTATATATTCCCTGCCTTTTCTGCAAATAAACGAGACTTGATCAGAAAGCCTGTCTTGTCTCCATTCTCTCTGTTTTCTGTCCCTTTTCATTCGTGCACCCCCTCCTTAGGTCCCAGTTAGCAAACCCCGTGGCCAGGGGTTTTACGTTTGCTGACCTGCAGGTAGGGTCATCCAACCGAAGCAACAACATATTAGAAATATTTTATTTTTAAAAGTCTCCGTTTGTTCTGTCATTCACACGTGTATGGAATACTTTTTGCAGTCTTTCCTGATTCCCTCTGGTTAATTCTCATACTTTAAGCTGTGGAAGTTAAACTTTCTTGCAAGACAATAAGGTTGCAAATGCAAACTTTGGTAACAAGTAATGCTCATTCTAATACCAACAATGTAAGACAAGAAAAAAGAGATAACTACACAAAAAAGGGTCATTTGAATTTGGAACATGTGGGGAAATAAATATGCCTAGAGATGTAATGGAGCCTACTCTTGCCTATGCTTAACTTTGCTGTGGGAAGTTCTCTGAGTTATAATTGAAAATTAATATTACCTTGATACTATGTACATGTTAATATACCATTATGCTTATGTAGGTTTAAGTATACTTAAGCCTGAGAGTAGCAAATTACATATAGTTCTTATCCCAAGTCATCATTTTTTCTCTCCTTATATTGAGGTAAAGAACATTTCCATATGTTCATAGAAATAACAGTTCTTGACACATTTTCTCAAGTAGTGTGGCAGATAGACAACTAAACTGAGTGGATACCTTCAAACTACTCAATCATGGTTCTGATAGAGCATAAAACTTTATTTTGGTTAACATTTTTTGAGGGTACTAAGCAAAATTCCATAATTATATTACCAAATTACCTTGTTTAAACATTAGTTGGTCCCAAATATAAACCTAAGGTAATGTTAGATTTCCTCACAGTTCATTTGATTCTCTCTTCCAGCAAAATCACCTAGTACTTTGCCTCTCTTCTGCCCCCACATATCCAAAGTAATTACATGAACACACTAATGGTAAAGACCATGGGTGTCTTATTCATGAATCCTAGCACCTATGCTACAATACACACTGAATAATGACTTTTCAATTATGGATGATTATTTTTAAAATATGATTATTTTATACTTATTTTCCAGAAGATGTTAGACACTTCCTTCTAAATAATGTAATTTATTTATCATTAGAGCTCTATGGAGTTTATAGAATTGGTTTAACTTTATTGAGATATAATTGATATATTGTATAAGTTTAAAGTGTACAGGGTATTGATTTGATACATTTATATATTGCAGACTACCTCCATAGCATTAGTTAATACCTTCATCCCATCACATAATTTTATTTTTTGTGGTGAGAACATTTAAGATTATCCTTTTAGGAACATTCAAGTGTACAGTATTTTTAGCTATAATTACCATGCTGTACATTAGATCTCTAGAACTTCTTAATCTTATAACTGGAAGTTTGTACCCTTTGACCAATATCTCCCCATTTTCACCATCCCCTATCCCATGGTATCCACCTCACTATAGTCTATTCCTCTAAGTTTGGTTTTCTAGATTCCACATGTAAATGCTATCATACAGTATTTGTCTTTCTTTGTCTGACTTATTTCACTTGGCATAATGCCCTCAAGTTTCATTCAAGTCGTGACAAACAGTAGGATTTGTTTCTTTCTCACTGGTGAATAGTATTCCATTTTATATATATCCCTCATCTTTATCTGTTCATCTGTTGAGAGACATTTACACTGTTTCCCTGTCTTGGCTATTGTGGAAATAACACTGCAGTGAACATGGGGGTGCAGATATCTCTATGAGTTACAGACTTCAATTCCTTTAGATACATACCCAGAGGTGGAATGGCTGGATCACAAGGTAGTGCTATTTTTAGTTTTTGAGGAAGATCCATACCATTTTCCATAATGGTGGTACCCACCAAAAGTGCACAAGGAGTTCTCCTTTTTCTCTACAACCTCCCCAACACTTGTTATCTCACGTCTTTTTGATGATAACCATTCTAACAGGTGTGGTGATATCTCACTATGATTTTAATTTTAATTCCCCTAAGGATTAGTGATAGGAGAATCTTTTCACGTACCTCTTGGCCATTTGTATGTCTTCTTCAGTAAACATTCTCAATCACAGAACTCAGCATCATCATCTCTTTAAAAAAAGTGCCCTGAAAAAAAATAAATGTAACTTCGATGATATTCTTTCTAAAAATGCTAGCATCAACCTTAACATGACAACATCACACTAAAATTAAGAGATTCTACAAAATAATTGATTAGTAATCTTCAAAAGTATCAAGGCCATGAAAGACAAACCAAGACCAAGAAACTATGAGGAGCTGAGCAGACTAACAAATTCTGACGACAAAATGCCAGGTAAGAACCTGTATTGGCCTAGGCAGGGCCCTAGGCTGTCATCATTGTCCAGCTATCTGGATGTCCTTATATAATAGTTCATATTAGAGTGGTTAAAAAATCAATGTTTATTAAAGTAAAGGATTTAATGGACTTAGGAAACTTAAGAAGATTAGTTAAAAGGGGAATGAAACTACCTATGGAGCAAGACAAGTAAGTGCCATTTCCAGAACTGTTGTATAGCTTCAATTTTTCATTAGTGTTATAATGTTTCAAACACTTTCCAAACACTAAAAAAATAGGAAAGCCTTAAAATACTAGTCAAAGGTCTGTCTGCTTGAGGATGCTTAACAGAGATAGCTGGAAGAAACTCTATCAAGTCTAATATCTTTATTAAGAAGCAACTACAATAGACCAGCTCTATTAGATTGCCCCTAACTGAACATTCAACATTTAATTTTCTTACAACTAAATCTCTCGATAATAAATTAACTATAAATTGCAAACTGTGTGAGCTAAAACTGAGGGAGATTCTGGAAAAGAAAAACAGCGTAAAATAGAAATGGTCGTTTAGAAATGCCATTAACCGTTTGCCTACTCAAAAGATCTCAATTCCAATGGGAGGAATGGCATTCTGTTTAAGGTGCTCATTAAATTATTCAAATAGAGAACATTCAACCACCTCTCAAGACTGTGGCATTTGATATGATTTGAAAAGTAAACACTAGAAAAGAGAAAAGGGAAAAATAAAAATGAGATGCATTCAATAGAAACAGAAATTGATGGATAATTTACTCTGAAAAGCTCCAGACACTTGGTTATTATTTGTAATTTATGGCTACACACACTCTGTTGCTCTCTTTGTAAAAGTGTAGGGATTTCTTTCAAATATTTAAACTTAAATCATTTAAATCAGTTAACATTGAGGCTCTTCATTATGCTAAGCATATAGAAGTGAGATACAAAGACGAATGACAATTACTGATTGCTCATCTTCTTTCAGAAAGAATTTAAGCGGTACCGCTATGTTCCTGCCTTCAAGAGCCTACCGGGTACAGGAACTGACCTGTAAACAAAGCAGAATGGGAAAAGCACAGTGAAGGAGATAAATATGTTATGTGAACTCAAGGCAGTGAAAGAGTAATATTAGGAGAGATGGCCTTCACACGGGAAGTATACTTGAGATAGACACTCAAGAACAGGTAAATATTAAAGAGAAGAAATCTAGGTGAAGCGACGCTAGACAGAAGGGATAGCATCAGCAAAGTCTGAGGAGGAGGAAATTATTAAGTAATAGTGATTAGTTGGAAATGGCGCGGTGTAGGTCTTCCTTAGATTGAAAAAACATTTTGATGGGCAGTTGTGGAGGCTCGGCTCACAAAGAGATTTGGATAATGATTAGGCAATATGTATGGAGTTAAGTTTTGTTAGAATTTTACCTGGAGCTTTTTCCCTCATTCTTTTTTCTTTATGAATATTGATCAATTACATGTTTCAGTTAATGCATATGGAGTATATCTTCTGTGTTAAACATTGTTCTAGGTGATGGGTAAAGAATAATCACCAAGATGGATGATGTCCTGGTTTTCCCCAAGCTTCCTTTGAGTCAGAGAGGCCAGACTGTTAGTGCTAAATAAATAATTTCAGAAAGTGATAAGGGCAGTAAAAGAAATAAAACATGATAATTGAAAACAATCGATTTCACTATATTATTGGTCTGACTATATTCATGGTAACTTTGACCATAAATCCCATATTTTACTATGCCTTTTTAGTTATAATTTCCTAATCTCTCTGGAAAGGAGATTTTCACTGTATCTGAGTGAATGTTAATTTCCAATTTTGCTTCATGCTCCCAGTCCATAGGATCTTTTAAAGTGACATGCCCCAAATTCTAGCTTCAAACCCCATAATCTTGGGGAAGGACACTCTCTAAAATTTATAACTTTAAAATATTGGTAAAAATGTGAATGTGTTATAAGTAATTGGTGGTTATGGAAATAATTAACCAATATTAATTAACATCTTTGTAAAAAAAATTAGTCTCACTCTACAACACCACTCCAGGGAAAGGAAAATAGAAGAGACATATTTGGAGGGACTGATAGAAGAGAAAGGGCTCAGGGTGAGGAAAGCCAGCCACAAAGGCAGGGTAGTGGACACCAGCAGTGAAAATCCTGAGGGTACAAAGTGCCTGGAAAGGAGTAAAACAGAAATTTTAGATGGCAGTTCTGGTTCTGGCTGGAGGAAGGACAACTCACTGACTCAAAAAAAGTGGCTCCCAAGTCATTTTCTCTGGAGTGATTACACAGTTTGTTAAAATTTCAGAAGGCATTCATGGATAAGACTATGACCTCTAATGTGTCTCTTCCAACTCTTGAGATTTTGCGATTTTAATTCTTTTTTTGTTGGGTTTATTGCATTCATGAAAATCCTTCAGTAGAATATTTAAAATTGAAGACTTTAACACTTATGGACAGGGGAATCAGTTAATAGTGACTTTAAGAAAACTATTGGAATTTTATTTTACACAAAAATAAAAGAACAAGAATATCTCATGAAGACAATTCCAATGAAATTTTAAGGTTTTTGTTTTAGTAGTAGTATATCCAATATGATTCTCTTTCCTTAACATGTTTCAGAATCTTATAATTTCAACAAATACTTGTGACTTTGTTTTTGTTAAAGATACTATATACATTATGAAGAAATATTTTCCACACTGTTCCATTAGTGCACATGTGCAAAGCCTGACTGGTTTTATCACAATAAATGCTTACTTCTCCTGCCAAGTCCAGACAAGCATCATCAAAACAGGTGTATGCCATGTCTCAACAGATTTAGGAAGAAAGTCCTAACAATCTGGGTTTATTTTTTATTTGCTTTCTTTCTTTATTCTAATTTTCATGGGTATGAACTTATCATACCTTATTATTTTTCCATATTCAACCATCAGTTTTCTCCCTTTCTCCTTTTAATTTTCCTTAATAGAAGGGGCTCATTATTAGGTAATGGAATTTCCATTAGGCATAAGAAAATGTACAGTAATAAAACTGATACAATGACAGATATTAGAGCAGAGTGGTTATGAATACAAATTTTGGATTTATAAAGTTTTGGCTTCACATTAGAAATTTATCACTTACTATATATGATCTTGAATTAATATCAGTGATCTTGTTTCCCAGCGAGGAAACTAAGAATAATTGCACTTACTTTATGGAATCACTGTGAAGATGAAATAAGATAATACTTATTAAATGCTTGGCATGGGGCCTGGCACACAGAGAAATTTAAAAAATAGGTTATAAAATGAAAAATATAGCCAAAGTAGGATGGAAACTAAAGGAACAACTTCAATGCATTCTTGATTTTCCCAAAGGCTGAAAAATGCATGTAAATTCAAGTGAATAATTTGGATGTTACTTCTCCTATATGCAAGATAATTAAAATCCTTTAAGAGTAGAAATTATTGCCCATTATGATGCTTTGTGTTTGCTTATTTATTAACTGAAAATTAATATAATCTCACAGTCATCCTGAGAACAGCTAGCAGTTTATTATTATTTGGAATTGTCATGTAGCTATTTATGTTACTTCTCATTGTTTGCAGAGAACTCTCACCTCTAATAAAAGAAAAATTGAGAAGAAAAATCTTTATATTGAACTTTCCATACATTGGCATTTACTTCTTATTGACACTGATTTCAAGCCACTACCTCAGGGCAAATTATAGTTGAACATGGTGCTGCCAAGAAAATATAAACTAGGACAATTCTAATACCCATAGGATGTTGTTTCTATACTGTTTGGAAAAAATCCACCAAGAAGAGTTCATATCCATTTACCAACCTTTCACACTGACTGGCTAATTGTACTTGTGTAGACAATATATATATAGAATGGTTGAAATACAGATTTACCTTTTTTTTCAGATTCAAATTATATGATATAACTAGTAGAAAGACTTCCCAAGAAGCAGGGAGGTCCCTAACTGTTTGGCAAGTGGCATTAATAATCACCAGATTCTCTTTAAATCCAAATTAGTCATGGCATGTCCCTAATGAAATAAACATGATATACAGTTACTTCTTAGTACAGTTTACTAACAAGACCTTCCAAGATATTTTCTCTGTTACATGTGTTTCTAAAAGAATGAAGTAATGATTTTATAAGTTTCCTTTGGAACTCATAAAACATAGGCATGCTTTTCACAGTGTGTGACCTGGATGGTTGGTTGGTTCTCATGAACTTTGAAGCCCTGCACAAACAGGAAAGCTTATGGCCATGAATATGAAATTTTCTCCTTACTACTTTTTCTAAGAGAGATCACTCAGAGAAGCACTGGGGGCCATCCAAGGCTATGCCCTCTGGACTATGTAGCTGGAGCGTGCTCGCACTGAGCCTCCAGCAATTCATCCATCCCAGTGTAAGTGTTTCTACCCTTACCATCCTCAGAGGTAACCTTCTGTTCCTGGTAAACTGCTCTCAGTATTCCTCTTTCTCTCCTTTGTTTAGAGTGGCAGCTTACTCTGATATCAATTCTCTGATGAATCAATGTTAAGAAGAGCTGTCATTTTACAATCTTTTTCCTGTTGTAAAGACAGAAGTGAGGACTTCCAAGCTCTTTACATGCCAGACCAGAAACTAGATTTAAGGATAGGCTTGACAATTATTTCCACGTAACCTTATGTAAACCCATATACTGGCTTTGAGATTTTTTGTGTGTTTAAAAGATTATTGAACAAGAACAATATTTTCAAAATAATTTTCTATGATATTTTAATAGATATTCAAATATATATTATTTGATATTTAATCAAATAATTTGATTATTTTTTGTTGTTTGCCTTTTAAGAGATTTCAATAAATGTATGCCATATTTGTTGTTTATGCTCTCTGGGGTCTTGCTTCCCTAAAGGCTTTCTCAGTCCCTGGAAAGGTCCTTCATTTTTCTCTGGGTCTGACACGGAGCCTGCTCGGGCCCCTGCCTGCCAGTAGCATCAGTAGGCACTGTGGGTAGTGAGTACCGTGGGCACCCGCATGGAGACACTGCTTAACCTCTCAACCTCGATGCAGGAGTTCAGTCAGGAATGCAGTGATGCCTGATAACCCTGTGGCCCAGCTACACACAACTTCATTGATCACTGGCTACGCCCAGCTCTTAGCCCCTTCAAAGAGTACAGGCCTGGCATTTATCCCACAGTGAGAATAGCTGCATTTGCCTCCTATTTAGACACTCAAAACAAATTTGGCATATATTTATTGAAGTCTCTTAAAAGGCAGCTGATCAATGTCATCTCTTTACCCTATACTACTTCATTTGAAAAATAAAATGAATGAAGAAGTAGCATATGGAACCAAAATATAACTTGTAGAATGTCCAGATTGCAAAATTTTATGCTGGGTGCATTGGATAAGCAGACTTGCTTAAAGAGTATTCCAGATTGGGCAAACAATCCAGTTGCTTGGGCCAAGCCATGCAGGTCTGGATCAGCAATCTTCCCAGTGATAGAGAAGTACCTGGAGGAACAGTGGTAACTAACTCTGCCTTATGAGCAGTTTATCCTCAAAAGGAAGAAAGGAAAATCAGGATCATACATACCAAGTTCTTGCTCCCATACTCACTAATCAAGTTCACTTCACAATGCATTGGGGCAAAGTGAGAATGGTAAAGATGGAGGCCAGGAGTGCACTTCAGAAAATTCTGTCCATATAGAAACTACTGGAGTAGGGGAAAGCCACTGTGCTCTAATAGCAGAGTTTAATAACTTTCAACATTAGTGAGCCTTTATTAGATCAAGTCCCACAGAGGTTTTCTAAGATGGTCAGGATCAGAAGGACTTGCCAACTCAGCTTTTCCCACTGTCAAAATGAAGCTCTCAAACTGGTAGCCTGCAACCAAGTTCAGACTTTGTGTTGTTATTCTGAATCGAGAATTGTCTTTTCCTTTCTTAATTTCTGCCAGTATTTTACATGGGAGAGTTCCCCTAAATTGTAGATACACAGCTCCTCATAAATGTATAGATGGCCACACTGGGCCCATTCCTAAGTGGCAGTAATTGCCTGCCCTCAGTGACAGCTGTTGTCACTAGACAACATGAGTACTCTTCATTTTGCCAGTTTTCACCAATTATCCAGTGTGATCATAATGTTCTTATATAAGATATGCCTCATTCATTTACGTATCTGTCCCCTGTAGGCATCTGGATTTGTACACTCTGCTCTAAGACCAAGTTTAGTCACATTTGAGCCCTTTTGTCTCATCTGTAGGTGACCCCTGGAACTCGTTTGGGATTATAACCAATCCCAGCAGATGCTGAGCCACCTCTGTTCTTTCTACAGACCTTCCTTCTTCCTAACTCGTATGTTCCATTTAGTTTGCAACCTGCCTCTTTCCATGATACTCACTCTGAGATTGGCCTTGACAACGCAGTTATGTCTGTGTATCATACCCCAGGCACCTGGATCTTGTGTGTATTACTTGTGTTTAAATCTCCGAGTCAGCCTAGTTGGAATCAGAAGGTACAGAAATGAAGACTGCTATGTCTCCATTTGCTAGACAGACTCTCTCTCCCCCTGCCTACACTTGAGATGAGCTCAGGCCACACTTATTCGTGCTATAATGTGCACTGCTGGTCCTAAGGCAGAGGCATAACAGCAGGGTTGTAAGTCAAAAAAGCTGATCATACTGCCAAACTGGAGGAGCCAGAGCAGAGCAGATGGTAAGTCAGAGAAATAAAACATAAATGAGAATAAGAAAATTTTGGCACTTACTTATGATCAGGAACTTTAATAAGTATAACATTATTCTGACAGAAGGAAAGTTATGTGTTTAAATCAGAGCCTTTACTTTTCAGTATAGCTGATACCCAGAAAAAAGACAAGAGCAAACTTATCCATGAACAATACAAGACTACCTTAAAATGAAATTTTTAATCTTTTCTACAGTCGAACAAATCCTTTATTTCATTTTATAAAGACAATGATCACTTAACTGTACAGTTCCAATAGTACATACTGTTACATTAACACTTAAATGAAACTGGTCTTTGGCTACCAAATTTCCTCTTAAACATCTATCAGTGACATTTGTACAAGTTTTCTCCAAAGTCCTTTTTTATAAAGCAGGTGTGAGTCCAACTTGGCAGTTGCTGAAAGTATTGCCTCAGAAATCCTTGCAATTTCTTTGGGCTCTGCCTCTTCAGAAACATAGCATTTTTCAGCACATTTTTCTTTTAGTGCTATAACATAAAACTGCTTTCTTACTTACCAAGGAAAAAGAGGTAGGATTGGAGGGAAGTAAAAAGGGCATCTGTTACCCCTATAAGACAGAGAATCCCTACAGTAGTGTTTTCCCCCCAGTCACACCTCTGGGGGAGGGCCAGGGTGAAAGGTGTCAGTGCAGCCTGGCACAAGGGCAGGGGTGGGGGCAGAGCAGAGCAGGAACATCTCACTGAGGACACTGCCCAGGGAGCCAGGAAGGCCCAAACAGAAAGCTTCTGTCATCTTATAGACCAAGGACTGGAGGAGGTTGAGAGGGAAGGGATAGGTGCAGAAGATACTAAGAATTGGGTCAGGCCAGAGAAAAGTGTTTTTAACCACCCCACCTTCCCACTATAAGGAGGATGCAGAGGTGTCTTAATAGGTCTTAGCCAAGGCCCACCATTCCCTTACCCGTCCTCACATAAGGGAGCCTCTGTACCGAGTGCTATATGCATAAGGGCCTGAAATGCTTGGTTGCAACTCTCTCCAGAGCCTGCAGAGCACAGCTGTGCACAAAGTCTGGTGTGGAGCAGACAGATTTCCCCTGTGAGGTTTTCAGTTTAACTCTCTCCACACAAACCATTTTCTTTTTCATCTCTGTGCCTTAGCTCATGCTGTTCCATCTCCTCAGAAACACCTTTGTCTTCTCCTTCAGATGAGCTCTTGTCTGTTCTTCTAGCCTGTGTAGTTAAGTCTTCTGTGGAACATCTGCTTAAAACTGACCCAGATAAGGGTCCGCCCCCTTAAGCCCCCTCTTTTAGAGAGCCCTGCTCTGGATGTGGCCATTCTATAACCAGAACTCATAGTCCTCCACATTTCTAATGCATGTCCAGTAGGCCCAGAAATCCAGAATCCCCTATCCAAAAGTCCTGAACCAAGGGTGTACACAAACTAAAGCATGGAGGGTGGTCAAGAGGTGGCTTTTTGGGGATGATGATGATGATGGATGGAGGGATGCCCATAGGCCCTTGCTATACTAGATGGAGCCCAGGACAGCAAACGAAAAGGGGCCTCTGGAATTGGTGACTCAGGGCTTTTTATCTCTGTATCACTAATTTCCACAGGAAACTCACTTGTGGCGAAACAACTTAAATTTATACCTGATTTTCAATGTTATGAAGATCCATATATTTTTTAAAATTTTGGTATCATTAATATACAATTAATGAGCAACATTGTGGTTACTAGATTTCCCCCATTATCAAGTCCCCAACACATACCACATTACAGTCACTGCCCATCAGTGTAGTAAGATGCTATAGAGTCACTACTTGTCTTCTCTGTGCTATACTGCCTTCCCCATGCCACCACCCCTACATTATGTGTGCTAATCATAATGCCCCTTTTCCCACCCTTCCCACCCATGCCCCCCAGTCCCTTTCCTTTGGTAACTGTTAGACCATTCTTGGGTTCTGTGAGTCTGCTGCTGTTTTGTTCCTGTAGTTTTTTCTTTGTTTTTATACTCCACAGATGAGTGAAATCATTTGGTATTTGTCTTTCTCCACCTGGATTATTTCACTGAGCATAATACCCTCTAGCTCCATCCATGTTTTTGCAAATGGTAGGATTTATTTTTGTCTTATGGCTGAATAATATTCCATTGTGTGTATGTACCACCTCTTCTTTATCCATTCATCTACTGATGGACACTTAGGTTGCTTCCATTTCTTGGCTATTGTAAATAGTGCTGTGATAAACATAGGGGTGCATATGTCTTTTTCAAACTGGGCTGCTGCATTCTTAGGGTAAATTCCTAGGAGTGGAATTCCTGGGTCAAATGGTATTTCTATTTTGAGTTTTTTGAGGAACCTGCATACTGCTTTCCACAATGGTTGTTCTAATTTACATTCCCAACAGCAGTGTAGTAGGGTTCCCCTTTCTCCACATCCTCGCCAACATTTGTTGTTGTCTTTTGGCTGGTGGCCATCCTAACTGGTGTGAGGTGACATCTCATTGTGGTTTAATTTGCATTTCTCTGATGATTAGCGATGTGGAGCATCTTTTCATGTGCCTATTGGCCATCTGAATTTCCTCTTTGGAGATGTATCTGTTCAGCTCCTCTGCCCATTTTTTTAATTGGATTATTTGCTTTTTGTTTGTTGAGGTGCACAAGCTCTTTGTATATTTTGGATGTCAACCCCTTTTCAAATATGTCATTTATGAATATATTCTCCCATACTGTAGGATGTCTTTTTGTTCTACTGATGGTGTCCTTTGCTGTACAGAAGATTTTTAGTTTGATATAGTCCCAATTGTTCATTTCTGCTTCTGTTTCCCTTGCACGTGGAGATACGTTCGTGAAGAAGTTGTTCATGTTTATATTCAAGAGAATTTTGCCTATGTTTTCTTCTAAGAGTTTTATGGATTCATGACTTACATTTAGGTCTTTGATCCATTTTGAGTTTATTTTTGTGCATGGAGTTATACAGTAATCCAGTTTGTCTTACATGTAGCTGTCCAGTTTTGCCAACACCAGCTGTTGAAGAGGCTGTCATTTCCCCATTGTATATCCATGTCTCCTTTTTCATATATTAATTGACCATATATGTTCGGGTTAATATCTGGACTCTATTCTGTTCCACTGTTCTATGGGTCTGTTCTTGTGCCAGTCCCAAATTGTCTTGATTACTGTGGCTTTGTAGTAGAGCCTGAAGTTGGGAAGCGAGATCCCCCCTGCTTTATTCTTCCTTCTCAGGATTGCTTTGGCCATTCGGGGTCTTTTGGGGTTCCATATGAATTTTAGAACTATTTGTTCCAGTTCATTGAAGAATGCTATACAGTATTTTGATAAGGAGTGCATTGAATCTTTTGAAGATCCTTGTTTTTGACAACAGAAGTTTAAAACATATTTAGCATAAAATTTTGGTAGCTGCATTTATAACTTTTAAATATTTAGAGAAAAGGTATGCAGGCCTCTATTTGCGGTCTTGCTTGAGCCCTGAAATATAAGGATTGGGCCTGCATATGCTAACATTTTTACTATAAGTATTTCATCTGCAATCTCAAAATTTAACTTTCTTCTCTGTGGTTTCATAATACTTTGTATGTTTTTCCATTATCACAGTTTCATGCTGTGTATTAGTTATTCATCTTCATGGGTTTTTTTCCTCACTGGATTACATGAGAGAAAGTATCCTTTTTATTGCTACTCCCTCCTCTGCCTACATTGATAGTACCACATAAAAATATGACCAATACTGAAATTTGGACTCAGAGAATTTCTTCAGTCTTTTCCTTTCTGAATCTCTTCATCCACAAAACGGCTCATTTTCCAGTGCTCTTAGGTCCCCATATTACCTTACTTTTCTTATTTTACTCCGTTTAGAGTCTGAAACTTGTTCCTGAATATCCACCTCATTACAGAAGAAAACATATAATATTGTGTTTTTCTTCTAGAAGTTACTCCCAAGCTCTACACTCCACAACTGGAACAAATCCCTGTTAGAGCAAAGCCTTCAAGACATGCCATGCTTAAAGCCTCAGTTACAGTGTACTTCTGCACAGGGAGATTATACAAGGTGTACAAGGATAATACCCATACTGATTATAATAGTAACATGACAACCAACAAAATTTGTCATTATATGTTGTACAGTGCACTATATATTTTATATTAACTATGTGACTTACTATTCATAGATACCCTGCAAAGTAGAAATTACTATTTCCCTATTGAAGTTGAGGATATAAACATAGAGAAACTAAACTAACTTGCCTAAATTTATATCAGTTTAAGTTTAAGAATAATATATGTAGGATTCATACCCAGATACATATTACTGAAACTCTGACCCTTTCTTTCTTATTACACTTTCTCATATCCACCTTTTCTGGTTGCCATTTATCAAATGCTCACTACATAATTTTGGTCAATAAATATGTTAAATTCATGAAAAAAATTAATGAGAGATGATGGATGGATGGATGAATTGATTGATGAATTCAGTCAATTGTGTAGGTGGATGATTGATTGATGGATGGTGGATGGATGAATAGGTGGATGAATGAATAGATAATAGATTTATAGTTAGGAATAATCATAAAATAAAGGTCATTTGTAGGGAATTAAGGTTAGAACAGATAATAAAGATCCTTAATATAAAGGTAGATCAAAAGCTACCAAACAGCAAGCATAGACATTTAAATTTCTTCATTAATTAATATAAGTAATATTCTTCCTCCAGGAAATCAATCAAAATAGAAGTAATAACAGCAGAGGATTTAAAACTTCCATGTGCATTAACACTAATCTAGGGTATTTCTTTAAAAGGCAGCGCTATCTTGGCCCCACTTTCAGGGATTCTGCTGAGATGATGCTGAAGGGCATATATTTTATCATCGCACCAGATTATTCCAATATAAAAACCTATTAACTACACTTTGGGGAATCTATTACTAGAAAAAAGTAGATAAGATATGTTTCCCCCTTATCCTCAGAAACGAGGAGAAAAGAATAATTCTTAATAGAGTCTTTACTAGAATGATCCATTTAAAGTGCTTTGGTCCACGTCCCGATCTCAATTCTCAGAGTCTCACGGATGTTCTAAACCACTTAGATGGGGGCAGTTCGTGCCTCACAGATCAGCGTCACTGCCGGTGGGCGGTGCTCTGGCTGAACGTCATGGCAGCTCTCACCGGGCAGCTGCAGCAAGGACTCCACGGACATTCTGGAATTGCTGGTCTCAAGCTTCCCTCTCTAACTTGATCTTCCCTTCCTCTTTCTCTTCTGTCTCTTCAACTTTAGTACCTTTCTTGTGGTCTGGGAGTAGAAAAGTCCTTTCTACAAATTTTTATTTGTTATTTGACTCTTACCTGTTGGATTAACTGTTATATTAACTATATGGTTTTTAAAAATGGTAGACGAGTATTTGCAGTCTTTATTTTCTGGTTCATAGTGGACTACTACACCGTCTAGTAAAGGGGAAATATTCAGAGCACGAGTGAAGGAGTTTACTAAGGAGCAATGGTGACCCCTCGAACAGAACTTCAAAAGAGCCAAACAAAGGACACTCGGAGTCCATAGAAAATACCTTCATAATTAGTATCACGTCTTGGATTATACAGAAGATTATGGTGTGTGAATAGAAAGCCCAGAATACTTTCTAAATGAGGATGGTAAAAAGTAATTACTCATTGACCATTGGCAATACAGCTAAAGTTTGCTCCAAAATATTAAGACTTGGAGACCAAAATAAGGTAGGTTGAATAGTGACTTGATTGTTTTAAGTGGGAAAAAATTATCAAAAGTTTTGCTATTAACTTACAAAATTTTTGAAAATCCATTTTCTTCCATAATACTCCTAAATGATCATACTTAGATCCCTGGAAAGAAGGACTTTGTGAACTTCTGTTAAACATGATATATTAAAAATGTTTCCCTCTGTTGCCACTAAATTTCTTTAAATGATAATAAGTTTTCAAAGGGGATATACCTTAAGTCAAAGAAAAGGAGAAGGAACACATCAGCATTATTGAAGCTGAAACAGAGACACCAAGGTGTTAGCTGAATTAGCAAAATAAAGCTGATAGTGGAGAAAACTCCAGTCACAAGATGGCTTACCTGCAGAAGCCCAGAGAGATTCAGTAATGACACATACCAAATGGCTCTGAGAGTGCCAATGGATCTGATAGCACTGAGCCTAACATATCCCTTCCCATTAAACTCCACAGAAAAAAAATTGCTTTTCTTCATTCCAGAAAAAGGCTTGCAACTTATTCTCTGGAGATACTGAGCCCAGTAAACTGAATCCAGGGACACCAGGTACCAGGTACTACTAGAGACTGGAAGAAATACCAAAACGGTGGTTGATTAAAGGACTATATTCCCACACAGGAGACATGGCCCTTTCCCAATTTGTCTCAAAGGGTGTTGGAAGATGAGAGAATCTCAAGCATGGGACTGGAGAATTCTCTCAGGCGAATTTACTATCCCAAGGGAAAAAGAATCTATAGATCTTGAAAATCAGATATTGTCCAATAATTTAATGAGAGAATTTTCAAAGAAAAGTGCCTTCTGCCCCTGAGAAATCCTTTCCACATACTGAGATGTTCCAATCAGCTTTTCAGTGCTTCATTCTTAATATGTTAGACAATCAAGGATTGCCAGATACTTGAGAAAAGCTGTGGCATGAAATACAGAGGCAAAAACAAACAAAAAAAAGGGAATTAGAAATAAATAGAGCCAATTCAGAATAGGAAAAGTACACTCCAGTAATGAAATCATAAGAAATATCCACTGATAGATAATATATCCTTGAAAGAAAACTTAGATGCATATTCTAAAAATGAAAATCTGAACAACAGAAATGTGAAGTTATTAGATCACATGGATATCTGAATATAAGGTGAGATTAGTAGGTGGTATCTACATTTTAGTATAAATCCTCCCAACAGTACAAGCATTTTATGTAAGAATATGGATGAAAATAACTAAATTAGCACTGAATTACAGCTAAATTAGCCAAGCACAGTTCCTTTTGTAGAGTGGAAATCAAGGACTGGAAAGGAAGGGAGTGAGGAGGAGGGAATTGCTTGTTTTATTTTTTTAATAAGCACTATAAAACGATTTAATTTTTTAAACTACTTCTGTGTTTTATTTGATAATAGATATTGTTACATTATAAAAATATTTTATTGATATCCAGAAAATTAGAAATCTTCATAATGTGCATCTTTTTCTGATAAATGAAAAAAAAGTGTGTAGCATCTGTTTATGTTATTGTAGCTCCTATTCTTACTGCAGTATTTGGATATATGTATCCTCACCAGGATTGTGCAGATGGCAAAATTGTATATGGGAAGCATGTAGTTCTGAGAATTACTGAGCTTTAAAACCACTGAGCTACCTATTTCAAATGCCACATAATAACTGTGTGTGTGCAATCTTGAAGTGCATAGTCTTAGAGTCTGCTGTCTATAACTAGAACATGATTGTGTAGTATCCACTGACTCTATATTATTCTTTATTCTATGTTAAAGACTTACAGATACAACCTAAAAAAAAATTCACTCTTTAAAAACTAGGATTCCAAAGAAATCACGCATATCAAGAGAGAAACAAGCAAAATCTGGTTTACCAGCATTGCTATTATAACAGACTCTTAGAGTCCTTCGGTGCACTATTAAAACATTTATTATATGCAGATTTCCAGGAAAGTACAAACAAACCAGAACAAGTTTGTTTTCCCCCTGAGGACAGAGTAAACTCTGAAGAACCTATTTTGTCTGTTTATGTTCTGTGTATTCTGGATTCAGGACTGAGGATGAAAGAAAAAACTGATTTCGAAGTGGTTTTCTGTGCTTCATGAAGCTTGCTGATAAATTCCCACAATAAATGGTTAACAAAAATATGTCCATGTCCTTTAAGAATATAAGGTCTTGGCTCTTCCAAAACTTTTATTGCCAGCTCTCATTAAAAGTAAATAGTCAGTATTAATAATTTAGAATTGTGTTGAAGAAAAAAAATGATAAAAGTGACTCAATATTTAGTAGAATAAGCACTTTATGAATTATTTTTAAATGAATACTGGCAATCCATATGGGGCTTAATAGTTTATAATACATAGTTTATAATGTCTTTTTTTTTATAATGTCTTATAATAGTTCATAATATCTTATCTCACTTGATTCTATTAAAATTGTGTGGCAGGCAAGGCAGTCACTGTAATGAGAAAAAAAAAACAGGTTCACGAAAGTTCTAGAAACTGCATGATGAACAGGAAGTGAGATCAGTCCCAGATTTATAACTTCTCATTCTGAGTCTAGTATTTATTGCCCTGAATTCTCTCCCTGTTCATGAGGGCAGGTATTAATAGACTATTCATGCTTTACCTCAATAAGAGCAAGGGAATCTGATTTTTAAGTTGAGAATTCTGAACAGGTACCTACTTGTCTTCAAAAGCTCAGTTTATTTAGGTCACATGAAGTGCACTGTTGGTCATTTGTGACTTCTTTGCATACATGAAAGGTGCACCAGAGGAATCCTTTTGAGCTCTTTGTCCTTCAATGGAGTAGCTGAAGCATAATAACAAAGACAATGACAGGGACGATGGTGAGCATGCTGCTTTGGTCGCCAGCTGGGAACACTGATAATATGACAGGCACTAAGTGCTGCACATAATTTACTTCTTCTCCTCTGCAATCTTATGAGATTGGCACTAGAATTACACTCATTTTACAGGTGAGGAAGATGAAGACCAGAGGTTAGGTCAACTACCTGAAGACAGGCAGTTAAAAACTATGGGAGCCATACAATCTGGCTGCAAAAGAAATCTATACCTAAAGCATCCAGTTACCTCTTTGTAACACTGTCTCTTGCAACCTCTGGTGCATATGCAAATCGAGTTTGTTTCAGGACTCAGAAATAATTATCCCTCTTGAAGCTTATGTTATATCTCTAGAAATATGTTTTTACTAATCTCACAGTACCCATTAAAGTCTGAACAAAAACCATCAAATTAGACAATACTTATCAGACTCATTTGACCAAACTAGCGATCTCCCTGTCTAAGCCTGTGCGCTCGCCTCACCATGCTCTGTGCCTGTGTCTCTCCCCACTGACCCACCTCCTTCTGCCACAGTCTGAAGCTTTGACCAGTTTATAATGGAGCCTCACACATACTCTTCCTCTCCTTCTTCTCCTTCTCCTCTTTTCTTTCCAAGTTAGTTAATTCTATGGTTGTCATAGAAATTACAGGCACAAAAGAAAATCCTGTAGAGACTGTTTTTACTGCAAAAAGACATAATAAATAAAGCCTGAGAAGTGAGTGGGGAAATGAGGTTGAATGACAGAAGAGGAAAAATAAAGTTTCTGCAATGCATTTTCAGGAGAACAGGAAACAAAAAAGCCAAGATCTGAGCTGTGGAAGAAACAGCAAGGCAGGCAGGTCAGCAAGCCCTGCTAGACTTTGTTGTGCTCCGAAATGACGGTTTAATAAACGGAGTTAAAGATGGAGATTTCCTCTTCAGTTAAAGGCAAGCCAAAGGTGTGAATAAAAGGCTGCCCAATATATTTTCCACAAACAGTTATTCTGCAGTTTGGAGTACTAGCAGCCAGGAAGAGAGGTCTTCTAAGTAGCCAGTTTCAATTCCCTCATGTTTTTGTAAATGTACATGTATGTGTGCTGTCGGGAGGCCTGGGGTTTTTATTCCACATATATTTTACTGAATAAATCCTACTTACCTGGATGTCTTTTTTCACAGGTTCTATAGTGTCGGGGTGACTCTGCTATGTCACCCGTGTCTGGAGCAGCTTCAGGTGCTTTGCTAGCCTGCTTTTGCTCCTGAAGACAATTCTTTAAGTGACTCGTGTATACACTGCACACTCCTGGTTGGGCCAGATAAGGAAAAAAAACTGCACTGGAAATGATAAGAAGACAGAAGCCAATTTCATTCCAATACTATTGCCAGCAATAGTGGGGAAAACACAGACCAAACCTGAACACCTAGTTTCCTGGAGATAAAAGGGTGGAGAATTTTTAAGAGCTGGCAGGGGATGGGGAAAGAGGTAGACTCCTAGGCCATCTGGATTGGCCAATCTGCCTTTCATAAAGGAGAAGGACACTTTTTCTTATCTTCATGTCAGAGTAGTTTTACAACATGGAACAAGGCAAGCCCCTGGTTGTGCTCCCACCCTCCCACAGAAAGTAGGACATTGGGGTGCAATCTTTCAAGGTGATTACATTTCAGAGATGGCTCCCAGGTTCTTGAGAAACAGTCCTGGGTGGGAAACTGGCAAGAGCCTGGAAGAAGATTTATACACATTTTAAAGGGGCAGAGAAAGGGTTTACAATTACAAGGTTTCTAAAGTAAATGCTCCAAGAAAAGGGACATCAGAAAAAAATGTGTCTGAGGTTTAATCAAGCTGAAGGGAATGTCAAGGCCAGGTTGGCCAGGGCACAGTCACAGTCATTGCTGTGGACACTTAGATGCTTCGGGGGCTCCAGGTGGACCAGAAGGTAGCCAGTGTGGCCTGGACTGTTTTCAGCAATGTTGTGCTGATTTGCTGTCACTGTCACCTGTACCCCTCAATGCCAACTCCATTCAGTTGTCAAATGATCACTTTTTTAATACTTAACCTTGTTGCATGCTCTATACTAAGCACTAGGTGTTGAAGGTGGCTTATACTCGTACTGCATGGGTTGTTACCCTGCCCTTGAACATTCACTGTCATGCCCACCTGCAGGTAATAGAAACTCCTTTCTCCTCTCTGCCTTTATCATAAAGGCAAGAATAAAACAAGACAGAGAAAAAGAAACCAAAACAAAAGACAAAATAAAAAGTAACTGAGCAGGACGACTACCCTCTTCCCTTGGGTAAGTTTTATATTCATACTGTGGTGTGGTGGGCCATATAAAGATAAAGTAATAGTAAAGAACTTTGGAAAGATGAAAGAAACAGAACCTTTTTTTGACATCCTAACTAGAGTTACAATATTGTACCAAATATCACCATTAGAAATGCTTGTTTCTGCTGTATTCTCTCAAAGGAAGGCATCTTCCCCACATTTTTTATACTAATTTTACACCCATTTTATACTAAGGTCTCAATTCTCCAACTGCAAATATTTTGGGGGGAATATGCAAATATTTTAAAGGAGAAACAATATAGAACAAAGTGATTGCAGAAGTATCAAAGGCTAAGAGAAAGCAGGACCTTGCAGGAGAAGGCGGTGATGTAAAAGATAAGGGATCAAGAAAAAGAGAGAAAATCAAGA
Source organism: Smutsia gigantea (assembly GCA_032199065.1). Taxonomy (NCBI): domain Eukaryota; kingdom Metazoa; phylum Chordata; class Mammalia; order Pholidota; family Manidae; genus Smutsia; species Smutsia gigantea. The sequence goes on from JAVSCE010006627.1 coordinate 136,347, forward strand.
GACACCGAAGAAACAATTCTCTTGTATCCCTGCACTGTTGAAGTGGACATACTGAGAAAATAAAGAACTGATTTGCCCCATCGTCTGTGTTCCATAGGAGAGTCTCCAGCAATAAGCTATACTTTCTTGCATTTCTGAACATGAAAGGTCGAATGATGTCTACTTAGAAAGAATGAAAAGAAGGGAGAGGGGGAAGGGAAGAAAGGAAGGATGTGAAACTGTTTGTAGGACTCCATTTTTTCCCAAATAACATACCAGGGGAGTTCCAGGTCACGGGCCTTTCATTTTCCCTTGTAAGGAATTTCATTCCCATCAGCATTCCAAGCTTGGCTTTAAACTCATTGAATTATTCACTACAACTGAATGAGGTAGTAGTATTATTATACCCATTTTCTAGCAGCAGAATTTTGAATTCTGGGAAAGAGGGACACTTGTACAAGTCACACAGCCGGTAAGTAATGGAGCCAGAAATTAAGAGGAGACACTCTGGCTCAGACCCCTGTACTTTCACATGAGACCACTGTCTCACTGGGCACTGCTTTTTTATACTGAAATGATTAAAGTTTTAATATGAGCAAAGTAGTTAATCCTAACATCATTTAGGGCAATAACTCTAAAGGACCTCAGTGAATAAGGCCCTTCTTCACCTTCACCACATCTCTCAAGAGTATCTCTGATTGGAATCCCTCTCATCCTGAGCAGCAGCTGCAGCACATGATATTAGCCTCAAAGCTGTATGGACATCATCTGAGATTATTAGAGCCCAAGTTTTAAGCAATTGTAGAACAGAGTCAAAAATTAACCTTTGGCTGTTTTTGCATGTTTGCACATAATCAAATTTAGTAGAGCTATGCTGAGTACTCACCTGCATTGGCTGGCTAAGGGGTACTATACAATGTTATCCCAAGTAACTCCCCAACACACCCTCCCCAATCCTATTAATGTATTAAGGACAACACTAGAAAGGTCAAGGATCAGTGAGCTGATAAATTATCCTTTTATTGCTGGGAGGGCGTACATGGACAATCTCCATCTACAGTTAAATACCTGAGAGAAGAATAGGTTGTATTCCTGAAGGGATGATCAGGAAACTTTTTGTAAAAAAAATTTCAAAAGGAAACATAAAAAATGAATGTGTTCCACTTATGAATGAATGAAAGAATTGATGAAAATACCTCTTTGTTCTACATGACTAAATATAATTTGCTTTTCCTTTCACGACAGCATTTATGGCCTTAATTTCACTTAATATTATTTCACTTAATATATGATTGACAACCATTTTCCCTTTTGCTAGATTAAAATAAACATACATTTTAGCTTCACATATTGAAAATAGAGACTTTTTTAATTGTTTTGTTTTTCTTTTTTTTAATCACAGAAGTGTTAGGATTAAAGTAAAAACTGAACATTTTCTCATTAGATTCTATCTTATCTCAAAAGGCATGAAAGGATTCACAATGATTTTCCAGATAATGATAATTTTACAGGTATGTTATGACCCAGAATTTTAAGTTTCTCTCTTTTGTTTCAAATTTATTTTAAATACACCAACATGATTATCAATAGGTTTTATGTATTATTAATGGGATTAAAAGAGAATATTTTGATCTTATAATGCATACATTATTCATCCTATGCTATTTCATTTACTCTTGATCAAGGAAGGATATGACCTTACTTCTTAAGGTAATAGCTGACTTGCTCCCTAACAAGGAGTATATCTACATATCAAAGTTAACTTTCATCCCTTAGTTATATCTTTAAAGTTACTAACATTTAAAAAAATTATTTCCTAGAACGTCTAAGTTTTTTTCAATTCTGAACACTAAACAGGTTTTCCTGGAAGAATAAATGCAGTTTACCCCCAGAGAGGTAACATGGAAAATCTTAGAACTCTAGATATTAACAACTCTAAATTTATGTAACATTATATGCTGTAAATTTGTCAGTAAGTTCAAGTGTAATAGCTTTACAGTTCAACTTACATTATCCTAGTGATAATTTAGAATCTAACACAATTCACATAGGATCTTTACTGAATACACACATGCACACATACATATTAAAACATGATTTAATATTTTAAGGCTTCATAAATACATAAAATTTCAGTTTCTTATAAAACTTTAACAGGTTTAATTTTTCTAGACACAAGTATAATTGACAGTATCATGAAGTTAGCATAATAAAAAAATTAATTGTGAAACTTTTACTATTTGGATGTCAGCAAACCTGTGTGAAAATTGAACATTTCAGGGAAATAGTGATAATTATATATAACAGCCTCTACCTTTATCTTATGTTCTCTCATTCTCAGAGAAAAGTCCCTTCTTAGGCATTTATCTTACCACCTATATGTTTGTACTCATGCATAATATTCTCCTGGAATCTATGTATCATTTCTTCTTCAGACGATCCCCTTCTTATATGCATTTTAGTCTGTCTACCCTCACTGGCTTCTTCCATAAGACACAAATGCAAAAGTCTTCCATATTATTATTATCACTCTTTTCCTACCTTGAAATCTATGTCCCTCTCTCTGCCCTTTGCTTTTCAAATTCTTGGAAAGAACTTTCTTTCTGTTGACAGTTTCCATTTATTTTTTAATCTCTGGTTTCAGGATCTGCTCCTAAAAATCTCATTGTACTGGATTGCAGCTACCTAATTTAATGCATCCTTCAGTTTTAATATTGCTTTACCCCCCAAGACATATCTAATCAGACACTAACTCCTAGTCTACCTCTATCAAACTACTTCATATCAGTCTTTGCTGGTGTCTTTGTATTGTATACAGTGAATACTCAAGATAAGGAGAAAATAAAATAACATAAAGCAAGATAAAGGAAGGGTTTTGCATGTACTGATATTGGTTTTTATGCCTTTAATTTAAGGTAACATGAACTTATTTCTCTACTTTAAAAGTAAAAGAATTTGCAGTGGAAAAGAGTTGCTCTGCTAGGTAAGGAAATGCATTATCAAGGTAATACCAAAACAATTTGAAAAATACATATGTCATTGAAGCAGGGTAACAATAGAACACTCAGAAATACACAAAGTTGCTATATAATAGAAGAAAAATTTTAATATGTAGGGTAAACCTCCATTGTTAAAAAATGGATGTCAGCAACTAGTCTCCAAGTGAGGAAAACAATTAAATTCTATCATCAGCATTTTCTGAAATTTATAGTAGGTATTATTATTATTCATATTTTATGAATAAGTATACTAACCACAGAGAAAACACATACACACATGCACACACACACACATATACACCACAGCATGGGTCACCATTTCAAGTTTGACCACTGAAATTTCAAAAAGAAAATAAGACTATGCACTATAAACATCTATGACATCACAAACCATTAAAGAAATTTGAAGACAAATGACCAACTGAGAAACAAAATTCAGTAATATGTTCAAAGTTTTTCTGTCTCTAATTAATTTTATCAATTAGAAATATAGACATGAAAAAGGAAGCTAAAAAAATGCAAATGGCTAATAATCGTGTAATGAAATGCCCAATCTAATTTATTCAAAGAAATATAAATTCAAAAAAGTGAAATTTTATATTTCTCCTATTATATTAGCAAATCTACAAAATGTGTATTAATACATTTTGTTGAAAATGTTTGAAAGAAGATACCCTCATACCTATAACTGGAAATATTAATTAATATTAATACATTGTAATAAAATTTGACACATCATTAGATATTAAATATAAATATACCTTTAACTAAACATTTCCATTTTCTAAAATTTATCACATAGATATCACTTGTACATGGATGAAAAGGCATTTATAAAATTGAAATCTTCACATTAGCAAAATGTGTTCCATAGAAGACTAGCTACATAATTATTTTATATCTTTTAAATGAAATAGTATGTGTTCCTTGATATATTCACATTTATCACACATATGTCGATACATATGAATGGAAAAAGTTAGTTACAGAACTACTATAATGTACACAGAAAAAGGCTGTGAAAAGATACGATGGATTTCTGCAGTTAGTAGGATAACTAGGTTGGGATAACTTGACTATCAATATACTATAAATACTTTACTTTTACTGACTTGCCATTTATGACTTAAAACGGCAAAAATATGAACTCTTGCATCTATCTACTCAAGGGAAGAGAGGGAAAGGAAAGAAAAGCCCACACAAAATGGTCGAACATGGATTCCTTGCCTTTGCAGCAAGAGCATTATTTGGCTTGCTGTGGGTGTAGGAGCTTAGAGACTGTTTCCTCAGCACACTGGATGGTGTGGTGTTCCAACAGAGAGTTGTCTGCTGTTTTGTGAGCACAAGTTGTTAATGTCTGCAAATCGGTGCTATTCTCCAATCTTGGGTTATAAAGGGCAAGCAGATGTTCATGCGCAACTAACCCAAACACATTGGGAAAGGCTACAGACACTTTCCCATTTCAATTACCATAATTTAATGTCTAGAATACATGCCCGAAAGCTTTTCATGGCAAAGGATCAGCACATCCCCCGTAATGCAAACTAGGTCCCCAAACACTTCTGTTTGCATTGCTCATTTTCAGAGAGAAAGTCATTACACTGAATGAGTTCAAAATGTTCTAAAGTGCTTTTGTTGGTATATTTTCAAAGACTACAAAAGTTTGCCACCCAGTAATTTTCATTATAGATTCCTTAGAAGAGTTGTTTACTTTCTAACATTTTCATACTATGTTTTTTTTTCAATTGTTAATATTGAGCTGAATTTGCTAGGCAATTTCTCAAGTGATTACAATCATGTCTTGTTACCTTATGCTTCTCTTTCCAGGAAGTTGTCATTAAATGGCAGAGGTACCTTCTTTTGAACTGTAAAATGATTAAGATCTTTTAAAATACAATCATCTTAGTACAAAATGGAAATATTTGATTTTTCTAAAATAAAAAGTTAACAAAAATATCATCTATTAAAACAGAAACACAAATACTGGTTACATGATGAGCACAAAACATGAAAAACAGAAATATTTGGTCGATTATGTGCAAAAAAGAAACAAAAATAAGTATAATGTACACATGTGCTCATTACAAAATATTACCAAAGTATGAATGCTTTAGTCATTTCTTGTTAGTTGATATTATGAAAAGTTTGTATGTTTGTATTTCTCTTTTTGCTGTATTTTATAAGTGTTCTATTAATTTGCATCAAGAAATAGTCTAAGTACCTAAGGCGATACAGAAAATACACTTTGAAATAAGATTTGAAGAAACATAAAACATAGTCAGAACTTTGATGTCCTTTCTTCAATACTTCAAACTGTAAAATTGCTTATATTTAAAAATATATTCACTTATGTTAATAAATATATTCTTATATATTCATATAATATATCCACTGCAAGGGAAGAACAACTGAAAAATATTTCTACCATAAGAAAATTATTTGGGTTTTGGTCTATTTCTTTCACATAGTGTTTCTTTGTTTTGTTTCTATTTATTTGTTGGTCATCGGAAAACCCAAGAGATTTTTTTAATGAGAAATACATTCATAGGGAAAATAACTGAACATTACAAATTTGAAAAGTTTTCTCTCCCTGGCCTCGAGTTCCCTAATCTTTCTTCCCATAACAATGTTACCTATGTTCCAGTTAGAGTCTACACATAAATATGCATACACTGTGTGTGTGTGTGTGTGTGTGTGTGTGTGTTTGCGTGTGTGTAAGCTGAATGAGTATTCCTGTAAAGAGAGATAATATAAATGGTGGCATTAAATAAAGTATTCTCTACTTTTCTTTATTTGTGAAAAATTTAGTTTTAATTTTTCTATAATTTGAAAAGAGGTATTATTTTTAAATGATTGCCTGTTATTCCATTGTGTGGCTGTAGAATGATTTATGTTCTAGGTTCCATATTGTTCAAGATTTTGGCCATTCATTTCTATTCTTTTACACTTCAAAATGTGATCAAATAGTCTGTGTGCATAAATGTGAGTATATTTATTGGATATATAAATATTTTTCAACCATAATAAAATGGTTTTATTTTTTTAAGTGTATTTTTTAATTGAAGTGTAATTTATATACAATATTATATTGGTTTCAGGTGTATCACACAGTGGTTCAACAATTACTCACATCAATTACAACAAATCCTCACCCCTGCTAATGCAGTTAATATCTGTCAACATAGATGTTACAGGACTATTGACTGTATTCTCCATGCTTTATTATCGTTCCTGTAACAAACGTATTTAATGACTGAGACTTTTTTTACCCCTTTATTTCCCTTACACTCCTCACATACCCATGCTAACCCTTCCGCCTTGGTAACCACTAGTCACTTTTCAGTGTCTATGAGTATGCTGCTGTTTTGTTCCTTCTGTTTTGCTTTGTTTTCAGATTCCACAAATAAGTGAAATCAAATGGTATTTGTCTTTCTCCACCTGGCTTATTTCACTTACCATAATACCCTCTAGGTCATCAATGTTGTTGCAAATGGGAGGATTTATTCCCCTTTTATGGCTGAATAATATTCCACCATGTATATGTACCATCTCTGTCCATTCATCTGTTGAAGGACACTGAAAATTTCTGGATCAAGAGCTATACATTTAAAAAAATTTGGAGTATAATTCCAAATTGTTCTTCCTACATTTTAAACAATTTATATGAATATATTACTGCGATATTTCACACATCTTTGCTAACAGAATATATCTTTCTATTTTTAAACAAATATTTCAAATTAACTATGTATTCTTTGTATTTGTATTCTTTGACCTTAAGAGAGCTGCCACTTTTCATTTATTTAAAAGTCATTTGCCTGCTTTTGTGCATATGCATATGTAAGTTTGGAGGGAGTAAATAGCTTGTTTATGTTCTCTGCTCATTTTTCTACTAGATTATGTGACTTTTTTTTCTCATGGGCTGTAAGAAATATTTATGTACTTTATGTATTAAGGAAGTTAATCCTTTGTCAGCCATATTCTTTGCAAATATTTATTCTGTTTTATTATTCATTTGTCTTTTAATTTGGTTTAATTGTGCTCCACCTCCTTCAAAGAATTTATTGACCCACCTCCTGTTGGGAATGCTGTCAGCTGAGTCTTCAGCTGTCTGCACCTTCTCAGATTGCCTCAGCTTCAATATATTTGCTCTCTGCAAGAAAGGCCTTTCTGGAGTGGCCAATATCCAATAGCTGATTCACATTGGGGTATAAAATATTTTGGCTCAGTATTTTGACCCAGTGTGAGGCAACTCTCAAGGGCTGTTTCAGCTACAGAGGTTCTCATGGGGTCGGCTGAGTGCCACTGGGTTTGCAATGCAGTTTAACTTCTCCCTCTGCTCTCCCTTGCTTCCTCCTTTTCTTTCAACAGTTGTTGACTCCCAAAGACACTTCTTAGTAAACATTCTGCAACCTAAACTCTGAATCAGAGACTGCTTCCCAAAGAGCCCAAGCCCAATCTGTGTGTCACACACACACACACACACACACACACACACACACGGCCCTTGTAGACAGACTATTCTTCCTTAATCCTATATATGCTGCAGTCCATAGTAAATTCATTCCTGAAGGAAGTCTGTGTCAATATATAATAGAATATATGTAATATATTTAATATTTATATACAACTATATATTACATGTGTATCTATAATTTAAATTGTAAGTATATAATTTTATTAAATACACATCATAAATAATGTAGAATATCATTTTGCACATTCAAAATTTTCTAAAAACAGTATCAACATATATTGCCACTATTTTTTTCACTCAACATTTTTTTAGATTCAATATGTTTGAAGGACGTGGTCTAGCTCATGCATTTTACCTGCTGTAAGGTACTCCATCATACAAATATACATGCTCTCCTGATAATCATCATTTAAATTATCTTCTGTTTTTCAGTTTCAGGAATATTTTTCCTCATGCATATGTGCATGAGTTTCTCTATTGTATATATAGCTAGGAGTGGAAATGTTTGTTCATAAGAGATGGAAATCTAACATTGCTAAAGAATTCCAAATTTCTCAAAATCAAGATTTCATAAATGCCCTCTTTTAAAACATGTTCTCCAAATAATAATTCTTTACTACTCATTCATGAGCCAGACAATTGGATGGAAAAAACATCTTCCATTCAACTAGATGCCAGTTGCACCTAGTTGGCAGGTGGAAGATGAGTTTGTGAGATTCGCCCTTTTAAAGATAAAACCTTCCTGCCAGCCCAGAGGTAGGAAAAGTGTCTGTGACCTTTGTTAGGCTTGAGCTGTCTCATAACCAGTCCTTTACTATTCCCAGCTTTTCATTGAATGACTTTTCTCTACCAACCTCATGACTGTCGCTATGGTAAGTTTGAGGTTCAGTATCATCAGGCAAGCTTTTGTATTAGAAAAAGTTTTCAGGCTATTTTGGCCCTTTTAGGATCTTGGAACTCAGGGTATATCTGCATACGCTATCTTCAATTAAAAGAAGGGAGAAAACAAATATTTCCAAAATGTGCTTTCTTCAAATTTTAATGAGAGCTTATGAACACTGGGTATCTTCTCCTTGTTCCTCAGGCACTGAACTTTACCTGGTCTTATGCTTTATATTTTCAGGGAGAGCCCTCATTTGGGAGTCAAATGTACCAAGAGAAAAGCGCATGTGGTGACTCAGCTCTTTACTACACCAACCCTGCTCTCTCTGCCATGACGGCTCTTACTGAACTAAATCTAACATAGTAGCTCTTCCTCCCACTGTAATTAATGACCATGAAAAGTCTAATATCTCTGCCTCATGGCTGCTCCAACTTAAATAGTTATAGATTGTTCCTTAATGCAAGTTCAGATCCTTTCTACAAGCAATCAAATATATTTCTGTACAACTCGATGTCACTAAGCTTCCTCTGAGAAGAATGTGAAATGTAGAGTAAGAGATCAGTTTGAATCTTGGTTCCACTACTCAGCACTTATGTGCACACAGATACGTTAAACAGACTTTTCAAATTTCAATTGCTTTATCTATGAAGTACCAATATTTTAATCTGTCAGGCTAGTTGTTAGGATTAACTAGAAAAATTTGTGAAAATTCCTCTAGGAGTATCTGGCACGCAGTAGACACTAAACAAATGTTAGCTTTATTTCTTTTTTGTTTCTCTTGCATTTCTGAAATAATTTCCCATGTACTTTTAGTTGAATGGGTAAAATCATTTGATTTAAAAATATTTAAAATAGCAAAATATATGAGACTACTTCAAGTACCCAACTACTATACTGTTAACTAAAATAACCATATTTAAATTGCTTGCTTCTCAAATTATTTCATTTTTGTTTTTTACTTATGTACATTGTAGACTTAATATCTATGCTGATGGAGGGCAGAGACAGGAGACAAGCATTATGATTAATTTTCCAAAAAAGCTGAGATATAAACAGTATAGTAAGAACAGGAAGGATTCCATCTTAAAGCTAAGATTCCATTTTAAAAACCATAAAGTTAGGAAGTAAGATTCCTAACATATTCTTTAGCAAACAGACAATAAGTCAGCCCACCTTTGGGGTAGGGCAGGCGGTCTTGATTGATATGTTCTCAGAAGGAAGCTGCTATTCTGGGGAGGAACCAGATCAGTAAATTTCTTGTGTTAATTTTGCAGAGTTACCTGGAGAACTGGTAACAGAACAGAAGAGACTTAATTTCTCTCACTGGAGATAAGCATTTTGAGACCACTTTACAAGTTTATACCCCTGACCCTTTGAAAAATCCTTAAAAGAGGGAACTCCCAGCCTTTAATGCCTTCTCTTTGAGGATACCCACTTTTTCTCTCTAAGTGCATACCTTTAAATAAAGCTTTCTCACTGTTCAACGTAATTGGATTTTGTCTTTCTGTGCTTTTCCAGTGATGTGTCTTTCTTTGTTATTTCATTCTATTACTAAGTCTTCACTTAGTCTCCCCTTTACTCCTGATAAGTAGGGAGGCCTGCTGAGAGCTCAGATTTGGACCTGCGAGTTCCTGTCGCCTGGGTGACCCAGATGGAACCGCAGCTGAAGGAGCCTGCCTGAAAGTCTCCTTTCTTTGGGAAGCTCTCAGAATGTAATCTCACTTGATCCCGTGCTCCGCAGCTCCCCAGATGATGGGGTGGAAGGGGCAAGTCTCCATGCAGTGCGGATTCAAGCAGACATGGGATGCTGGGATGCCCAGTGACCCTGGCCTTAAGAGATGGCAAGGGAATCTGCCCTATAACAAGAAAATGTTTAGCAAACTTCCCCTCTGCCCCTCTGCATTTTCCTGCTCTCAGCTGCCTTCAAGGCCACTGCCATCTATTTTTATTCTTGTTTTAATAAATTCCTTCCTTACCTACACTTGTCTCACCTGCTCGAGAATTATTTCTCATTCAGAATCAAGAAGCCTCCCCCGTCTAGGTCGAGGTTTCACCTAGTGCACAGGGAGAGACCTCCCAGAAGCAGCTGCCTTGCAACAATGTGAACATTCTTGTCTTTGCCATCTGCCCGACCATTTTTATTTCTAGTCCATGTTGATTATGCAATTTCCAATATAGTGTATTTCCAATACCCCTCACACCTCAGTGCATCCCATATTGGGTCAGATATTTCCCTCATTACTCCAGTATGATTTCTTGTTTCCACCATTTTGATAATTCACCAGGCAACTTTATGTTGCTGCCCATGATTTGTCTTGAAAAATAGCCTGTCTTAAAAAGTTTTGGTATTTACTACATTTAGAAAATTACTGTTTAAATAAGGTTAGTGTTCACTGCTGGCCATTTCAAAGTGGGACAATGCATTTATGAATATACTGTTTACTTCCATTTTTGATAAAGCTTTTACGAATAATTCCTTGTTCTCAGAGTACTCCCTCCCTCACAGAAAACAACTCAAAATATTCCGAAGGCAACAATCTATTTGTTGTTGGAATAAGTACTTTTGAGAATACAACATAAAAAACATGTATAAACTTTATAAAGGTGCTTGGGGAAAAAAGTAAAACATTTAAAAGAAATCCACAGTTTGTCATCTACATGAACTTTGAAAATGAGGAAGGGATTTAAGAGTATGTCACATTTGTTGGTAAACGTTTAAAGAAAAAGAATGTATATGTAATGAACATGCTATGGACCATATTACCATTGCAGAGCATATGTTCTTTGGAAGTAAGAGAACATAAACCCACTATATAGACAAAAATAGCAAAATTTGGAATCACAAGAGAGAAATGCTCAACTTCTAAACTTGAACAGATCCATAATGAACCTGCAAATCGAGAATTAACACCTGTTCTAGATCATTATCACTCATGAAGTGCCAAGTGGAGACTTGTTTATCTGTGGGAAATGCTATTATTCTTCAAGGTCAGTTGCTAATATGTATCGTTTACATAAATGTTTCTATTAGCAATGTCATACCAATCTGAAAAAAGAAAAGATAGAGTATGACTTGTTTGCCAATTTTTTCCACTAGGATAAATTGAGAGAGTTATTTATCCAGAGTCACTGACCAAAAAATTTCCACTGCCGTGACTAAGATAATACTACCTTGGAACAAAGTGACACATGCACAGATGATGTGCATTCTTCAGCCATTTCAGGGGAAATATATTGGGTGTTGGCTCTGAGGACAGTAAGGGTGTTGACAGAGCTGTCTCAACCCTTCAGGAGATATAGGAACAAATAAATGAGACTTATGGATCATTCTTCTTTGTGGATCAGAAATATAGCACCAAGTACATTCTCAAATTACAACAAATTAGAATGAAGGTCCATAATCAGTTTACCCCTACATAGCAATGTGTCCCCCATACATGACAATGGCAAGTTTGAGACATATGAAGGAATAAAACTAATAGGAAGGACAAAGTGGGTCAAAAGGAAGAAAAGAGGAAAAGAAAGAGGTAGGAACATTGGAGGTAGTGATATATTTATGTTTCTTTGAATAATAAGTATCCAGAGCACCAATGTTCACAGAGACACATATCAATTATTTTAGATGCCAGTTAAGTAGGAAAAACCTGAGTAGTTTCCAGACAGAAATAGTTTAATTCTATCAGCCAAAGATTCTCATGCATTTTTAGTTCTTTCAGTGAAGGAATCCTTTGCTCAGATCAAGTCTTAACTTTGTTAGAAATATTGCTCACTTCAAAGTACCCATATTTGAGATCTAAAAAATGATCTAGTCAAACTTGGAGCCACACCTGAACAAAACATCTTTATTAGAGAAAGTTTAGTGATTTTTGATATAGGAAACATCCTGATGACAGCTGCAGAAATTATGTCCTTTCTGATGATTAAAAAGTAAAGAACTGTGGATAAATATTAATTGTATCAAATTTATTCTTTCAAACCTTTTTAAAGACCTACTTTGTGCAAGGTAACATGACAGACACCTTGAAAATGATGCTGGAAATGATGGGTAAGCAAGCTTTCAAAAGATTGTTGTTCCTGAAGGAACACAAGCACGCACCGAGGTAAAATGAGCAAACGGAGGGCAGGTCGGGCGCAGAGAGCGGGAAGCAGCTGCCGCCTCAGCTCTCACGGCCCCTGGGACTCTGGGGGAGTCCGGAACCTCCTTTTCTGGCTAGTACCTGCTCTTCCCCTACATTCTCCGAAGTAAGGAACTTGGACCAAGTAACCAGGTCACCAATCCTTACTGTTTGAATATGGACGGATATTTAAGGTGTTGCTGAAAAAATTTCTCTGTAATTTACCAAACACTGTAATTGAGGGCTCATAAACAGCAGGAAAGTTCAAAGAGAATACATGATAATTACAATGATCGTCCACATATTTTGACTTCCTTCAGCAAAATTAACCAACTCAGAAGCAGCAGTGAGGAAACAGTACTGGATTGGGAAGATAAATCAGAGAGGGAAAAGAGAGAGTGACAGGGAGAGAGATACCTCCTTCTATTGAGTCACTGATTTTATTCCATTATTCTAATACTGGGTTGTTTTCTTCAAATCCCATACATTTAATGCAATTCTGCTTTCATGTGTTTACTCATTTTTTGGAGGCTTCTTTATTAAATGGTGAGCTCAATAAGGGTTAGTATTTTCTCATGTACCAATTATCATCAGAAC
>JAVSCE010006629.1:0-28823 GCA_032199065.1 Smutsia gigantea
TGATCCTGTCCCTCTCTGGGGACTGTCAGCCCCCCTGGAGGCAGAGACTGCATCCTCTTCACCCAGCACATAGTAGGTGCTCGGGAAACACCACCCAGTTAATGGGTTAGCCCTGGTGCCCTCCGGGCCCCCCACAGCCCAAGGCTGCCGCCCTCTCCCAGCCCAGGGTGGGCCATGTCAGCTCCTGTTTAACCAGAAAGGAAGGGACGGCAAAATGCCTGGAGACCTGAGGCCCCTTATGGAGCGGCCTGAGTCTGAAACTACCCTTCATATCTGAATGGAATGTGTGCGAGAGTCAGACTTGTTCGTTGCCTGATCTCTGAAGCTGTAACCCAGGGGCTGTCACATTACAGCTTAAGTGAAAATCTCACGAGGCCCAGTGCTAACACCTTGGGCAACGCCAACCCTGATTTGTTCTTTGGGGCTTGCCCTTGTTTTAATAAAAGTAGAGCCTGCCTGTTCATCATGGAAAGACTAAAGAAACGAAGAGGGAGAAGCAACGAGCAAATCCATCTCCTTTACGTCTGTTTACTTCTGGGCTGATGGAGCTAACTAGTAGTTCTAGGGAGGTTGTTATTTTTATTTATAAGGGACATCCATCAGTACGGTTGAATTTTATGAATCTCCACTCATATGCCAGGGGCCAGAACAGCTGATTCCTCTCGACAACAAGAAGCGGAGAGGTACTAGCATGAGGGGGCTGTGCGCGGGGTCAAAATTCCCTCGTGTTCTGATGGCCCTTGAGAAGGCCGCTTGCCCACTGGGCCTGCGGGAGCTGGCGCGTGCGTGTCTCTTCCACTTGGCAATTGGTAAATGTCCGATTGCATACTATATGTCAAATGCCTGGTGGGGAAGCAAAGTCCCAGCCCACCCGGCGCTCATGCTGCACATGGCTGATGTGACAACCTTCTGTGTGTCCTCAACCTGATGGAACGTCTGTGTGATCTTGCAAAAAGCTGCTAAACTGATCCGCTCGGCTACCACACGGGCCAAAGCTCAGGCGGGCCCAACACCAAATCAACCAGTGGGTCTAAAAAGCAACTTAAGCTGAATGCTGTCCAATTCTTCTTGGATTTGGAGAAGTTTTAACAGAAACATTGGCAAAGATGACCCTCATCATAGATGAATTTTTTTTTCCGTCCTCAGAAAAATAGTTAAAAATAAGGGGTGAGCATGGAGGATGGCAGAGAGGGCTGAAGCTCAGAGGTCTGGGGAGTCCAGGAGGGGCCCCCAGTTGCTGGTGGCTGATGATATGTATGTGGCCCTTGCCCCTCTTGGCCAGGGCTCCCCCATTTGTCATCTCTCAGGAGCTAAAAGACCCCTTCTCAGAGCAGTCCCTGATTACAGCCGGGACCCTGCAGAGCCAAGAATGAATCTGGGGCTAGATAAGGAAGGCTTTGTAGTGGCCTGAGAATACCTCAGGCATTAATAGAGCATTTTTGCACAGGTTGAAAACGCATTCTTCATTTTTCCTTGACAGCTGGTTAAAGAGGAATGCAACAGGCCGGCTGTGCAGGGCTTTAGAAAGACAGCAGGCTCAGCCCAGCTTCAGAGCCGCCTTTATCCCCGCGCAGAACTGGTTTTTAAAGGCTACATTAGGGGAGGGCCTGACCTTTCTAGGTTCTCAGCCGACTTGGGGGCACTTTCTTCTTCTGTCATCTGGGGGAGGCATGAGCTCTGCGGCCCAGGGGTCGGGCAGATTGTACACTAGCTCTTTTCCTGGGACTCGAACTCTCAGCAACTTTGGCCAAGCCATCCCGTCATCCATGGATCCCAGTTCTAGTGGTTGGGGAAGACAGAGCTCTAGGCCCGCTCCACCCCCAGCCCTGTGGCCCAGGACAGGTCCCTGCCCTCTCTGGCCATGACGAACACGTGCTCTGGGCATTCACTGTTAGTCACTCCTTCACATGCAGGCTCAGCTCGACCTCACCTCTTCCAGGAAGCCCTCCTGACCCCCGTGTGCAGTGTCCACAAAGGGCATGGGCTAGAGCAGGCGGCAGTTCCACCAACACCTGGAGTAGGTAGGTGTCCCTTCCTGGATGCCACAGGAAGCCAGGGGCTGCTTGGTGGTTCCCAATGGGCCTGGAAGCCCCCACAACCCCTGCTGGGGTGCAACATATGGGAAGCTTGAGTGGCTCCAGAAAATGTTTTCTCCCTTTCCTCTGACAGAGAGGGTTTCTGGCTAAGGTTGCTTAAAATGAGAAGAGCATGGGTGCACACTAGTCTGCAAACACGGGACCTGCAGTGTTGGAGGTGCTACATCGCAGGTGGTCTTGCATCAGTTCTATCCTTTGGCCAAGGGAGACAAGCACATCCATGTATTTGTGAGGATGGGGGTATATGTGAGGTATTTGTGAGGATGCGGGGTGATGTGCTCAGCCATGGCTCCCAGCCTCTCGCTCCTGGGCTCACAGCCAGCGGCAGGATGCTCCAGTGCAGGCAGACAGGCCCAGAGCAGCAGCGCCAGGCCCAGGTCTGGGGCTGCGTGTGCCAGGGCTGCCCCCAGACACCCAGGAGCTCCTGGGGTGCACAGAAGTTACTTGGAGCAGAAGCAGAGAGGGAAGGAAGTGGGGATAAGGAGGCCCAGGGAAGAGACCCCCCAAGCAGAGAAATAAGGCAGCAACCAGTGGGTATACAGACAAGAGCCCCGCCTGAAACACGGCCTGGGTCCCACCTCAGGGAGACTTGTCCGCTCTGGTCTTACAGTCCTCCATACTGGCACAGGCAAACTCCAGGACCACAGCCAGATGGACATTCTACAGTCACACCAGGAGCGGATGAGCCCACTGGGGAGGCAGGTCTATGTGCAGAAGAACTCCCAAGGACCAGCCAGGGCCTCCCGCACGCAGCACCAGGGTGTGCAACTAGGCAGCGAGAGGAGCTGCTCAGCCGGTACTTCCCACAGTCCACTCCCAGGAAGTCCACGTGGGGTGGCGCCGTAGTCGCCCCTCAGCCCCAGGGGCTCTGCTCCCGTCCCCCGTCTCTCTGTGAGGCACCTGGAGGGGAACGGCAAGCCCTCTCCCCTCTGTGGCTCTCAGCTGTGGCTCTCTACAGAATGCAGGGATGGAAGAAACAGTCCCCGGGAGCCCGCAGGCTCTGGCACACTGGGATATTCTGCCCCCGTGAATGGGAAGCTGAAAAGTAGAGACTCCCGGGTGGTTCTGTTTGGAGTAGAGATGCCACTAAAAAAATGTGCTGGTGGGCACTGGATCTGAGCCCAGACGCTGCCCAGCCCTCTGGCTTCGGTCACCCCAGGAAGGATTTAGCTGGGACTGACTACAGGAGCAAATGTTGCATGGAGCCCACCCCTGAGACAGCCCTGGCCATGGGGCTTGTTGCAGTCTCGCCGGGCATGCCTGTCTCAGCATCACGTTTTGATGATCCGTTTATGGGGCTGCCTTTCTCCCCTGCTGGAATGCAAAGCCCTCAGGGGCAGGGGCCGCATGGTACTTATTCATCTGTGCATCCGCAATGCCCAGCCCAGGGAAGTCGCAGAAATGGAAAGAATGAACAAGTAAATCAGAAAGTTCTGATTCTGGCTCCTCTGGTTCCAAGAGCTGAGAATTACCCCAGGGCAGCCATGGTGCAGGCACTCTGGCAGGCCCCGCGTCACGGGCGGCAAGGGGTGGGCTTCTGTGCACAAGCGCTGCAGGCTGCTCACCATTGTCCCGACCCAAGCCAGACAAACCCTTGACCCCACCTCCTCCTGTCTGCCCTCATCCTCAGGCCTCAAGGTCCCTTAAGGGTCACTTCATCTGACGATGGGGGAAACTGAGGCTCAGAGTGAGCAGTGACTCAAGGGCAAGCAGCAAGTTTCCTGCTAACTGACAATCAAACCGCACGCCCTCCCCTCGGAATCCCAGCAGGGCTAATGGACCATTAATTGTAATTAACTAATGATTCCTGCTGCCAACTAGCAGAGGCGGAGGCTGGGGGTGGGGAGCCCCTAAAGAAGTCAGTCATGTTTACAACATGCAAACCCATTTAAGAGTTTGTAAAGTCGCTATAAATGGCTCTTGGCAACAGGGAAAATAACGATTCCCAGTCTGCAGATGCCAGTTTCACAACGGTCTGGTTTGGGGCAGCCGGCCCGGGATCTAAGATCCAACAGCGCCACCTAGAGACCGTGGTTCAGAAGGCTTCGCTCCGGGGCCAGCTGCTCCAAGGGGACGCTCCTGTTCACCGCCTCCCAAATTCAGGGCACAAGAGACCACGAGGCCCCCTGCTCCCCATTCACAAAGGGGAAACTAAGGTACAGGCGAGGATACGGCCTGGCCCTCGGTTGCTCACCTGCTTTGAAAATGTTCAGAGTTGAAATCTAAGTCCAAAACACAAATGGGAACGTTTTCATTCGCCATGAACTTAAATTCTTTGAAACATGGCAGTTCAGGAGAGGTACTGTTCCCAGACTCACTTCTCCACCTGGGCCTGTGGGTGCCCTTTCCCCTCCCACATCACCCCCAGCCCTCCTCTGCTCCGCAGCACTGAAGCTCCAGGGGGAGGCTCCATGTCAGAGGTGGACGCCAACCCCACACTCTAATGCACAGCCATGCAGGAGGGGACAAGTGGACACACAGCCAGGCAAGCCAGTTCCAGCCAAGACCAGGGCCAGGCTCCAACTCCCCGCCTGCTGAATAAGAAATCGCACTGGCTTCCTCTGACAGGGGTCTGTGAGTCCTGGGACCGACCAGCCCTGACACCACCTGTGTGACCTCGTCTTAACTTCACGGTTATGAGACACAGAGATTAGTTAATCCACCCACTTACAGGTGGGGAGACTAAGGCCCACGGGGTCACCCTGGAGCCCACCGTTCAGCCAGGGGCAGATCCCAGGCAGGCTCCACCCTGGGGGCTCCTTGAGCTGTGATTGGCTGGGGGCGTGGGGGTCCCAGTTGGGCCCTGAAGGACAAGCGGAACCGGCTTTAGGAAGGAGACTCAGACCAGAGCCAGGGTGGTCCAGGGAGGCTTTCCCTCCCGACTGGCACAACAGGTCCTGGCTGAGCAGCCAGCGGGGCATCGAGGGGGCCTGGGTGTCTCACCCACAGTCATGCCGTCCATGTAGCGCTTGATGATATCGAAGGAGTCCCGCAGGTTGCCTTCTGTTATGTCGAAGATGATGTCAGCGTGGTTGGCAGGATACACTGGCATGATGGCCCGGAGGAAGATGATCTCTGTGAGAGAGGAGCACGGCGTGGGAAGGGGTACGGTGCCAGACCCCACCAGTCCCAGAAATGGAGAAGATGGAGCGGGGGTCTTGAGGGGTCATACACCATAGCCTAAACCCTTTATGTCGATGGGGAAACTGAGGCCTGCAGAGATTTTTAGATCTTCCCTGTGGTCACTGGAGCTTATCAGGGGCAGTGCCAGAACTAAGAAGTAATTAGTAATTAGCCGTGAAGCTTCATGGGGCTGGGAACACAGGGAGGGGAGATGGATGAGGGGGAAAGGGAGAGAGGTCAGAAGGGTCAAGGGAGCAGGCTGGTATCCTGCCCTACGGTGGCTCGGGTCAAAGCCACTTCTCAGGGTGGGCCGGGCAGTTTGGCGTCCGGGTGCCTCTCCCAGACCACCTGACACGATGCAGGGCCAACTGCCCTGCGCTGCGGGCACAAGGCCCCAATTCCGCCCAGGCTCTGGGCGATCTTGGGGGTGTCCTCTCTCCGGGTATCAGTTTCTTCACCCTTAAAGTGAAGGAGGCAGACCCCTGGTGTCCACTAAGTGTCCTTTCAGTGCTAAAGGTCAAAGTCTGGATTTCCTGAACCCAAGATACTAACAAGTGTCTTCAGCCACATTCAGTTCCCTGTAGAACCAACCCCCAGATCATCCTGGGCTGAGAAGCCACAGGACGGGCCAGCAGGGATTTGGGAAGAATTGTATGTGGTTTGGTGGAACCTGTCATTTTGCACAAGGCAACCACCAGTCAGTGTGGTATTCGCATACATATCAACAGAGTAGAATTGAGAGTCCAGAAATAAACCCATGGTCAGTTGATTTTTGGTAAGGGCCCATTCAATGGAGAAAGAATTGTCTTTTCAACAAATGGTGCTGGGACAACTGAACATCCAGATATAAAAGAGTGAATGAAGTTGAACCCCTCCCTCACACCACATGCAAAAATTACTCAAAATGGATCAAAGACCTAAATGTGGGACCTAAAATTATCAAATTCTTTGAAGAAAACACAGGAGAAAATCTTTGTGAACTTGGATTTGGATCTTAGATATGACACCAGAATCATAAGCAACAAAAGAAAAACTAGATAAATTTAACTTCATCTAAATTGAAAACTTTGTGCTTCACTCAAAAAAGTGAAAAGACAACCCACAGCATGGATGAAAATTTTTTCCAATTATGTGACTTGTAATGAGAATATACAAAGAACTGCTACAAGTCAGTAATAAAAACACAAATAACCCAATTTTAAAATGGGCAAAGAATGTCTGTTCAGATAGACATTTCCCCAAAGAAGATACACAAATGACCAATAAGCATGTGAGAAGATACTCAACAACACTACCCATCAGGGAAATGCAAATGAAAAGCACAATGAGATACCACTTCACACCTACCAGGAACACTATGATCAAAAAGGTGGGCAATAGCAAGGGTTGCTGAGGACATGGGAAAATAGGAACCCTCTTACACTGCTGGTGGGAAGGCAAATTGGTGCAGTCGCTTTGGAAAACAGTCTGGCAGGTCCTCAAAATGTTAAACATAGAGTTACCGTGTGACCCAGCAATTCCCCTCATAGGTATATACCCAAGAGGCATGACAACACATGTCCACACAAAGGCTTGTACAGAAATGTTCATAATGACACTATTCATAATAGCCAAGAAGTCAAAACAACCCAAATTTCCATCAGCTGACAAATGCATAAATAAAATGTGACATAGACATATAATGGAATATTATTCAGCAGTGAAAAGAAACAAAGTACTGATACATCCTAAAATAGGGATGAACCTTGAAACATGCTCAGTCAAAGAAGCCAAGCACAAAGAACCACATATTATATGATTCCATTCATGTGAAAAGTCCAGAACAGGCAAATTTATAGAGAGAAAAAGTACATTACTGGTTGCCTATGGGGAGGGGATAGGGGAAGATGAGGGGGATTGAAAAGTGACAGCTAAGGGGAGCATATCTTCTTGGGGTAATGAAAATGCTTTTAAACTGATGGTGGTAAACCTTTTTCCTTTTCTTTTCATATCTATATAAAGTGATGAATGTTAACTAAATTTATTATCATTTCACAACATATATAAGTCAAATCATTATGCCATACACCTTAAACTTATATAGTGCTGTTTGTCAATTACATCTCAATAAAACAAAGAAAAAACTGTTAATGGCAATGGAGCACAGCTCTGACTATACTAAAAGGCACTGAATTGTTAAAAGAGAGAGAAGCATAGAGGGAGGGAAGGAAGGGAGGGAAGGAAGGGAGGGAGGGAAACGCTGAGGTCTAGGCCCTGCTCCAGGAGCGTCAGCTTTAACTGGAGTGGAAGGTGGCCTGGACATCAGAGTTTCACAAAGTCCTGGGTGACAGGGCAGCTTGCGGAGAGCCACTGGCCTAGAGAATGGGGATTGAAGAGTGGCCATACATGTTCCCAACCACTTCACCTGAAAGTCTACATACAGTGAATTGGCACTTCACTTTCAAATTACACATCTGTCTCATTTTGGCACCTAGTTGAAACCTGTTTTAACATCCTGTTACACAAGACTGTTGTGCAAATAACAAGACTGAATAATATTCATTATCATACTGTGAGCGTAATTATGCTAAGCCAGTAACATTCATTATCACATTTTATTACAGTAGCTCTTACAGACAAGTCATTATTGTTATGATCCCCAGTTAACAGATGAAGAAACTGAGGCCTGGTGAGGGTATTTTGGCCAAAGGCACACACTGGGAAGTCACGGAACAGGGAACTGAACCCATGCAGACTGGTGCCAAAGCCCCAGGAGCTAAGGCATGAAACCCTTCCTATCCTGAAGCTCTTCAGTAACAACATCAGGAGACTTCAGTGTCTACCTGCTGATCAGCAGTGGGAGTGATGAGACCACAGCTGGTACCAGGTCCTTGTCACCACAGCGGGCACCTAAACTGCATCCACATCTGTGGGACACCCAGTACATGTAAGGACATGATAATGTCAGCACCCCCTCCGATCCTCAGGGACATTACCTGGTTTATTAACCTGCTGGCTCTCCTTCCAAGAAGCCCCCATTTCTCTGGCAGATCTAGCAGGTATATCTATGGATTTTTAGGATTTACATACACCACCCTCCCCATTTCCATGACTGTCCCTTAAGAATTCCCCTCTAGGGAGTTCCGGGAAGACGGTGGCATGAACAGGGCGGTGGAAATCTCTTCCCAAAACCATATATATCTATGAAAATACAGCAAATACAACTATTCCTAAAAGAGAGGCCAGAGTATACGAGACATCACACAGCCTGCATCTGCACCTGAGAGGTCTTGGTACCCCGCGAGGCAGGTAAGATACGGAGCCACAACCCGGCGGGACCCGAGCACTCCCCCACCCCAGAATACTGGCGGGAGGAGAGGATTCAGAGCTGGGAGTGAGTGGAAGAACAGGCCCACGAAATAACCAGCCCTGGTGATCTGCGCTGGGAGCACTGACACACATCATGCGGTGTATCGGATATTGGAGAGGCAGAAGGTGCAGGTATTAAGCTGGGAGTGCCCAGGTCCTTGCAACAGGCTCCCCGGGACAAAAGAAAAGTGCGCGCTTTTTTTTGGCGGTCTTAAAGAGGCAAGGGCCCAGGATTGTCCCAGTACACTCAGCCCAGCAGGCAGGGAGTCCTGAGGAATTTGGGACCCCTTGCTTGGTGACTGGGAAAAAGTAGCACCACTGAAACTTCACATAGAGAACAACAGCCTCCCACTCGTTCCCACCCTGGCCAGAGCTACAAAGGGCCCGGCGGAGTTGCGTGGCACTTACAGAATCTACTCCCAGTGGGTTTTTTTTTTTTTGGTTATTTTTCCTTTCTTTTCTTTCTTTCCTTTCTTTCTTTTTTTTCTGTTTTCTTTCTCTTCCTTCCCATTTTTTTAAAAGTCTTAAAGAGCCCAGCTGACATACGTGGCACCTGCCAGCAACCACTTCTATTGCCATGAAAAGAGAGAGGAATATCGCACAGACCAAGCTCACCCAGACCCAGACAACACCAGAGAGGGAGCCTGAAGGGATGAAAATGCACAATCTTCCTGAAAAAGAATTCAGAATAAAAGTCATAACCATGCTGATGGATCTACAGAGAAATATGAAAGAGCTGAGGGAGGAAGTGAGGGAAGTGAGGAAAGACAATGCAGAAATGAGACAAGTCATCGACGGGCTTAGCAGCAGACTGGACGAGATGCAAGAGGCTGTTAATGGAATAGAAATCAGAGAACAGGAATACAGAGCAGCTGAGGCAGAGAGAGATAAAAGGATCTCTAGGAATGAAAGAATATTCAGAGAACTGTGTGACCAATCCAAACGGAACAATATTCACATTATAGCAGTACCAGAGTAAGAAGAGAGAGAAAAAGGGATAGAAAGTGTCTTTGAACAAATAATTGCTGAAAACTTCCCCATGCTGGGGAAGGAAATAGTCTCGCAGTCCACGGAAGCCCACACATCTCCCAACACAAGGGACCCAAGGAAGACAACACCAAGACACATAATAATTAAAATGGCAAAAATCAAAGATAAGGACAGAGTATTAAAGGCAGCTAGAGAGACAAAAAAGATCACCTACAAAGGAAAACCCATCAGACTATCATCAGATTCTCAACAGAAACCTCACAGGCCAGAAGAGAATGACATGATATATTTAATGTAATGAAACAGAAGGGCCTCGAACCAAGAATATTGTATCCAGCACAATTATTTAAATATGACGGAGGGATTAGACAATTTCCAGACAAGGGAAAGCTGAGAGAATTTGCCTCCCATAAACCACCTCTACAGGACATCTTAAAGGAACTGCTCTAGAGGGAAGCACTCCTAAAGCTAAAAAGATGTCATCAGAGAAAATAAAATCATACCAAAGAAAGCAGACCATCCAAATACTAACTAAAGGCAAAGAATAAAACACATAGTATGTAAAGAATGGAGGAGGAAGAATAAGAAGGGAGAGAAATAAACATCAGACTGTGTTTACAATAACTTAACAAGAAAGTTAAGTTATATTGTTAGATAGTAAAGAAGTAACCCTTGAACCTTTGGTAACCATGAATCTAAAGCCAGCAATGGCAATAAGTACATATCTATCGATAATCACTCTAAATGTAAATGAACTGAATGCACCAATCAAAAGACACAGCGTAACAGAATGGATAAAAAAGCAAGACCCATCTATATTCTGCCTACAAGAAACTCACCTCAAACCCAAAGATATACACAGACTAAAAGTGATGGGATGGAAAAAGATATTGCATGCAAACAACAAGGAGAAAAAAGCAGGTGTTGCAGTACTTGCATCAGACAAAATACACTTCAAAACGAAGAAAGTAGCAAGAGATAAAGAAGGGCATTACATAATGATAAAGGGGTCAATCCAACAAGAGGATATAACCATTATAAATATATATGCACCCAATATGGGAGCACCGGCATATGTGCAACAAATACTAACAGAATTAAAGGACGAAATAGACAGCAATGCATTCATTTTAGATGACTGCAACACACCACTCACTCCAAAGGACAGATGAACCAGACAAAATAAGTAAAGACACAGAGGTACTGAACAACACACTAGAACAGATGGACCCAACAGACATTTACAGAACTCTACACCCAAAAGCAACAGGATACACATTCTTCTCAAGTGCACATTAATCAATGGATAAATGACCAAATCAAAACAGAAATCAAAGACTATATGCAGACTAATGACAGCAACAACACAAAGCCAAAACTTCCGTGGGATGCAGCAAAGGCAGTTCTAAGAGGAAAGTATATTGCCATCCAGGCCTATTTAAAGTAGGAAGAACATTCCCAAATGAATAGTCTAATGACACAATTAATGAAATTGGAAAAAGAAGAAAAAGTGAGACCCAAAGTCATCAGAAGGAGGGACATAATAAAGATCAGAGAAGAAATAAATAAAATTGAGAAGAATAAACCAATAGAAAAAAATCAATGAAACCAAGAGCTGGTTCTTTGAAAAAATAAACAAAATAGATAAACCCCCAGCCAGACTCATTAAGAGAAAAAGAGAATCTACACACATAAACAGAATCAAAAATGAGAAAGGAAAAATAACGACGGACCCCACAGAAATACAAAGAATTATAAGAGAATATTATGAGAATCTATATGCTAACAAGCTGGAAAACCTAGAAGAAATGGACATCGTAAAAAAATACAACCTTCCAAAACTGACCTAACAAGAAACAGAAAAACTAAACAGACCAATCACCAGCAACGAAATTGAAGCAGTAATCAAAAAACTACCCAAAAACAAAACCCCCGTACCAGAAGAATTCACCTCTGATTTCTACCAGACATATAGGGAAGAAATAACACCCATTCTCCTTAACGTTTTCCAAAAATAGAAGAGGAGGGAATACTTCCAAACTCATTCTATGAAGCCAGCATCACTCTAATACCAAAAGCTGGCAAAGACCTCATCAAAAAAGAAAATTACAGACCAATATCCCTGATGAACGTAGATGCAAAAATACTCAAGAAAATATTACCAAACCAAATTCAAAATTACATCAAGAGGATCATACACCATGATCAAGTGGGATTCATCCCAGGGATGCAAGGATGGTACAACATTCGAAAATACATCAACATCATCCACCACATCAACAAAAAGAAGAACAGAATCCACATGATCATCTCCACAGATGCTGAAAAAGCAGCATCCATTCATGATTAAAACTCTCAACAAAATGGGTATAGAGGGCAAGTCCCTCAACATCATAAAGGCCATATATGACAAACACACAGCTAACATCATACTTAACACCGAGAAGCTGAAAGCTTTTCATCTAAGATCGGGAACAAGACAGGGATGCCCACTCTCTCCACTGTTATTCAACATAGTACTGGAGGTCCTAGCCACGGCAATCAGACAAAACAAAGAAATACAAGGCATCCAGGTTGGTAAAGAAGAAGTCAAATTGTCACTATTTGCAGGTGACATGATATTTTACATAAAAAACCCTAAAGACTCCACTCCAAAACTACTAGAACTAATATCTGAATTCAGCAAAGTTGTAGGATACAAAATTA
The DNA here is from genome assembly GCA_032199065.1 of Smutsia gigantea. Lineage (NCBI taxonomy): Eukaryota > Metazoa > Chordata > Mammalia > Pholidota > Manidae > Smutsia > Smutsia gigantea. The sequence continues at coordinate 12,264 of JAVSCE010006629.1, forward strand.
ACACACAGAAATCTGTTGCTTTCCTATACACTAACGATGAACTAACAGAAAGAGAAATCAGAAAAACAATTCCATTCACACTTGAATCAAAAAGAATAAAATACCTAGGAATAAACCTAACGAAGGAAGTGAAAGACCTCTACTCTGAAAACTACAAGACACTCCTAAGAGAAATTAAAGAGGACACTAACAAATGGAAATGCATCCCATGCTCTTGGCTAGGAAGAATAAATATTGTCAAAATGGCGATACCACCTAAAGCAATCTACAGATTCAACGCAATCCCTATCAAAATACCAACAGCTTTCTTCAATGAACTGGAACAAATAATTCTTAAATTCATATGGAACCACAAAAGACCCCAAATAGCCAAAGCAATCCTGAGAAGGAGGAATAAAACAGGGGGAATTACACTCCCTGACTTCAAGCTCTACTACAAAGCCACAGTAATCAAGATAATATGGTATTGGCACAAAAACAGACCCACAGACCAGTGGAACAGAATAGAAAATCTAAACATTAACCCAAACATGTAGTCAATTAATATTTGATAAAGGAGCCTTGGATATACAATGGGAAGATGACAGCCTCTTCAGCAGCTGGTGTTGGCGAAACTGGACAGCTACATGTAAGAGAATGAAACTGGACTACTGTCTAACCCTCTATACAAAAGTTGACTCAGAATGGATCAAAGACCTGAATGTAAGTCATGAAACCATAAAACTCTTAGAAAAAAACATAGGCAAAAATCTCTTGGACATAAACATGAGCAACTTCTCCATGAACATATCTCCCCGGGCAAGGGAAACAAAAGCAAAAATGAACAAGTGGGACTATATCAAGCTGAAAAGCTTCTGTACAGCAAAGGACACCATCAGTAGAACAAAAAGACATCCTGCAGTATGGGAGAATATATTCATAAATGACATATCCGATAAGGGGTTGACATCCAAAATATATAAAGAACTCACGCACCTCAGCAAACATAAAGTAAATAATCCAATTAAGAAATGGGCAGGGGACATGAATAGACACTTCTCCAAAGAAGAAACTCAGATGGCCAACAGGCACATGAAAAGATGTTCCACATCACTAATCATCAGAGAAATGCAGATTAAAACCACAATGACATATCACCTCACACCAGTGAGGATGGCCAACATCCACAACACAAACAACTACAAATGTTGGCGAGGATGTGGAGAAAAGGGAACCCTCCTGCACTGCTGGTGGGAATGCAAATTAGTTCAAACATTGTGGAAAGCAGTATGGAGGTTCCTCAAAAAACTCAAATAGAAATACCATTTGACCCAGGAATCCCACTCCTAGGAATTTACCCTAAGAATGCAGCAGCCCAGTTTGAAAAAGACAGATGTACCCCTATGTTTATAGCAGCACTATTTACAATAGCCAAGAAATGGAAGCAACCTAAGTGTCCATCAGTAGATGAATGGATAAAGAAGAGGTGGTACATATATATACACAATGGAATATTATACAGCCATAAGAAGAAAACAAATCCTATCATTTGCAACAACATGGATGGAACCTGAGAGTATTATGCTCAGTGAAATAAGCCAAGCCAAAGACAAGTACCAAATGATTTCACTCATATGTGGAGTATAAGAACAAAGAAAAAAACTGAAGGAACAAAACAGCAGCAGACTCACAGAACCCAAGAACGGACTAATAGTTACCAAAGGGAAAGGGACTGGGGAGGATGGGTGGGAAGGGAGGGACAAGGGGGAAAAAGGGGCATTACGATTAGCATATGTAATGTTGGCGGGGCACGGAGAGGGCTGTCCAACTCAGAGAAGACAAGTAGTGACTCTATAGCATCTCACTACGGTGATAGACAATGAGTGTAATGGGGTTGGTGGGGGGGACCTGATTAATGGGGTAGTTTAATCACCATAATATTGCACATGTAATTTTAGATTAATGATACCAAAATAAACTATAAAAAAAATACGGCCCGAAAAGCAGAAGTTAATCACTCCCTGACTATGTTAGCTAATGGGCACACTGGAGCAATTAACTACATAATTTCCCTGGTGTGGACAACCCCAGCGCTCACTTCCGAGGCTCTGCTGTGGAGTCCACAGCGTCTGCACCAGAAGGGCTTATCAGACGGGTGGCTTACGCATGTTGACGCAGCCACCTGCCGGCTCAGGAAAGGGCCCCAAATCCTTAAAGCAAAATGTCAATGAAGATGATGTCCAAGGCAGCCTCCATCCCAACATGGACCTTTCTGTTAACTGCAGCTACCTGGAGCTACCTGTCGTTACCTGGCAGGATGGCTGGAGCATCTCTGCACTTGCTTGTATACAGGTTGCAGAATTCAGTCACTGAAACCCTTTGCCTCTGAAGGGTAGCAAGATATATGCCATCCAAAAATTGGCCACTTTGGCATAAGGATTATTTTGAGCTAAAGCCCACTGAGAAAAAATTAGGTAGAGAGAAAGCTTTCTGCCCTCCTCCTATCTGCCTAAAAGTAGGTGTACATTTGTAAAGGTGTCCCCCCACCCCTCTCTACCAGAAAGAAGTTAATTCCCCTGGACAACTCTAGACTCTTATCAACCCAGAAGTGGTACCAGAGGACTCAATATAACAAACCTACTAACTAGCCTTTATCTTCCATTGGTTCCCCATATAGTTACCTTCCCACAGTTTGCTGCCCTGGAAACTCAAAAGTCCTTTTCCCTTGTCTGGTCACATCGCCAGCAACGTATCATTCCTCTGTTAAGATACTATATAAGGCCAAGTTCTAACCACCCTTTGAGTTGCTCAGAACTGTACATGTTAATAAACTTACTTTTCTCTTAATCTGGCCTTTGTCAGTCTAGTTCGCAGGGACCCATCCACTGAATCTAAGATGGAAAGAGGGAAAAAGAACATTTTTTCTCCCCTACACCTCAAAGGCAACTTACGTTGTGACCCATATAAAAAGACCTGTCCAGCTCTTTGGACTACATTCCCAGCTTTGGAGCCAGCCGGGACCTGAATCTGCCATATGGCCTTGGGCAGTATATATATAGAAAGAGAACTTATTCACTCCTTCATACAGTCAATTAATATGTACTAAGCACCTAGTCTGAGCCAGGCCCCGTCACAGATACCTGAGTCAGCAGTGAGCCAGGGGACAAAAATCCCTGCCTCAAGGAGCACATATCCTAGTAGGTGAGATAATGAACACAATCAGGAAACATAGGTATAGAGTGGGAGTACAGTTTGTACTTTAGGGAAAATTAAATAGGGAAGGAGGCAGGAGGTGTTGGGATTTTAAATAAGGTGTTTTGGGGAGGTCCCACTGAGAAGGAGCAATTGGAGAAAAGGCCTGAGGAAAAAGAAGAACAAATGAGGCCCAAAGTCACCAGAAGGAGGGACATAATAAAGATTAGAGAAGAAATAAATAAAATTGAGAAGAGCAAAACAATAGAAAAAAATCAATGAAACCAAGAGCTGGTTCTTTGAAAAAATAAACAAAATAGATAAACTCATAGCCAGACTCATTAAGAGAAAAAGAGAATCTACACACATAAAAAGAATCAGAAATGAGAACGGTACAATAACGACAGACCCCAAAGAAATACAAAGAATTATAAGAGAATATTATGAGAATCTATATGCTAACAAGGTGGAAAACCTAGAAGAAATGGACTTCTTAGAAAAATACAACCTTCCAAGACACACCAAACAAGAAACAGAAAAACTAAACAGACCAATCACCAGCAACAAAATTGAATTGGTAATCAAATAACTACCCAAGAACAAAACCCCCGGACCAGATGGATTCACCTCTGAATTCTACCAGACATATAGAGAAGAAATAACACCCGTTCTCCTTAAAATTTTTCAAAAAATAGAAGAGGAGGGAATACTTGCAAACTCATTCTATGAAGCCAGCATCACTCTAATACCAAAACCGGGCAAAGACCTCACCAAAAATGAAAATTATAGACCAATATCCGTGATGAACGTAGAGGCAAAAATACTCAACAAAATATTAGCAAACTGAATTCAAAAACACATCAAGAGGATCATACACCATGATCAAGTGGGATTCATCCCAGGGATGCAAGGATGGTACAACATTCGAAAATCCATCAACATCATCCACCACATCAACAAAAAGAAGAACAAAAACCACATGATCATCTCCATAGATGCTGAAAAAGCATTTGACAAAAAACAGCATCCATTCATGATTAAAACTCTCAACAAAATGGGTATAGACGGCAAGTACCTCAACATCATAAAGGCCATATATGACAAACACACAGCTAACATCATCCTTAACAGCGAGAAGCTGAAAGCTTTTCATCTAAGATTGGGAACAAGACAGGGATTCCCACTCTCTCCGCTGTTATTCAACATAGTACTGGAGGTCCCAGCCACGGCAATAAGACAAAACAAAGAAACACAAGGCATCCTGATTGGTAAAGAAGAGGTAAATTGTCACTATTCGCAGATGACATGATATTGTACATAAAAAAAACTAAAGATTCCGCTCCAAAACTACTAGAACTAATATCTGAATTCAGCAAAGTTGCAGGATACAAAATTAACACACAGAAATCTGTTGCCTTCCTATACACTAACGATGAACTAACAGAAAGAGAAATCAGAAAAACAATTCCATTCACAATTGCATCAAAAAGAATAAAATACCTAGGAATAAACCTAACAAAGGAAGTGAAAGACCTATACCCTGAAAACTGCAAGACACTCCTAAGAGAAATTAAAGAGGACACTAACAAATGGAAATGCATCCCATGCTCTTGACTAGGAAGAATAAATATTGTCAAAATGGCTTTACTACCTAAAGCAATCTATAGATTCAATGCAATCCCTATCAAAATATCAACAGCTTTCTTCAATGAACTGGAACAAATAATTGTAAAATTCATATAGAACCACAAAAGACCCCGAATAGCCAAAGCAATCCTGAGAAGGAGGAATAAAACAGGGCAAACTATGTTCCCTGACTTCAAGCTCTACTACAAAGCCACAGTAATCAAGACAATTTGGTACTGGTACAAAAACAGACCCACAGACCAGTGGAAAAGAATAGAAAATCCAAACATTAACCCAAACATATACAGTCAATTAATATTTGATAAAGGAGCCTTGGATATACACTGGGGAGATGACAGCCTCTTCCGCAGCTGGTGTTGGCAAAACTGGACAGCTACATGTGAGAGAATGAAACTGGACTACTGTCTAGCCCCATACACAAAGGTAAACTCAAGGTGGATTAAAGACCTGAATGTAAGTCATGAAACCATATAACTCTTAGAAAAAAACATAGGCAAACATCTCTTGGACATAAACATGAGCAACTTCTCCATGAACATATCTCCCCGGGCAAGGGAAACAAAAGCAAAAATGAACAAATGGGACTATATGAAGCTGAAAAGCTTCAGTACAGCAAAGAACACCATCAGTAGAACAAAAAGACATTGTACAGTATGGGAGAATATATTCATAAATGACGTATCTGATAAGGGGTTGACATCCAAATTATATAAAGAACTCACGCACCTCAACAAACAAAAAGCAAATAATCCAATTAAGAAATGGGCAGAGGACATGAATAGACACTTCTCCAAAGAAGAAATTCAGATGGCCAACAGGCACATGAAAAGATGTTCCACATCACTAATCATCAGAGAAATGCAGATTAAAACCACAGTGAGATATCGCCTCACACCAGTGAGGATGGCCAACATCCAAAACACAAACAACAACAAATGTTGGCGATGATGTGGAGAAAAGGGAACCCTCCTACACTGCTGGTGGGAATGCAAATTAGTTCAACCATTGTGGAAAGCAGTATGGAGGTTCCTCACAAAACAAAATAGAAATACCATTTATCCCAGGAATCTCTCTCCTAGGAATTTACCCTAAGAATGCAGCATGCAGTTTGAAAAAGACATATGCACCCCTATGTTTATCGCAGCACTATTTACAATAGCCAAGAAATGGAAGCAACCTAAGTGTCCATCAATAGGTTAATGGATAAAAAAGATGTGGTACATATACGCCATATAATATTATTCAGCCATGAGAAGAAAACAAATCCTACCATTTGCAACAACATGGAAGGAGCTAGAGGGTACTATGCTCAGTGAAATAAGCCAGACAGGAAAAGACAAGTATCAGATGATTTCACTCATCTGTGGAGTATAAGAACAAACAAAAAACTAAAGGAACAAAACAGCACAAGACTCACAGAACCCAAGAATGGACTAACAGTTACCAAAGGGAAAGGAACTGGGGAAGATGGGTGGATGGGAGGCATAATGGGATAAAGGGGGTATTACCATTGGCCCACATAGTGTATGGGGGTGGGGCATAGAGGAAGGCAGTATAACACAGAGAAGACAAGTGGGGATTCTGTGGCATCTTACTACGTGGATGGACAGTGGCTGTAATGCGGTATGTGGTGGGAACTTGATGATGTGGGGAGTCTAGTAACCATAATGTTGCACAAGTAATTGTAGATTAATGGTAACAGAAAACTACAATGAGATATCACCTCATGAGCTATCACCTCATACCTGTTAGAATGTCTGTTATCAAAAAGGCAAGTAATCCCAAGTGTTGGCAAGGATGTGGAGAAAAGGGTTCCCTTTCAGTGTACATGTTAGAATGTAAATTGGTTCTGCTACTATCTAAAACAGTATGGATCTTCAATAAAAAATAAAAAATTGCATGATCCTGCAATTCCACTTCTGAGTATTTATCCAAAGGACGTGAAATCACAATCTTAAAATATCTGCTCTGTTCACTGCAGCATTGTTTACAATAGCCAGGACACAGAAACAATCTACGCTAAGTGTCCATTGATGGATGAATGGATAAAGAAAATGTTGTGTATATATATACACAATGGTAAATTACTGTTACAAAAAAAAAGGAATTCTGCCATTTGTAACAACGTGGATGTACCCTAAGTGACATAAGTCAAATACTGTATCGTATCACTTACATTTGGCATCTAAAACAAAACAAAAAAGAGAGAATTCATACATATTGAGAACAGACTGGTGAATACCAGAGAAGGCGGGGCTGAGGGATAGGGGGTAGGCACAATGGCTGAAGGTCAAAAGTTACAAACTTCCAGTTGCCAGACGCATAAGTCCTGGGATGTAATATATAGCATGGTGAATATAGTTAACAATGCTGCATTGTATACTTAAATGTTGAGAGAGTAGATATTAAAAGCTCTCCTCCCAAGAAGAAAAGACTCCTAACTATATATAGTGATGGATGTTAACTAAACTTACTGTTGTAATCATTTCACAATGTGTAATACATATTTCAAATCATTATGCTGTACACCTAAGAGTAACACAATGCGATATGTCAATATATCTCAATTATAAAACTATAATTTTAGAATTATCCAGCAGCACTTAAAAACTTACAATTCCAGGTGCTCCATCTGGGCGGTGGGCGCGGGCAGGGCCAGGGGCGCCCCGGAGCGGTGTCAGGCAGCGGCAGCGAAGCACGGTGCCCACCGAGCGTGGGAAGCCATCGGCGGCCTCTCGCTGCAGGGACGCCCACCAATGGAATTCTTTTCCTGATTTCTCTTTCTGATAGTCATCGTTAGTGTATAGATAGGAAAGCAACAGATTTCTGTGTATTAATTTTGTATCCTGCAACTTTCTTGAATTCAGATATTAGTTCTAGAAGTTTTGGAGTGGAGTCTTTAGGGTTATGTACAATATCATGTCATCCATCTGCAAATAGTGACAGCTTAACTTCTTCTTTACCAATCTGGATGCCTTGTATTTCGTTGTTTTGTCTGATTGCCGTGGCTAGGACCTCCAGTACTATGTTGAGTAACAGTGAGGAGAGTGGGCCTGTTTCCGATCTTAGGTGAAAAGCTTTCAGCATCTCACTGTTAAGTATGATGTTGGCTGTGTGTTTGTCATATATGGCCTTTATTATGTTGACGTACTTGCCCTCTATACCCATTTCGTGGAGAGTTTTTATCATGAATGGATGTTGAATTCTGTCGAATGCTTTTTCAGCATCTATGATGATTGTATGGTCTCTGTCCTTCTTTTTGTTGCTGTTGATGGATTTTCGAATGATGTACCATCCTTGCATCCCTGAGATGAATCCCACTTGATCATGGTGTATGATCCTCTTGATGTATTTTTGAATTCGGTTTGCTAATATTTTGTTGAGTCTTTTGCATCCACATTCATCAGGGATATTGGTCTGTAATTTTCTTTTTTGGTGGGGTCTTTGCCTGGTTTTGGTATTAGAGTGATGCTGGCTTCATAGAATGAGTTTGCAAGTATTCCCTCCTCTTCTCTCTTTTGGAAAACTTTAAAGAGAATGGGTATTATGTCTTCTCTATATGTCTGGTAAAATTCAGCAACGAGATTCAAAATTCAGCGGCATGAGAGGTGAGACAGAGAATTCCTCCCAAAACCACGTATAGTGTGAAAATATCATTAATACAACTATCCCTAAAACAGCAACAGGAAAGAAGGCTGCACCAGACTGCACGCAGATCTCATGAACAGAGCAGACCTCACGAAACAGGGTAACGTACAAAAGCCTTGATCCGGCGGGACCTTAGCCCTTCCCCAACCATAGCTCACCGGCGGGAGGAAGAGAAAAGGAGCGGGGAGTGGGTGGAATCCTAGAACTGCTGAACACCCAGCCCTGGAGGTCTGCTTTGGACCACAGACCTACATTGTGTGGTGCTCTGGAGGTTGCTGGGGTTGGGGAGCTGGGACGGGTGTAGTGCTTGAAAGACTGAGATTCTGGCCATTTGTGGAGGATGGGGATCCACATCAGGCTGCTCTGGGATAAAGGAAAGGCAGGTGGTCTGAGAGGCTTCCTAGCAGCGAGGGGAGAAGGGATAGGTGGACAAGGTTGTCTGGGCGTACTCTGCCCAGCAGGTTGGGAACTTTGAGGAGCTTCAGGTGCCCCATCCCCCTGGCTGCCTGACAAGCTAAACTGCTTTCCCAAGATACTGCATCAATTCCCCTCCAATGGCAGGCAGAAGCAGCCCCTTTTCCTGGATGCAAATTTGAACCCTGGGTCTGCATATGGAGTTGCTTTTCTGATGTTCTTTTTAATCCCCCTAAAACTCTTAAAGCTTATATTTTATCACTAAAATAATGGTATTAACTTTATTTTCTTTGGGGTTTTGAAGTTTTGTAAGCCGTATTTTAGCTTTCCTCAGGTTAGGTTTTCTGAGGCTCATACCACACTTGGGGAAGTGTGGTATGGTGGTGGGGAGTAGAGGAAGGTCTAAAACAGACTGCTTCGTACTTTTTTTGTTTACTACCATAGCACTCAGCACTTTCTAATTGCCTTTATCTCATATCTAGAGAAAAAGAAATTTTTAAGAAATGAAGAATAGAGTAACAGTTGCAAGTTCTTATTTCTTTGAGCTGAATATTTGGGGTTCAGCGAATAACCCTGTCAACCATGCTGGGGCCTGCATCTCTAGTTCTTTGAGTCTTGGGCCCCTTGAGTCTGGCTCCCGGAAGGATGGGCAGAAATAGCTCTTGAGGAGGTTTGTGGGAACACTAGTGAGTGTCTGGGAACAGGGTCCTCCTCAGTGTAGGGGCTGGTGGGGCTTGCCTGCCTAGCCCCCGTTTGCCTAATAGGAATTCGCTGTTGGAGGGAAGGAAAGTTTGGACTAACGCTTAGATATTCAAGAGGTAGATTTTACCTTGTGAATTGTCCTGTTATTTGGCGGTGCAGGGATTAGGGATCAAGAAAAATATGTCTCAAAACCAGCGCTGGGTTAATTCCAACTTTGCCTTCATCTGTGAACCAGGGGAAGCAACTAACCAAGGCTGCTGAAAGGAAAAAGTGAGAATATTTAATGTGTTTCACACAGTACCCAATAAGCACTCAATAAAGGGTAGATAATTTTGTATAGAAAAAGCTTAAAGTTAAGTAAAATAATATCCAAGATTATATTCCTCATTTTGAAGAAATGCCACATTTGGACTTAAATTTGTTTGTAGTTATCCTTAGAACCACAGTATTTGTTTTTTAATTGAAATGTTGATGTGAATTTTTCATAAAGATGCGTCCTGGATTAGCTGACTTAGCAGGTTTGGTTGAAGAGCAAACCCAAAGTCATGTCAGCACAGTTGTGACTTGTTTCTTGTGATGTCACAGGACTAACAGGCACTTTTCCTTGGGGTCCCTGAATGTGTGGCTTTGTCATATCCAGAGCTATTGTTGCTGGGCAGTAGCTGGGCAGCAGGAGATAACACATGTGTGGATATACTGATGTTTCTAAAGATTTCTTCTGTTTAGTTAAGTGAAATCGCCCTCCTGTCCCTGTTTGCTTACTGCTGCCATGAAGGAGCAGTTAAGTTTATTACTGACCCGAAGTTCCCTATTTGGGGTCTTTCTGACTGTTTGTCTAGACAGTGTACTGTGAGCTTTCCCGGGTTGAACATGACCAGGTCCATACTACGTGTAAAGCTCTCTGCTTCCCAATGTTTGGAATAAAGTGTACTTATGCTCTTAAGGAAGTAGTGTTCAGCTGGAAAAAAGGCACAGGAAAAATCGAGGCACTGAGAATCGTGATAGTTAACAGGCGCTTGTGACAGGCCAGCACTGTTCTAAGTGCTTTACATTTTCTGATTTATTTATTCCCACATGGATATGTGTAGGCAGGTGTGACTGTGTCAAACTGTATTTGAAATGCACATTTACGGGCTGGGGGTAAAGGATGTGGCAGGTACTCAAGCTGACTGCACAGGGCCAGCTAAGAGCTGCCCTCAGGAGAGTCAAGGGCCTGTCGGAGGGAGGGGTATCAGATCCCATCCAGAGCTGAGGTTTACAAGGGAACAGGAGCATAGCCCTGACATAGGGATGCTGACGGCAGACCTGAACTGGGAGGGAAAGGTTCAAAGGGAGGGATGTTGTAGTGTCAGGGTGTGGGAGGCTGAGGAGTGGTTGAGCCTCAGGAGACAGAGACCTCGACACATCGTGAACCAGTGATCTTGAAGAGCAGTAAGTTAGACTTCAAAACCGCTCAAATTAGCTTACCTGTCAAAGATTTTAGAATTACTATCTTACTTTCCACATAGTAGAAAATGCCCACTGGAAAGTGTTTAAAGTTGTGAACTTGGAGATAGGCTTAAATTTAACATTTTAGTGTCATAGACACAGACTCTGCTTAGCCTGCCAATTAAACCTGTATCACAGGGCACTATATATATGCCAGCTTGTCTTCTCCCCACAGTTTATTCCCAGTTCTTACTCAAGGTCCTTACAAGTTGTGGAAGCTTCCTTCACAGCATGGGTAGATAATGTGCCCCAGGACAGATATGTGTTTCTTGTTAAGTGGAGTGCGCAAATGTCTGAATGGTGCCTTGCCCAGAAAGCACCTGACCTAAATATAGTTCATTCATTGCCACCTTCAAAGCCCGAAGCTGATGGTAATTGTGGTGAAGAAACACGTGAACGCCAGGTTCTTCGCTCAGTCTGGAGGGAGACTTCAGAATCCACTTCCTGGGACGGTTATAGATGTGGAGGTCACCAGACCAGAGTGGTAAGTTCTGCCCGATCAGATGAAGGCAGTTTCGGGTTTTTGAGGCCTCTGTACTCTGTCAGTTTTAACACATTTATTTTTTAGTTCTTGTACTGTATTTCTTATAAATACTTAAGTTGTCAATTAGTTTGAATTGATAGTATTACTAAAGCCCATGATTTAGTCTGAAATGGTGAACAGAGGTTTCTGTGTGCAGTTTTGCTTTGGGGGAAGAGGGTTGTCTATGGTATTAATTTACACAGGTCAAGGACTGTCACTGCAGGCTGCTTTTGCGTTTTTGTTTCTTACCTATGTAAACTCACCCACAGATTTGTTTTCTCATCAGAATGTTCAGATCTGTAATACATTTAGTTATCCAAAGGTCAAAAAGTTTCATCTGCAAAACATTTGCATATGAGAAGAGTGGCTTCTGAGTAAAGGATGCTTGTCACGTAACCTGGAGCCACCTATCCAATGCCTTAAGAAAGGACACCAATAGGGACATCAAAGGGCGCTGAGGGTCTGAGCACACAGGGTTCAGCCGTGCCGTAAAGTAATGAAACTAAGTTTCTTTGAGAGCCCTGTTGTGGAGATAGGGATCCAAGGCAGAAGTCTTGCTCATAAAGGCAAGGCAGTGGTCAGTCCAGGTGAGACTGGGATGAGAGTGCATACTGGGATGGTTTCTGCTCATACTTGCGAATGTTTTGGAGCCTTTTAAAAAGGCACCTTTAATCAGGATAAGCGTATCAACCCAGGTGGAAAGTATATTTGGAAAGCTTTTCCTGTGTGAACCTTGGGTAAACAAGGCATTAGTGTACTAACTTTATGCAGATAAGTAATACGGAACAGATATTCATTCTGTTTAGTCACCTCTGTTATGGAATGTAGGATAGAAATTTTATTTCAGTGTGCACTATCATGGGTTTCTGTCTTTTTCTCAGGCAGATGTTGGTATGGCAGTGCTTCATTAAGATTCTAAACTATTGGGGAAAATCAGCCAAAGAAAGCAAACAGCTGAGATAGTAACAGTGCGCTCATGTCCTGCAGGGTTCTCTAGCCATTCAGATGACCCCACGATACTTGGTGACATTACTGCTACTGTGATCGCCAAATGTTACATCTGAGCTCAGGTGTGACACTGACCCAAGACATAACTGATTTAAACAAATTGCGTAAAATCCCAGTTGAATTCTGAAATATGAAAAAATTTCATTACTTTCTCGTAAATGATATTTAAAAACAGCTGCAGCTGCTGATGTTAGGCAAGTACTTGGAGAGGCCCACTTTTAATGAATGTAAGAATCATTGTTAGTTGCTAGCACTTGGAATGATAATGTGCTTAAACTGGGATATAAGGTTTTGATTCTAGCTCTGGTGTGACTGTTTTTCTGGCCAAGTGTTTAACATTTCTGAAATGTACATTTTCTAAAACACTGGCATCTATTGTAGACAATTCTGATTTTATGATTTTCTCAATTTTCAATGGACATGATAATCTGCAGTTAATTGCCTTGCATCTTCATTAGGTCGGGTTACAGTATCTCAGGAGTGATGTTTCTCTGGTACCAAGAAAATGAAATAACTGGTGGTATATTCCTTTAAATTTGCAATACTTGGTCTTTGTTTCACCATTTGGTTCCTATACTCAGTCTGCTTATATTCTTTCATGTTGCCTATTCCTGTCAAAGATTTGCTTTAAATCCTTAATGATTGTTAAGTGTATCTTTGTTAAATAATGAGAACAACTTGAGGGAGAGAAAAGATTGGGAATGACAGTGCCATACCCAGTTTTCCCCACTGCTGCCGCCTTCCAGAACCTGTTACTGCCCAGTTGTCTCCCTCAGAGTGGATGTGGGGAGTGGAGAACTGTTCATGTGTATGATCAGCAGCCATATCAAATGTTTGTTTAATGCCCTGAGGTATCAATGACAGGTGAGCGTGAGACATAAATAATAGAAGTTTCTTAAACATCTTTCATACATGCAGTATGTTCCAGTGTCGGGGTTTTTAGCCTTCCCCGAGCCCCCTCCGAACCTGCGGAGAGAACGGGAAGGGGGAGACACGCCCCGGCAAGGCAGGACCGGGAAGGGTGAATGCTAACTGTCCTCCCGATCACCAGCCTCCAGCCCCTAGGCCTGAACCAGAGACAAACAGATGCGACAGGGAACTCAGTCAAAGCAGGAACTTGTTTATTGCGGAAACAGCAGAGCATATATAACACTCATGGGCCAATCAGCATAAAGGTCAAGCAGTCACAAGCTCTTTACGCAGGAAGGCACATAATGCAAGCAAACGGTGTCCACGAGCTGATCACGTTCGTGGAAGACTCACGCCACCAATAGGGAGATACCCGGAACACAGGTAGACTAACGTCATAGCCCGCCAAAATGCCTGAGCACCACCCCATGCTCATCTGGCGAGCGCCATCTTGGCAATGCATTTGAAAGGCTACTTCTTAGATTAGAAGGCCCTACATTCCAAAATATGGTTCTTAAATTTCTGGACTTCAAGGAAGCACAATATGTCTTGAAGATCATTTTAAGAAAGCAGTTATCTTGATTTTAGCTTTCAAAAACACAATGCCTTACACCCATGTGGTTTTTCCTTTTGTAATTCCAGGTATGATTTTTTTTATCGTGAGCCAGGCAGTGAGAAGTGGTAGGTAGTGTTTCTCCCACACACTATAATGTCATCTATGACAGCAGTGGCTTGAAGCCAGACCACATACAGAGGTTAACTTACAAGCTGTGTCATATCTATTATAACTGGCCAGTAAGTACTTTTATCTACTGATGTATGTTTACATCATTGAGATTCACTTTTCAGAAAGGAATTGCTATGTTTTCAAAGGCTTTTATAGTTAATACTGAGATTCACAGTTTACAGAAATTAGATTTAGAGTAATAGAACCTTGTTCTTTTCCCATAAAGGGTGTCATTCGTGTACCTGCTTCTTGCCAGTATGCCCACAAACTGGCTTTCCTCGTCGGCCAGAGAATTCACAGGGAGCCAAACCTGTCCCTGTCAAATCGCTTTTACTACCTCTGACAGAAGAAGAGAAGACATAGCTGGTTTTTTCTTCTTGATGTTGTAAGTTTGGGATTTTTTAAAGCTTCCATTTTTTAACTGTTAACATTCCAGACAAAACCTATTAGGGTATTAGGAGCTCTGGAGTCTTTACTTCTAGTATTGCTACTAATGTAAGACCCAGAAAACAGGCCCTGCTCAGCCCAGGGATGGACGGCGACCCAAATACTCACAAGAGACCGGTCTTGATGCAAACAGCAAGAGGTTTATTGATTCCACCAGCGCGCTGGGGTCAAGACTCATGACTCACGCAGGAGCAGAGTCCGACCCCGAGCAGAAATCACAGGAGGTTTTAAAGGAAAAGGGACCACAACCAGGGGGAGGCAAGGGGGAGGTCTGCTGATGATTCAATAGCAAAAATATTTCAATTAGGGTCTCACAGGGCTTTATCTTCACAATCTATCAGTTTTGGGGAGGATTACCTAGGCACGGGTTTGCAAGCTATTGTGTCATTGTGTTCAGGCCGGTTTTTATGACTCAGGCCAAGGGTCAGAGCCTACTTAAAATTTTCCTATTCTTTCAGGTGGTTTCGGGGAAACTGAAACTCAGGCCCTCTGATTTCTGAGGCTTTCTGGGGCCTGTCATGGCATTAGTTTGGTCCTTTCATTCCCCACTTCTTCTTATGTATAGTTCTAATCATAGAACTAGAGTTCTATATTGTTAAAAAAATTCTTTCTCAGAATTAGGTACGGACTGGTAATGCTGTCTTAACATTAAAATTTGTACTGCACTAATCTGTTCTCTAATAAAAGTTACTAATTTGTTCAGGATGCAAGGGCCAATAGTGAGTAACAAAAGCAAAATTAGAATAGGTCCTAAAAGGGAAGATATTAGAGTAGTAAACCAAGGAGATTTACTAAACCATCTTTCAAACCATCCTTGCTGAGACTCTCGGTCTTGCAGGTGTTTATCTAGCCTTTCCCTCAACTTAGACATGGAGTCTTTTATGATTCCAGAATGATCTACATAGAAGCAGCATTCTTCCCTCAATGCAGCACACAGTCCACCATCTTTCAAAAACAACAAATCTAGCCCTCTCCTATTCTGCAATACTACTTCAGACAAAGAAGTCAGGGATTCCTCTAGTTTGGAGATAGATTGTTCTAAGGCTCGTAAGTCCTCATCCATTGCGGCTCTCAACATCTGGAAGTGCTGAGGCCCTTGTATCAAAGCTGCAGTTCCAGTACTTACTCCAGCTGCTACTCCGAGATGGTGTAAGCAAAGCTTAAGAGGATTACCAGTCTTTTCCACGTGCCAGGACTCATTTTCTTCTGCCTTTGGTGCAGCTTTTAGGTGGGAGGCGTGGATCCAGGCGGCTATTCCTTCGACCTTCACTGCAGTGGGAGTTGTCAGCAGGACTAGGTAGGGTCCTTTCCACCAGGGTTCGAGATTCCCAACACGGTGTCTGCGTACGTAGACAGCGTCTACTACTTGGAACTGGTGAGGGACGGTGGTGGTCTCAGTGGAGTAGGCCTCTTTCAGTTGTTCCCATGCCTGCTGGCGAACTACTTCTAGGGCTTTTAGGCGGACGAGTAAGGGTTGAGAAAGAACAGCATCAGGGTTATGTACGTTTCCTGTTCCCACAAGGGGGAGTGGTCCTCCACATAAAAGCTCATAGGGGGTTAGTCCAAGGCGCCCTGGGGTGTTTCTTACCCGGAACAGGGCAAAGGGAAGGAGAGCTGTCCAGTCATTCCCGCCGGTCTCTAAGGCTAATTTAGTCAAGGTCTCTTTTAGAGTTCTATTTATCCTCTCTACCTGTCCTGAGCTTTGGGGTCTATATGCACAATGTAATTTCCAACTAAGCCCCATTTGTTTGGCCAATCCCTGACTTACCTGAGCAACGAAGGCGGGCCCATTGTCAGATCCGATTACCTTGGGGATTCCAAACCTGGGAAAAATTTCTTCTAATATCTTCTTGGCCACTATGTTGGCAGTTTCTGT
>JAVSCE010006630.1:0-52168 GCA_032199065.1 Smutsia gigantea
GGAAAGCAACAGAAAGTTGGGGAAAGGAATGGAAGGTGAAGGAATGGAATGGAATTCTGTGGATTGAAATGGAGTGTTATGCAATGGAAGGAAATAGAATGTTTTAAATGAAATGGAATGTTGTTGAATGGACAGGAATGTTATGGTATGTAGTGGAATGTTGATTAATAGAACTGAATATTAAAGAATGGAACGAAATGTTAGGTGAAATACGGAAATAGTGTGTTTGAAATGAAACGAAAGTTATGGAATGGAATGCAATATTGTTGAATTGAATGGAAAGATATGGATAGGAATGGAATGCTGTGGAATGTAATGAAATGTGGAAAGCAAAAGAAAGTTGGGGAACGAAATGGAGGGTGTAGGAATGCAAAGGAATTTTGTGCATTAAAATGGAATGTTATGCAATTGAATGAAATGGAATGTTGTGTTATGGAATGGAATGTTATGGTATGAAGTGGAATATTGATTAATAGAACAAAATTTTGAAGAATGGAATGGGATTTTAGGTAATAATCAGCATAACGTGTTCGAATGGAGTTGAAAGTTATGGAATGGAATGCTGTGGAATGGAATGGAATATTTTGGAAAGGAATAGAGCGTTGGGAGAGGAATGGATGTTAAAGGAATGGAATGGAATTTTGTGGACTGGAATGGAATATTAAGGAATAGAATGAAATAAAATGTTTGAAGTGGAGTGGAATGTTGTATAATCGAATTAAATGTTATGGTATGAAATGCAATATTGATTAATAGAACCGAAATTTGAAGAATGGAATGGAATGTTAGGTTAGAGAACGGGAATAATGTGTTTCAATGGAAACAAATGTTACATAGTGGAATTGAATGATGTGAAATTGAATGGAATGTTAAGTAAGTGAATTCAGTTTTGTGGATTCGTATGGAATCTTCTGCAATAGAATGAAATAGAATGATTGAAATGGAATAGGATGCTGTGAAATGAAGTGGGATGTTATGGCATGAAGTGGAATGTTGATTAATAGAACCGAAATTTGAGGAAAGGAATGGAATGTTAGGTAAAATTAGAATAACGTTTTTAAATTGATTCGAATGTTATGCAATGGAATGAAATGCTGTGGAATTGAATGGAATGGAATGGAATATTGTTGAAAGCAATGGAAAGTTGTAGAAAGGAATGGAATGTTGGGAAAGGAATGGAAGATTAAGGAATAGAATGGAATTTTGTGGATTGGAATGGAATCTTAAACAATAGAATGGAATAGAACGGGCAGACATCTGGGAAGATAGCAGTGTGAGCAGGGTGGCAGAAATCTCCTCCCAACACTATATTTATCTGCGAAAACACAGAAAATACATCTATTCCTAAAAGAGAGACGAGAATACACAGGAAAGCGCACAGCGTGCAGCTACATCCGAGAGGAATCGGCACCCCAAGAGGCAGAAAAGATACGGAGCTGCGACCCAGGGGGACCCAAGCACTCCCCCAACCCAGCGCACTGGCGGGAGGAGAGGATTCAGAGCTGGGAGGGATTGGAAGTACTACCCGCGAAGTAGCCAGCACTGATGATCTGCACAGGGAGAGCTGACCCACATTGGGCAGTGCAGCAGAGACTGGAGAGACAGAGGGGAAGGATCTGAGTGGGGAACGCGCCAGGGTGCTTGGAGCCGTCTCCCGGGCAGGGAAAAAAAAGCGCGCGCTTTCTTCAGCAGTCTTAAAGAGACAGAAGCCCAGTGGAGGAGCCGGATCACCCCAGCACACTCATCCCAGCAGGCTGGGAGTCCTGGGGTGTTTCAGACACCTTAGCTGGTGATGGAGGAAGCATAGCCATACTTAGCACTTCTCACTGAGATCAAAAGCCTCCTATTCGTTCCAACACCTGCCAGAGCGATAAATGGCCCTGCAGAGTGGCACAGTCACAGCTATGGAATAGTGGGGCATTAGCGCCACCTAGAGCATTCCCACAGAATTTACTTCTGGTGGGCAAATTTTGTTTTTTGTTTTCTATTGTCTTTTGTTTTGTTTTTGTTTTTTCTTTTCTTTTTTTTTCTTTTTATCTTTTTTCTTTCTTTTTTTTCTCTTTTTTTCTTCTTTTTTTAAAGTATTAAAGAGCTCACCTGACACAGGTGACAACTATCAGTGACCAATTCTATAGCCATGAAAAGACAGAGGAGTATGGTTCAGAGCAAAATCAACCAGACAACCCCTGAGAGGGAGTCTAAATGGATGGAAATGCACAGCCTCCCTGAAAAAGAATTCAGAATAAAAGTCATAACCATGCTGATGGACCTACAGAGAAATGGGCAAGAGCTGGGGGAGGAAGAGAGGGAACTGAGGAAAGACAATACAGAAATCAGACAAGCGATCCACGGGCTTAACAGCAGAATGGATGAGATGCAAGAGACTGTTAATGGAATAGAAAACAGAGAAGAGGAGTACAGAGCAGCTGAGGCAGAGAGAGATAAACGGATTTCTAGGAATGAAAGAATAGTAAGAGAAATGTGTGACCAATCCAAACGTAATATTATTCGCATTACTGGAGTACCAGAGGAAGAAGAGAAAGGGAAAGGGATAGAAAGTGTCTTTGAAGAAACAAATGCTGAGAAATTTCCCTCGCTGGGGAAGGAAGTAGTCTCGCAGTCCACTGAAGCTCACAGATCTCCCAAAACAAGGGACCCAAGGAAGACAACACCAAGACACAAAATAATTAGGATGGCAGAGATCAAAAATAAAGACAGGGTATTAAAGGCAGCTAGAGAGAGGAAAATGATCACCTACAAAGGAAAACCCACCAGACTATCATCAGACTTCTCAACAGAAACCTTACAGGTCGGAAGAGAATGGCATGATATATTTAACGTTATGAAACAGAAGGGCCTCGAACCAAGAATATTGTATCCAGGACGATTATCATTTAAATATGATGGAGGGTTTAAACAATTTCCAGATAAACGAAAGTTGAGAGAGTTTGCCTCTCATAAACCACCACTACAGGATATCTTAAATGGACTGCTCTAGAGGGAAGCACACCTAAGGTTAAAAAGATATCACCAGAGAAAATAAAATCATAGCAAAGAAAGCAGACCACCCAAATACAAACTAAAGGCAAAGAATAAAACACCAATTATAGAAAGAATGGAGGAGGAGGAACAAGAAGGGAGAGAAAGAAAGAAACATCAGACTGTGTTTACAATAACTTAACAAGAAAGTTAAGTTAGATTTTTAGATAGTAAAGAAGCAAACCTTGAACCCTTGGTAACCACGAATCTAAAGCAATAAGTACATATCTATCAATAATCACCCTAACGTAAATGAACTGAATGCACCAATCAAAAGACACAGAGTGACAGAATGGATAAAAAAGCAAGGCCAATCTATATGCTGCCTACAAGAAACTCACCTCAAATCCAAAGATATACACAGACTAAAGGTGAAGGGATGGAAAAAGTTATTTCATGCAAAGAACAAAGAGAAAAAAGCAGGTGTTGCAGTACTTGTATCAGACAAAGTAGACTTCAAAATGAAGAAAGTAGCAAAAGATAAAGAAGGACATTACGTAATGATAAAGGGGTCAGTCCAACAAGAAGATATAACCGTTATAAATATATATGCACCCAACACAGGAGCGCCAGCATATGTGAGTGAAATACTAACAGAATTAAAGGAGGAAATTGACAGCAATCCATTCATATGAGGAGACTTCAACACACCACTCGCTCCAGGGGACAGATCAACCAGACAGAAAATAAGTAAAGACACAGAGGCACTGAACAACACACTAGAACAGATGGACCTAACAGACATCTACAGAACTCTACACCCAAAAGCAACAGGATACACATTCTTCTAAAGTGCACATGGAACATTTTCCAGAATAGACCACATACTAGGACACAAAAAGAACCTCAGTAATTTAACAAATATTGAAATCTTCCCAAACAACTTCTCAGATTACCAAGGTATAAAACTAGAAATAAATTTTAGAAAGAAATCAAAAAGGCTCACAAACACATGGAGACTTAACAACCCTCTCCTAATTAAACAATGGGTTAACGACCAAATCAAAACAGAAATCAAAGACTATATTGAGACTATTGACAACAACAACACAAAGCCACAACTTCTGTGGGATGCAGGAAAGGCAGTTTTAAGAGGAAAGTATATTGCAATGCATTCTAATTTAAAGAAAGAAGAACATTCCCAAATGAATAGCCTAAAGACACAATTACTGAAATTGGAAAAAGAAGAACAAATGAGGCCCAAAGTCACAAGAAGGAGGGACATTATAAAGATTAGAGAAGAAATAAATAAAATTGAGAAGGATAAAACAATTGAAAGAATCAATAAAAAGAAGAGCTGGTTCTTTGAAAAAATAAATAGATAAACCCCTATCCAGACTCATTAAGAGAAAAAGAGAATCTACACACCTAAACACAGTCAGAAATGAGAAGGGAAAAATGACGACAGACCCCACAGAAATACAAAGAATCATAAGAGAATATTATGAGAATCTATATGCAAACAAGCTGGAAAACATAGAAGAATTGGACAAATTCTTAGAGAAATACAACCTTCCGAGACTGACCTACTAAGAAACAGAAAAACTAAACAGACCAATCACCAGTGACGAAATCGAATTGGTAATCAAAAAACTACCCAAGAACAAAACCCCTGGGCCTGATGGATTCACCTCTGAATTCTACCAGACATATAGAGAAGAAATAACACCGATTCTCCTTAATGTTTTCCAAAAAATAGAAGAGGAGGGAATACTTCCAAACTCATTATATGAAGCCAGCATCACTCTAATACCAAAACAGGGCAAAGACATCACCAAAAGAGAAAATTACAGACCAATATCCCTGATGAACGTAGATGCAAAAATACTCAACAAAATATTAACAAACTGAATTCAAAAATACATCAAGAGGATCATACATCATGATCAAGTGGCATTATTCCCACTAATGCAAGGACGGAACATCATTCGAAAATCCATAAACATCATCCACCATATCAACAAAAAGAAGAACAAAAACCAAATGATCATCTTTGTAGATGCTGAAAAAGCATTTGACAAAATTCAGCATCCATTCCTGATTAAAACTCAATAAAATTGGTATAGACGGCAAGTACCTCAACATCATAAAGGCTATATATGACAAACCTACAGCTAACATCATACTTAACAGCGAGACGCTGAAAACTTTTCATCTAAGATCAGGAACAACATAGGGATGGCCACTCTACTGTTATTCAACATAGTACTGGAGGTCCTAGCCACAGCAATCAGACAATACAAAGATATACAAGGCAACCAGATTGGTAAAGAAAAAGTCAAATTATCACTATTTGCAGATGACATGATACTGTACATAAAAAACCCTAAAGACTCCATTCCAAAACTACAAGAGCTAATATCTGAATTCAGCAAAGTTGCAGGATACAAAATTAACACACAGAAATCGGTTGCTTTCCTATACAATAATGATGAACGAACACAAAGAGAAATCAGAAAAACAATTCCATTCTCAATTGCATCAAAAGGAATAAAATACCTAGGAATAAACCTAACCAAGGAAGTTAAAGACCTGTACTCTGAAAACCACAGACACTCCTAAGAGAAATTAAAGAGGACACTAACAAATGGAAAAGCATCCCATGCTCTTGGCTAGGAAGAATAAATATTGTGAAAATGGCTATACTACCTAAAGCAATCTAAAGATTCAACGCAATCCCTATCAAACTACCAACAGCTTTCTTCAATGAACTGGAATAAATTATTCTATAATTCATATGGAACCACAAAAGACCCTGAATAGCAAATCCAATCCTGAGAAGGGGGAATAAAACAGGGGGAATTACAGTCCCTGACTTCAAGCTCTACTACAAAGCCCCAGTAAACAAGACCATTTGGTATTGGCACAAAAACAGACCCACAGAACAGTGGAACAGAATAGAAAATCCAAACATTAACCCAAACATATACAGTCAATTGATATTTGATAAAAGTGCCTGGGATATACAATGGGGAGATGACAGCCTCTTCAGCAGCTGGTGTTGGAAAAACTGGACAGCTACATGTAAGAGAATGAAACTGGACTACTGTCTAGCCCCAAACACGAGGGTAAACTCAAGGTGGATCAAAGACTTGAATGTAAGTCATGGAACCATAAACTCTTAGAAAAAAATATAGGCAAAAATCTCTTGGACCTAAACATGAGCAACTTCTTCATGAACATATCTCCCCAGGCAAGGGAAACAAAAACAAAAGTGAAGAAGTGGGACTATATCACGCTGCCAAGGTTCTGTACAGCAAAGGAAACCATCAGTAGAACAAAAAGACATCCTACAGTATGGGAGAATATATTCATAAAAATCATATCAGATAAAGGTTTGACATCCAAAATATATAAAGAACTCATGCACCTTAACAAACAGAAAGCAAATAATCCAATTAAGAAATGGGCAGAGGACATGAATAGACACTTCTCCAAAGAAGAAATTCAGATGGCCAACAGGCACATGAAAAGATGCTCCACATCGCTAATCATCAGAGAAATGCAGATTAAAACCACAATGAGATATCACCTCACACTAGTGAGGATGGCCAACATCCAAAACACAAACAACAATAAATGTTGGCGAGGATGTGGAAAAAAGGGAACCCTCCTACACTGCTCGTGGGACTGCAAATTAGTTCAACCATTGTGGAAAGCAGTATGGAGATGCCTCAAAAAACTCAAAATAGAAATACCATTTGACCCAGGAATTCCACTCCTAGGAATTTACCCTAAGAATGCAGCAGCCCAATTTGAAATGGACAGATGCACCCCTATGTTTATTGCAGCACTATTTACAATAGCCAAGAAATGGAAGCAACCTATGTATCCATCAGTAGATGAATGGATAATGAAGAAGTGGTATATATACACAATGGAATATTATTCAGCCATAAGAAGAAAACAAATCCTACGATTTGGAACAACATGGATGGAGCTAGAGGGTATTATGCTCAGTGAAATAAGCCAAGCCGAAAAAGACAAGTATCAAATTATTTCACTCATATGTTGAGTATAAGAACAAAGAAAAAATACTGAAGGAACAAAACAGCAGCAGACTGACAGAACCCAAGAACGGACTAATAGTTACAAAGGGAAAGGGTCTGGGGAAAGTGGGCGGGAAGGGAGGGATAAGAGGGAAATGGGGCATTACAATTAGCAGATGTAATGTTTGGAGGGCACGGGGAGGGAAGTACAACTCAGAGAAGACAAGTAGTGATTCTATAGCATCTCCCTGCACTGATGGACAGTGACTGTAATGGGGTTGGTTGGTGGGACCTGATGAAGGGGTAGTATAATAATCGTAATATTGCACATGTAATTGTAAATTAATGATAATAAAATAAATTATATTAAAAAAAGAATGGAATAGAATGTTTGAAATGGAATTTGATGCTGTGAAATGGAAATGAAAGCTATTTTGTGATGTGGAATGTTGATTAATAGAACAGAATATTAATGAATGGAATGGAATATTAGGTACAAAACGGGAATAATGTGTTTGAATATAAACAAAAGTTATGGAATGGATTGGAATGCTGTGGAATTGAATGACTTGTTTGGAATGGAATAGAATGTGCGGAATGCAATGGAATGTTCTTGAAATGTATAGAACGTTTGGGAAAGGCATGGCAATTAAGGAATGGAATGGAATTTTCTGGATTGGAATGGAATCTCATGAAACAGAATGGAATAGAATGAATTGGAAAGGAATATTGTGTAATCGAATGGACTGTTATGGTACAAAGGGGAGTGTTAATTAATAGAACAGAATTTTAATGAATGGAATGAAATGTTAGGTAACAGAACGCGAATAATGTGTTTGAATGTAATCAAATGTTACAGAATGGAATGGAATGTTGTGGAATTGAATGGAATGATACGGAATAGAATGGAATGCTGTGGAATGCAATGGAATTTTGTGAAAAAGAATAAAACGCTGGGGAAAGGAATGGAAATTTAAGGAATGGTATGGAATTTTGTGGATTGGAATGGAATCTTATGAAAGAGAATGAAATAGAATGTTTGAAACGGAATATAATGTTGTGTAATCAAATGGAATGTTATCGTATGAAGGGGAATGCTTAATAGAACAGAATTTTAATGAATGGATTGTAATGTTAGGTTACAGGACAGGAGTAATGTGTTTGAATGGAAAAATATTACGGAATGGAATTGAATGTGTGGAATTCAATGGAATGTTATGGAATGTAATGGAATGCTGTGGAATGCAATGGAATGTTGTGGAAAGGAATAGAAAGATGGGACAGGAATGGAAGGTTAAGGAGTGGAATGGAAATTTGTGGATTGGAATGGAATCGTATGCAGTAGAATGATATAGAATGTTTGAAATATAACGGAATGTTGTGTAATCAAATGGAATGTTATTGTATGAAAGGGAATGTTGATTAATAGAACAGAATGTTAATGAATTGCATGGAATATTTTTTAACAGAATGTGAATAATGTTCTGGAATGGAATCGAATGTTTTGGAATGGAATGGAATGTTATGAATGCAATGGAAAGTTATGGAATGAATGCAAAGCCGTTTAATGGAATGGAATGTTGGGGAAAGGTTCGGGAACGGAATGGAATTTTGTGTATTGGAATGGAATCTTATGCCATAGAATGAGATTTAATGTTTGGAAAAGAATGGGACGTTGTGAAATGGAATGGAATGTTATGGTATGAATTGGAATGTTGATTAATCGAACTGAATTTTAAAGAATGGAATGAAATGTTAAGTGAAAGAATGGGAATAATGTGTTTGAATGGAATCAATGTTATGCACTGGAATTGAATGTTCTGGTATTGAATGGAACGTTAAGGAATGGAATGTAATGCTGTGGATTGCCATGGCATGGTTTTGGAAAGGAATAGAACGTTGGGGAAAGGAATGGGATGTCAAGGAATGGAATGGAATTTGTGGAATGGAATGTTATGCAATAGAATAAAATAGAATGTTTTAAGTGGAATGGAATGTTATGTAATGGAATTGAACGTTATGGTATGAAATGGAATGTTTATTAATGGAACCGAATTTTGACGAATGGAATGGAATGGTAGGTAAATGAATGGGAATAGTGTTTTGGAAAGGAATTGAATGTTATGGAATGAAATGGAATGTTATGGAATGGAATGGAATGATGTGGAATACAATGGAATGTAGTGGAAAGGAATAGGATGTTAGGGAAAGCAATGGGACATTAAGGAATGGAATGGAATTTTTTGGATTGGAATTGAATCATATGGAATGGAATGAAATAGAATGTTTTAAATGGAATGGAATGTTGTTGAATGGAAAAGTATGTTATGGTATGAAGTAGAATGTTGAATAATAGAACGGAATTTCAAAGAATGGAATGGAATTTTACATAAAAATCGGAATAAAATTTTCGAATGTAGTCGAATGTTGTGGAATGGAATGGAATGTTTTGAAATGGAATGGAATGCTGTGGAATGCAATTAAATGTTGTGGAAAGGTATAGAGTGTTGGGAAAGGAATGAAAGTTAAGGAATGGAATGGAACATAGTGGATTGGAAAGGAATGTTATGGAATGGATGAAAGAGAATGTTCAAAATGGACTGTAATGCACTATATTCGAAGGAAATGTTATGGTGTGAAGTGCAATGTTTTTTAATAGAACCGAATTATGAAGAATGGAATGGAATGTTTTGTAAAAGAATGGGAATAATGTGTTGGAATGGAATAGAATGGAATAGAAAGGAATGCAATAATTTGGAATGCAATGGAATTTTTGGAATTTAATCGGATGCTGGGGAATGCAATGGAATGTAGGGGAAAGAATAGAATATTAGCGAAAGCAATGGGAGGTTAAGGAATGGAATGGAATTTTTTAGATTGGAATGGAATCTTATGCAAATAATGAAATAGAATGAACGGGAAAGGAATGTTATGTAATTGAATGAGTGTTATACTATGAAGTGGAATATAGATTTATAGGTCCAAATTTTAAAGAATGGAATGGAATGTTATGCAACAGAATCGGAATAATGTGTTGTAATGGAATCGAAAGTAATGGCATGGAATGGGATATTTTGGAATGCAATGGAAATTTATGGAATTGAATGGAATGATGTGGAATGCAGTGGAATGTTGATGAGAAAATAGAATGTTATGGAATTGAATGGAATGTTATGTAATTGAATGCAAGGATGTGGAATGAAATTCAATGTTGTGGAAAAGTTGCAGAATGGAATGGAATTTTGTGGATTTGAATGGAATCTTATGCTATAGAAAGAAATAGAATGTTTGAAATGGAATGGGATGCTGTGAAATGAAATGGAATGTTATGGTATGAAGTGGAATGTTGATTAAAAGAACTGAATATTAAAGAATGGAATGACATGTTAGGTGAAAGAAAGGGAATAATGTGATTGAATGGAATCGAAAGTTATGGAATGGCATGGAATATTTTTGAATTGAATGGAATGTTATGGACAGGAATGGAATACTGTGAAATGCAATGGAATGTTGTGAAAACAATAGAAATTTGGGGAAAGGAATGGCATGTGAAAGCATGCAATGGAAATTTGTGGATTGGAATGGAATGTTATGCAATTGAATGAAATACAGTGTTGTGTTATGGAATGGAATGGTATGGTATGCATTGGAATGTTGATTAATAGAGCCGAATTTGAAGAATGGAATGCAATGTTAGGTAATAATCGGAATAACGTGTTCAAATGGAGTCGAATGTTATGGAATGGATTGCTATGTTGTGGAATGGAATGGAATTCTGTGGAATGGAATGGAATCTTGTGGAAAGGAGTAGAGTGTTGGGAAATGAGTGGAAGTTGAAGCAATGGAATGGAATTTTGTGGATTGGAACGGATTCTTATGAAACAGAGTGAAATAGAATGAATTGGAAGGAATGTTGTGTAATAGAATGGAATGTTATGGTATAAAGGGTAATGTTGATTAATAGAACAGAATTTTAAAGAATCGAATGGAATGTTAGGTTACACAATGGGAATAATGTGTTTGAGTGGAAACAAATGTAACGGAGTGGAATTGAATGTTGTGGAATTCAATGGAATGTTAAGGAATGTAATGGAATGCTGTGGAATGCATTGGCATGTTGTGGAAAGGAAAAGAAAGTTTGGGACAGGATGGAAGGTTAGGGAGTGGAATGGAATTTTGTGTATTGGAATGGAATCGTATGCAGTAGAATGAAATAGAATGTTTGAAATGTAATGGAATGTTGTGTAATCAAATGGAATATTATGGTATGAATGGGAATGATTAATAGAACAGAATTTTAATGAATGGCATGGAATATTTTGTAACAGAATTTGAATAATGAGTTCAAATGCAGTCGAATGTTATGGAATGGAATGGAATATTTTGGAATGCAATGGAAAGTTACGGAATTGAATTCAATGCCGCTTAATGGAATGGAATGTCGGGGAAAGGTTAAGGAATGGATGGAATTTTGTGTATTGGAATGCAATCATATGTAATAGAATGAAATAGAATGATTGAAATGGAATGGGATGCTGTGAAATGGAATGGAATGCTTTGGTATGAAGTGTAATGTTGATTAATGGAACCGAATATTAAAGAATGGAAAGGAATGTTAAGTGAAAGAACGGGAATAATGTGATTTAAAAGAAGAGAAAGTTACGAAATGGCATGGAATGATGAGGAATTGAAGTGAATGTTATGGACAGGAATGGAATGCTGTGGAATGCAATGGATTGTTGTGGAAAGTGATAGAAATTTGGGGAAAGGAATGGATGGTGAAGGAATGGAATGGAGTTTTGTGGATTGGAATGGAATATTATGCAATCGAATGACATAGAATGTTCTGTTATGGAATGGAATGTTCAGTTATGAAGTGCAATGTTGATTAATAGAACCGAATTTTGGAGAATGGAATGGAATGTGAGGTAATAATCAGAATAACGTGTTCAAATTGAGTCGAATGTTATATAATGGAATTCTACGTTGTGGAATGGAATGGAATGCTGTTGAATGGAATGGAATGTGGTGGAAAGGAATAGAGTGTTACGAAAGGAATGGAAGTTAAAAGAATGGAATGGAATTTTGTGGATTGGAATGGAGTCTTATGGAATAGAGTGAAATAGAATTATTGAAATGGAATGGAATGTTGTATAATAGAATGGAATGTTATGGTATGAAGGTCAATGTTGATTAATGGAACCGAATTTTGAAGAATGGAATGGAATGATAGGTTACAGAACAGGAATAATGTGTTTCAATGGAAACAAACGTTACAGAATGGAATTGAATGATGTGGAATTGAAAGGAATGTTAAAGAGTGGAATGGCATGCTGTGGAATGCAATGGAATGTTGTGGAAAGGAACGGAAAGTTAAGGAGTATAATGGAATTTTGTTGATTAGAATGGAATCCTATGCAATAGAATGAAAAAGAGTGTTTGAAACGGTATGGAATGTTGTGTAATCGAATGGAATGTTATGGTATGAAGTGCAATGTTGATTAATAGAACCGAGTTTTGAAGAATGGTATGGAATGTTTTGTAAAAGAATGGGAATAAAGTGTTGGAACGGAATCAAATGGAATGGAAAGGAATGGAATGTTGTGGAAAGCAATGGAATTTTGTGGAAAGGAATAGAATGTTAGGGAAAGCAATGGAAGGTAAAAGAATGGAATGGAATTGTGGATTGGAATGGAATCTTATGAAATAGAATGAAATAGAGAGAATTGGAAAAGAATGTTGTGTAATCGAATAGAATGTTATGGTATAAAGGGGAATGTTGATTAATAGAACAGAATTTTAATGAATGAAATGGGATGTTAGTTTACAGAACGAGAATAATGTTTTTGAATGGAATTGAATGTTATGGAATGCAGTGGACTAATGTGGAATTGAATTTAATGTTACCGCATGGAACGGAATGCTGTGGAATGCAATTGAATAATGTGGAAAGGAGTAGAACATTGGGGATAGGAATTGAAAGTTAAGGAATAGTATGGAATTTTGTGGATTTGAATGGAATCTTATGAAAGAATGAAATAGAATGAATTGGGAAGGAATGTTTTGTAAACGAATGGAATGTTATGCTATGAAGGGGAGTGTTGATTAACAGAAACAGTTTTTAAAGAATGGTTTTGAATGTTTTGTAAAAGAATGGGAATAAACCGTTGTAATGGAACCAAATGTTATGGAATGGAATGGAATGCTGTTGAATTGAATGGAATGTTACGAAATGGAATGGAATGATGTGGAATGAAATGGAAAGTAGTGGAAAGGTATATATTCTGGGGAAAGGCATGGAAGGTCAATGAAGACAATGGAATATTGTGGATTGGAATGGAATCCTATGCAATAGAATAAACTGCAATGTTTGAAATGGAATGGTGTTTTGTGTAATTGAATGGAATGTTATGATATGAATTGGAATGTTAATTAATAGAACCAAATTTTACCTAATATATGGAATGTTATGTAATAGGTAATAATGTGTTGGAATGGAATCGAACGTTAAGGAATGGAATGGAATATTATCGATTTGAACGGAATGCTTTGGAATGGAATTGAATGCTGGGGAAAGGAACAGAGTTTTGGGGAAAGGAAAGGAAGGTTAAGGAATGAAATGCAATTTTGTCCTTTGGAATGGTATCTTATGCAATACAATGAAATAGAGTGTTTGAAATGGTAAGGAATATGGTGTAATCGAATGGAATGTTATGGGATGACATGGAATGCAGAGTTATAGAACCGAATTGTAATGAATTGAATGGAATGTTATGGAATGGAATGGAATGTGGTGGAATGCAATGGAATGTTGTGGAAAAGAATAGAATGTTGAGGAAAGGAAAGGAAGGTTAAGGAATGAAATGGAATTTTGTGGACTGGAATGGAATGTCATGCAATAGAATAAAATAGAGTGTTTTAAGTAGAATGGAATGTTGTGTAATGGAATTGAACATTCTGGTATGAAGTGGAATGTTTATTAATGTAACCGAATTTTGAAGAATGCAATGGAATGGTAGGTAACAGAATGGGAATAATGTTTTGGAATGGAATTGAATGTTATGGAATGAAATGGAATGTTGTGGAATTGAATGATATGTTATGGAATATAATGGAATGATGTGGAATACAATGGAATGTGGTGGAAATAGAATGTTAGGGAAAGCAATGGGACGTTAAGGAATGGAATGGAACTTTTTGGATTGGAATGGAACCTTATGGAATTGAATGCAATAGAATGTTTTTAATGGAATGGAAAGTTGTTTAGTGGAAAGGAATGTTAAGGTATGAGGTGGAATGTTGATTAATAGAACCGGATTTGGAAGAACGGAATGTAATATTACATAATAATCAGAATAACGTGTTTGAATGGAGTCGAATGTTATGGAATGGAATGCTATGCTGTGAAATGGAAAGGAATGATGTGGAATTTAACGGAATGTTGTGGAAAGGAATAGAATGTTGGGAAAGGAATGGAAGTTAACGGAATGGAATGGAACTTTGTGGATTGGAATGGAATCTTATGGAATGGATGAAAGAGAGTGTTTGAAATGGACTGGAATGTAGTGTAATCGAATCAAATGATTTGGTGTGAAGTGTAATGTTGATTAATAGAACCAAATTTTGAAGAATTGTATGGAATGTTTTGTATAAGAATGGGAATAATGTTATGGAATGGAATCAAATGGAATAGAAATGAATGGAATATTTTGGAATGGTAAGGAATGTTGTGGAAATGAATGGAATGCTGGGGAATGTAATGGAATATAGGGAAAAGAATAGAATATTAGGGAATGAAATGGGAGTTTAAGGAATGGCATGGAATTTTTTGTATTGGAATGGAATTTTATGCAAGTAATTAACTGGAATGAATTGGAAAGGAATGCTGTTTAAATGAATGAGTGTTATACTATGAAGTGTAATATAGATTTTAGGTCCAAATTTTAATGAATGGAATGGAATGTTATGCAACAGAACGGGAATAATGTGTTGGAATGGAATCGAATGTAATGGCATGGAGTGGAATATTTTGGAATGCAATGGAAATTTATGGAACGGCATGGAATGCTGTGGAATTCAGTGGAATGTTGACGAAAAAATAGAATGTTATGGAAGTGAATGCAATACTGTGGAATGAAAAGGAATGTTGCAGAAAGGTTATGGAATGGAGTTGAATTTTGTGGATTGGAATGGAATCGTATGCTATAGAAAGAAATGGAATATTTGAAATGGAATTTGATGCTGTGATCTGGAATGGAATGTTATGGTATGAAGTGGAATGTTGATTAAAGGAACTGAATATTAAATATTGGAATGAAATGTTAGGTGAAAGGACGGGAATAATGAGTTTGAATGGAATCGAAAGTTTTGGAAATGAATGGAATGTTTTTGAATTGAATGGAATGATATGGACAGGAATGGAATACTGTGACTGCAATAAAATGTGGAAAGCAATAGAAAGTTGTGGAAAGGATTGGCGTGTGAAGGCACGCAATGGAATTTTGTGGACTAGAATTTAATGTTATGCAATTGAATGAAATACAATGTTGTGTTATGGAATGGAACCTTATGGTATGAATTGGAATGTTGATTAATGGAAACGAATTTTGAAGAATGGGATGCAATGTTAGGTGATAATCAGAAAAACGGATTTGAATAGGGTCAAATGTTATGGAATGCAATGCTATTTTTGGAATGGAATGGAATGTTGTGGAAAGGAATAGAGTGTTGGGAAAGGAATGGAAGTTAAAGGAATGGAATGGAATTTTCTTGATTTGAATGGAATCTTAGGGAATAGAATGAAATAGAGTGTTGCAAATGGAGGGGGATGTTTTATAATCTAAAGGAATGTTATGGTATGAAGTGCAATGTTGATTAATAGATCCGAATTTTGAAGAATGGAATGGAATGTTAGGCTCCAGAATGGGAATAATGTGTTTCAAAGGAAACAAATGTTACAGAATGAAATTGAATGACGTGAAATTGAATGGAATGTTAAGGAATGGTATGGAATGCTGTGGAATGCAATGGAATGTTGTGGAAAGGAATAGAATGTTTTGGAAAAGAATTGAAAGTTAAGGAGAATAATGGAATTTTTTGGATTAGAATGGAATCCTGTGCAATAGAATGAAAAAGAGTGTTTGAAATGGAATGGAATGTTGTGTAATCGAATGGAATGTTATGGTATGAAGTGCAATGTTAATAGAACGAATTTTGAATAATGTTATGGAATGTTTTGTAAAAGAATGGGAATAATGCGTTGAAATGCATTCAAATGGAATTGAAAGTAATGGAATGTTTTGGAATGGCAAGGAATGTTGTGGAGTTGAATGGAATGTCATGGAATGGAATGGAATGCTGTGGAATCCAATGGAATGTTGTGGAAAGGAATAGAATGTTAGTGAAAGCAATGGAAGGTTAAGGATTGGAATTGAATTTTGTGGACTGGAATGGAAACTTATGAAACAGAATGAAATAGAATGGATTGGAAAGGAATGTTATGTAATCGAATGGAATGTTATGGTATTAAAGGTAATGTTGTTTAATAGAACAGAATTTAATGAATGGAATGGAATGTTAGGTTACAGAAGGAGAATAATGTGTTTGAATGGAATCAAATGTTACGAATTCGGATGGATTGTTGTGGAATTGAATGAAATGTTATGGAATGTATTTGAATGCTGTGGAAAGCAATGGAATGTTGTGGAAAGGAATAGAATGTTTCAGAAAGGAATGGAAAGTTAAGGAGTATAATGGAATTTTATGGACTGAACGGAATCCTATGCAATAGAAGGAAAAGGAGTGTTTGAAATGGAATGGAATGTTGTGTAATCGAATGGAATGTTATGGTATGGAGTGCAATGTTGAATAATAGAACCGAATTTTGAAGAATGTTATGGAATGTTATGTACAATAATGGGAATAATATGTTGCAATGGAATCAAATGGAATGGAAAGGAATAGAATGCTTTGTAATGCAATGGAATATTGTGGAAAGAACTGAATGTTAGGGAAAGCAATGGAATGTTAAGGAATACAATGGAATTTTGTGGATTGGAATGGAATCTTATGAAACAGAATGAAATAGAATGAATTGGAAAGGAATGTTTTGTAATAGAATGGAATGTTATGATATAAAGGGGAATATTGGTTAATATAACAGAATTTCCAAGAATGGAATGGAATGTTAGGTTACAGAATGGAAATAATGTGTTTGAATGGAAACAAATGTAACGGACTGGAATTGAATCTTGTGGAATGCAATGGAATGTTGTGGAAAGGAAAAGAAAGTTAAGGATGGGAATGGAAAGTTAAGGAGTGGAAAGTAATTTGCGTATTGGAATGGAATCGTATGCAGTAGAATGAAAAAGAATATTTGAAATGTAACGGAATTTTGTGTAATCAAATGGAATGTTATGGTATGAATGGGAATGATGATTAATAGAACAGAATTTTAATGAATGGTATGGAATATTTTGTAACAGAAAGTGAACAATGTGTTCAAATGCAATCTAATGTTATGGAATGGAATGGAATGTTTGGAATGCAATGGAAATTTAAGGAATTGAATTCAATGCCATTTAATGGAACGAAATGTTGAGGAAAGGTTGTGGAATGGATGGAATTTTGTGTATTGGATTGGAATCTTATGCAATAGAATGAAATGGAATGTTTGAAATGGATTGGGATGCTCTGAATTGGAATGGAATGTTATGCTATGAAATGGAATGTTGATTAATGGAACCGAATATTAAAGAATGGAATGGAATGTTAGGTGAAAGAATGGGAATAATGTGTTTGAATGGAAGAGAAAAGTACAAAATGGCATGGAATGATGTGGAACTGAATGGAATGTTATGGACAGGAATGTAATGCTATGGAATGCAATGGAATGTTGTGGAAAGCAATAGAAAGTTGGGGAAAGGAAAGGAGGGTGAAGGAATGGAATGGAATTTGTGGATTGGAATGGAATGTTACGCAATCGAATGAAATAGAATGTTGTGTAATGGAACGGAATGTTCTGTTATGAAGTGGAATGCTGATTAAAAGAACCGAATTTTGGAGAATGGAATGGAATGTTAGGTAATAATCGGAATAACGTGTTCGAATGGAGTCGAAGGTTATGGAATGGAATGCTATGTTTTGGAATGGAATGAAATGCTGTTGAAAGGAATTGAATGTGGTGGAAAGGAATAGAGTGTTGGGAAAGTAATGGAAGTTAAAAGAATGTAATGGAATTTTGTGGATTGGAATGGAATCTTATGGAATAGAATGAAATAGAATTAAATGGAATGGAATGTTGTATAATCGAACGGAATATTATGGTATGAAGGTCAATGTTGATTAATAGAACTGAATTTTGAGGAATGGAATGGAATTTTAAGTTACAGAATGGGAATAATGTGTTTCGATGGAAAAAAATGTTACAGAATTGAATTGAATGATGTGGAATTGAAAGGAATGTTAAAGAATGGAATGGAATGCTGTGGAATTCAATGGAATGCTGTGGAAAGGAATAGAATGTTTCGGAAAGCAATGGAAAGTTAAGCAGTATAATGGAATTTTGTCGATTAGAATGGAGTCCTAGGCAATAGAATGAAAAACGGTGTTTGAAATAGAATGGAATGTCGTTTAATCGAATGGAATGTTATCGGATGACGTGGAATGCAGAGTAGTAGAACCGAATTGTAATGAATTGATGGAATGTTATGGAATGGAATGGAATTTGGTGGAATGCAATGGAATGTTATGGAAAAGAGTAGAATGTTAAGGAAAAGAAAGGAAGGTTAAGGAATGAAATGGAATTTTGTGGAATAGAATGGAATGTTATGCAATAGAATAAAATAGAATGCTTTAAGTGGTATGGAATGTTGTGTAATGGAATTGAACATTCTGGTATGAAGTGGAATGTTTATTAATGGAACCGAATTTTGAAGAATGGAATGGAATGGTAGCTAACAGAATATGAATAATATTTTGGAATGGAATTGAATGTTATGAAATGAAATGGAATGTTGTGGAATTGAATGGAATGTTATGGAATGGAATGGAATGATGTGGAATGCAATTGAATGTTGTGGAAAGGAATAGAATATTAGGGAAAGCAGTGGGACATTAAGGAATGGAATGGAAATTTTGGGATTGGAATGGAACCTTATGTAATGGAATGAAATAGAATGTTTTTAATGGAATGAAGAATTGTTGAGTGGAAAGGAATGTTATGGTATGAAGTGGAATGTTGACTAATAGAACCGAATTTGGAAGAATGGAATGGAATATTACATAATAATCAGAATAATGTGTTTGAATGGAGTCGAATGTTATGGAATGGAATGCTATGTTGTGAAATGGAAAGGAATGATGTGGAATTTAATGGAATGTTGTGGAAAGGAATAGAATGTTGGGAAAGGAATGGAAGTTAAAGGAATGGAATGGAACTTTGTGGACTGGAATGGAATCTTACGGAATCGATCAAAGAGAATGTTTGAAATGGACTGGAATGTAGTATAATCGAATGGAATGTTATGGTGTGAAGTGTAATGTTGATTAATAGAACCGAATATTGAAGGATGGGATGGAATGTTTTGTAAAAGAATGGCAATAATGTTTTGGAATGGAATCGAATGGAATAGAAAGGAATGGAATGTTTTGGAATGGAATGGAATGTTGTGGAACTGAATGGAATGCT
Organism: Smutsia gigantea; assembly: GCA_032199065.1. NCBI lineage: Eukaryota > Metazoa > Chordata > Mammalia > Pholidota > Manidae > Smutsia > Smutsia gigantea. The sequence continues at coordinate 19,717 of JAVSCE010006630.1, forward strand.
GGGGAATCCAATGGACTGTAGGGGAAGAATAGAATATTAGGGAAAGCAATGGGAAGTTCAGGAATGGCATGGAATTTTTTGTATTGGAATGGAATCTTATGCAAATAATGAAATAGAATGAATTGGAAAGGAATGTTGTGTAACTGAATGAGTGTTATACTATGAAGTGGAATATAGGGTTATAGGTACAATTTTAATGAATGGAATGCAATGTTACGCAACAGAACAGGAATAATGTGTTGGAATGGAATCCAATGTAATGGCATGGAATGGAATATTTTGGAATGCAATGGAAATTTATGGAATGGAATGGAAGGCTGTGGAATGCAGTGGAATGTTGAGGAGGGAATAGAATGTTATGGAATTGAATGGAATGTTATGGAACTGAATGCAATGCTGTGGAATGAAACGGAATGTTGAGGAAAGGTTACAGAATGGAATTGAATTTTGTGGATTGGAATGGAATCGTATGCTATAGAAAGAAATGGAATGTTTTAAATGGAATGTGATTCTGTGAAATGGAATGGAATGTTATGGTATGAAGTAGAATGTTGGTTAAAGGAACTGAATATTAAAGATTGGAATGAAATGTTAGGTGAAAGTACGGGAATAATGAGTTTGAATGGAATCGAAAGTTTTGGAAAGGAATGGAATGTTTTTGAATTGAATGGAATGGAATACTGTGGACTGCAATGCAATGTTGTGGAAAGCAATAGAAAGTTGTGGAAAGGAATGGCGTGTGAAGGCATGCAATGGAATTTTGTGGATTGGAATGGAATGTTATGCAATTGAATGAAATGCAATGTTGTGTTATGGAATGGAATGTTATGGTATGAATTGGAATGTTGATTAATAGGACCGAATTTTGAAGAATGGGATGCATTGTTAGGTAATAAACGGAATAACATGTGTGAATGGTGTCAAATGTTATTGATTGGAATGCTATGTTGTGCAATGGAATGGAATGCTGTGGAATGGAATGGAATGTTGTGGAAAGGAATAGAGTGTTGGGAAAGGAATGGAAGTTAATGGGATGGAATGGAATTTTGTGGATTGGAAAGGAATCTTAGGGAATAGAATGAAACAGAATGTTGGAAACGGAGTGGAATGTTGTATAATCTAAAGGAATGTTATGGTATGAAGTGAAATGTTGATCAATAGAACCAAATTTTGAAGAATGGAATGGAATGTTAGGTTACAGAATGGGAATAATGTGTTTCAATGGAAATAAATGTTACAGAATGGAATTGAATGATGTGGAATTGCATGGAATTTTAACAAATGGTATGGAATGCTGTGGAATGCAATGGAATATTTTGGAAAGGAATAGAATGTTAGGGAAAGCAATTTAAGTTTAAGGAATGGAATAGAATTTTGTGTATTGGAATGGAATTTTATGAAACAGAATGAAATATAATGAATTTAAAGGAGTGTTCTGTAATTGAATGGAATGTTCTGTTATAAAGGGGAATGTTGATTAATAGAACAGCATTTTAATGAATGGAATGGAATGTTAGGTTAAAGAACGGGAATAATGTTTTTGAATTTAATCAAATGTTGCAGAATGGAATGGAATATTGTGGAATTGAATGAACTGTTTTCTGGTGAAATCGAATTCTGTGAAATGCAGTGGAATGTTGTGGAGAAGAACAGAATGTTGAGGAAAGGAATGGAAGGTTAAGGATTGAAATGTAATTTTTTTGACTGGAATGGAAAGTTATGCAATAGAATGAAATAGAATGTTTTAAGTGGAATGGAATGTTGTGAAATGGAATGGAATATTATGGTATGAAGTGGCATATTGATTAATAGAACCGAATTTTAAAGAATAGAACGGAATGTTGTGGAATGGAATGCAATGCTTTTGAAGGAATGGAATGTTCTGGAAAGGAATAGAGTGTACGGAAAGGAGAGGAAGTTAAAGAAAGGAACGGAATTTTGTGGATACGAATGGAATCTTACAGAGTGGGATGAAATAGAATGTTTGACATGGACTGGAATGGTGTATAATCGAATGGAATGTTATGGTATGAAGTGGAATGTTGATTAATAGAACCGAATTTTGAAGAATGATATGGAATGTGTTGTCAAAGAAAGGGAATAATGTGTTACAATGGAATCAAATGGAATGGAAAGGAGTGCAGTGATTTGGAATGGAATGAAATGTTGTGGATTGTTTGGAATATAACGGAAAGAATAGAATGTTAGGTAAAGCACTGGAAGGTTAAGGAATGGAATGGAATTTTGTGGACTGGAATGTAATCTTATGGTACAGAATGAAATGGAATTAATTGAAAAGGAATATTGTGTAATCGAATGGAATGTTATGGTATAAAGGGGAATGTTGATTAATAGAACAGAATTTTAAGAATGGAATGGAATGTTATGTAACCTAATGGGAATAATGTGTTGGGAATGAATTGAATGTTATGGAATGGAATGGAATGCTGTGTAATTGAATGGAATGTTGTGTAATGGAATTGAACGTTATGGTATGAAGTGGAATGTTGATTAGCAGAACCGAATATTGAAGAATGGAATGGAATGTTAGGTAATAATCGGAATAACGTGTTCGAATGGAGTTAAATGTTATGGAGTGGAATGGAATGGAATGCTGTGGAATTTAATGGAGTGTTCTGGAAAGGAATAGAGTGGTGTGAAAGGAAAGGAAGTTAAACGACAGGAAAGGAATTTTGTGGATTGGAATGGAATTTTATGGAATGGAATGAAATAGAAGGTTTGAAAGGGACTGGAATGTTTTATATTCAAATATAATGTAATGGTGTGAAGCGCAAGGTTGATTAATAGAACCGAATTTTGAGGAATTCTGTGGAATGTTTTGTAAAAGAAGGTGAATAACGTGTTTGAATGGAATCGAATGGAAAGGAAAGAAATGGAATTTTTTGGAATGGAATGGAATGTTGTGGTATTGAATGGAATGGTACGGAATGGAATGGAATATTGTTAAATGCAATGGAATATAGTGGACAAAAGTAGAACGTTACGGAAAGAAATGGGAGGTTAAAGAGTGGAATGGAATTTCGTGGATTGGAAAGGAATCTTATGCAATAGAATGAAATACAGTATTTGAAGTACAATAGAATATCGTATATTCAATTGGAAGTTTGTGGTATGAAGGAGAATGTTGCTTAATAAGTGATTTTTAATGAATGCAATGGAATATTATGTAACAGATGGAGAATAATGTTTTTGAAGGAATCGAATGTTAAGGAACGGAATGGAATGCTGTGGAATGCAGTGTCATGTTGTGGAAAGGAATAGAACGTTGGGGAAAGGAATGGAATTTTAAGGAATGCAATGGAATTTTGTGGGTTCGATTGGAATCTTATGCAATGGAGTGAGACACAATATTTGCAATTGAATGAGATGTTCTGTAATCAAATGAATGCTATGCTATGAAGTGGAATGTTGATTAAAAGAAAAGAATTTTAATGAATGGAATGGAACGTTAGGTAACAGAACAGCAATAATTTGTTGGAATGGAATAGAATGTTATGGAATGGAATGGAATGATGTGAAATGCAATGGAAAGTAGTGGAAAGTAATAGAATGTTGGGGAAAGGAATGGAATTGAATGCTATCCAATGCAACAAAATGCTGTTAAAAGGAATAGAATGTTGGAGAAAATAATGGAGGTTAAGCACGGAATGGAATTTTGTTATTTAGAACGGAACCTTTTGCAACAGAATAAATAGAATGAATTGGAAAGGAATGTTGCATAATCGAATGGAAAGTTGTGCATGGAATACTATGCAATAGAATGAAAAAGAGTGTTTGAAATAGAATGGAATGTTGTGTAATCAAATGTAATATTATGGTCTAAAGAGGAATGTTGATTAATGGAAGAAAATTATAATGAATGGAATGGATGTTGAGAAACAGAACGAGAATAATGTGTTGGCATGGAATTGAATGTTATGGATTGGAATGGAATGTAGTGGAATTGAATGGAATGTTATGGACCGGAATGGAATGCTTTGCAATACAATGGAATGTTGTGGAAACTTAAACAAAGTTGAGGAATTGTATGGAGGGTGAAGGAATGGAATGGAATTTTGTGGTTTGGTATGGAATGTTATGCAACAGAATGAAATAGAATGTTTTTAATGGAATGGAATGTTGTGTAATGGAATGGAATGTTATGGTATGAAGTGGAATGTTGATTAATAGACACGAATTTTGAAGAATGGAATAGAATGTTATTTAATAAATGGAATAACGTGTTCGATTGGAGTCGAATTTTATGGAATGGAACTCTAAGTGGTGGAATGGAATAAAATGATGTGGAATGGAATGGAATGTTGAGGATAGGAATAGAGTGTTCGGACAGGAATGGAAGTTAAAGGAATGGAATGGAATTTTGTGGATTGGAATGGAATCTTATGGAATGGAATGGAATAGAATGTTTGAAATGCACTGGAATGTTGTATAATCGAACGGAATGTAATGGTCTGGAGTGGAATGTTGATTAATAGAACCGAATTTTGAAGAATTTTATGGGATGTTTTGTAAAAGAATGGGAATAATGTGGTGGAATGAATCGAATGGAGTAGAAAGCAATGGAATGATTTGGAATGGAAGGGAATTCGGCGGAATGCAAAGGAATGTTGTGGAAAAGAATAGAATGTTGAGGAAAGCAGTGGAACGTTAATGAATGAAATTGATTCTTGTGGACTGGAAAGGAATGTTATGCAATAGAATGAAATAGAATGTTTTAAGGGGAATGGAATGTTGTGTGATGGAATGGAACGTTATGGTATGAAGTGTAATGTTGTATAAAAGAACCGAATTTTGAAGAATGGAACGTAATATTAGTTAATACTCGGAATAACGTGTTCGAATGGAGTCAAATGTAATGGAATGGAATGTTTTGTTGTGGAATGGAATGGAATACAGTGGAATGGAATGGAATGTTGAGGATAGGAAAAGAGTGTTGGGACAGGATTGGAAGTTAAAGGAATGGAATGGAATTTTGTGGATTGGAATGGAATCTTATGGAATGGGATGAAATGGAATGTTTGAAATGGACTGGAATGTGTATAATCGTATGGAATGTTATGGTATGAAGTGGAATTTTGATTAATAGAAACGAATTTTAGTGAATGGTATCGAATGTTTTGTAGCAGAAAGAAAATAATGTGATGGGAATGAATTGCATGTAATGGAAAGGAATGGAATGTTGTGGAATTGAATGGAATGTTATGGTATGAAGTGGAATGTAGATTAATACAACCAAATTTTAATGAATGGAATGGAATATTAGGTTACAGGAAAGGAATTATGTGCTTCAATGGAAACAAACGTTATGGGATGGAATTGAATGTTGGGGAATTGCATGGAAATTTAACAAATGCCATGCAATGCTGTTGAATGCAATGGAATGTTGTGGAAAGAAATAGAACATTTCTGAACAGAATGGAAGGCTAAGGGATGGAATGGAATTTTGTGGATTGGGACGGAATCCTGTGCAATAGAATGAAAAAGAGTGTTTGAAATGGAATGGAAAGTTGTGTAATCGAATGTAATATTATGGTATAAAGTGGAATGTTGATTAATTGAAGAGAATTTTAATGAATGGAATGGAATGTTGAGTAAGAGAATGAGAATAATGTCCTGGCATGGAACTGAATGTTATTGAATGGAATGGAGTGCAGTTAAATTGAATGGAATGTTATAGACAGGAATGGAAAGCTGTGAAATGCAATGGAGTGTTGTGGAAAGTAATAGAAAGTTGGGGAAAAGAATGGAGAGTGAAGGAATGGAATGGAATTTTGTGGATTGGAATGGAATGTTATGCAACAGAATGAAATATTATGTTTTAATGGAATGGAATTTTGTGTAATTGAATGGAATGTTATGGTATGAAGTGTAATGCTAATTAATAGACCCGAATTGTGAAGAATGGAATGCAATGCAAGGTAATAATCAGAATAACGTGTTCGAATGAAGTCGAATGTTATGGAATGGAATACTATGTGGTGGAATGGAATGGAATGTTGTGGAATGGAATAGAATGTTGAGGATAAGAATAGAGTGTTGGGACAGGAGTGGAAGTTAAATTAATGGAATGGAATTTTGTTGATTGGAATGGAATCTTATGGAACGGGATGAAACAGAATGTTGGAAACGGACTGGAAAGTTGTATAATCGAATGAAATGCTTTGGCATGAAGTGGAATGTAGTGTAGTAGAACCGAATTTTAATGAATGGAATGAAATGTTATGTAACAGTATGGGAATAATGTGTTGGGAAGAATTGAATATTATGGAATGGAAGGGAATTCAATGGAATGCAATGGAATGTTGTGGAAAAGAATAGAATGTTGAGGAAAGGAATAGAACGTTAAGGAATGAAATGGAACCTTGTGGACTGGAATGGAATTTTTTGCAATAGAATGAAATTAAATGCTTTAAGTGGAAAGGAATGTTGTGTGAGGGAATTGAATGTTATGGTATGAAGTGGAATGTTGATTAATAGAACCGAATTTTGAAGAATGGAATGGACTGTTAGGTAATAATCAGAATAACGTGTTCGAATGGAGTCAAATGTTATGGAATGGAATGTTATATTGTGGAATGGAATGCTGTGGAATGTACTGGAAATTTGTGGAAAGAAAGAGAGTGTTGGGAAAGGAATGGAAGTCAAAGGAATGGAATGGAATTTTGTGGATTGGAATGGAATCTTATGGAATGGAATGAAATAGAATGTTTGAAATGGACTGGAATGTTGTATAATCGAATGGAATGTTATGATATGAAGTGCAATGTTGATTAATAGAACCGAATTTTGAAGAATGGAATGGAATGTTTTGTAAAAAACGGGAATGAAGTGTTGGAATGGAATCGAATGGAATGGAACGGAATGGAATGATTTGGAATGCAATGGAATGTAGTGGAAAAAAGTAGAACGTTAGGAAAAGCAATGGGATGTTTAGGAGTGGAACGGAATTTCATGGATTGGAATGGAATCTTATGCAATAGAATGAAATACAGCATTTGAAATTCAATACAATGTTGTTTATTCGATTGGAATTATGTGGTATGAAGTAGAATGTTGCTTAATAGAAGTGAATTTTAATGAACGGAATGTAATATTATGTAACAGATCGAGAATAATGTTTTTGAAGGGAATCGAATGTTATGGAACCTAATGGAATGCTGTGGAATGCAGTGTCATGTTGTGGAAAGGAATAGAATGTTGGGGAAAGGAATGGAATTTTAAGGAATGCAATGGAATTTTGTGGGTTGGATTGGAATCTTATGCAATGGAAGGAGATACAATGTTTGAAATTGAGTGGATGTTGTGTAATCGAATGAGTGCTATGCTATGAAGTGGAATGTTGATTAATAGAAAAGAATTTCAATGAATGGAATGGAATGTTAGGTAACAGAACGGCAATAATTTGTTGGAATGGAATTGAATGTTATGGAATGTAATGGAGAGTTGTGGAATTGAATGGAATGTTATGCAATGGAATGGAATGATGTGAAATGCAATGGAAAGTAGTGGAAAGTAAAAGAATGTTGGGGAAAGGAATGGAATTGAATGCTGTCCAATGCAATGGAATGTTGTTAAAAGGAATAGAATGTTGGAGAAAAATTGGAGGTTAAGCATGGAATGGAATTTTGTTAATTAGAATGGAACCTTATGCGACAGAATAAATAGAATGAATTGGAAAGGAATGTTGCATAATCGAATGGAAAGTTGTGCTATGAAGGGCAATTTTGATTAATAGCACCGAATTTTAATGAATGGTATCAAATGTTTGGTAGCAGACGAGAATAATGTTTTGGGAATGAATTGTATGTAAAGGAATGGAATGCACTGTTGTGGAACTGAATGGAATATAGGGAAAGGAATGGAAGTTTAAGGAATGTAGTGGAATTTTTTGGATTGAAATGGAATCTTATGCCACAGAATGAAATAGAATGAATTGGAAAGGAATGTCACATAACAGAATGGAATGTTATGCTATGAAGTGCAATGTTCATTAAGAGGACAAAATTTTAATGAATGGAATGGAATGTTTGCAACAGAAGGGCAAAAATGTGTTGGAATGAAATCGAATGTTATGGAATTTAATGGAACGCTTTGGAATGCAATGGAATGTTGTGGAAAAGAATAGAATGTTGCTGAAAGGAATGAAATGTTAAGGAATGCAATGGAATTATTTGGATTGAAATGGAATCTTATGCAATAGAATAAAATAGAATGATTGAAATGGAATGGAATGTTGTGTAATCAAATAAAATGTTATGGTATGAAGTGGTATATAGACTAATACAACCAAATTTTAGTGAATGGAATGGAATATTAGGATACAGAAAGGGAATAATGTGTTTCAATGAAAACAAATGGAATCGAATGGAACTGAATGTTGTGGAATTGCATGGAGAGTTAAGAAATGGAATGGAATGCTGTTGAATGCCATGAAATGTTGTGGAAAGGAATAGAACATTTCTGAACGGAATGGAAGGTTAAGGATGAAATGGAATTTTATGGATTGGCATGGAATCCTATGCAATAGAATGAAAAAGAGTGCTTGAAATGGAATGGAATGTTGTGTAATCGAATGCAATATTATGGTATAAAGTGGAATGTTGATTAATGGAAGAAAATTATAATGAATGGAATTGAATGTTGAGTAACAGAACGAGAATAATGTGTGGGCATGGAACTGAATGTTATGGAATGGAATGGAATGTAGTGGAATTGAATGAAATGTTACAGACAGGAATGGAATGCTTTGGAATGCAATGGAATGTTGTGGAAATTAATACAAAGGTGGGGAATGGAATGGAGGGTGAACGAATGGAATGGAATTTTGTGGATTGGTATGGAATGTTATGCAACAGAATGAAATAGAAAGTTTTAAATGGAACGGAATGTTGTGTAATGGAATGGAATGTTATGGTATGAAGTGGAATGTTGATTAATAGACACGAATTTTGAAGAATGGAATGGAATGTTATTTAATAAATGGAATAACGTTTTCGAATGGAGTTGAATTTTATCCAATGGAACTCTAAGTGGTGGAATGGAATAAAATGCTGTGGAATGAAATGGAATGTTGGGAATAGGAATAGAGTGTTGGGACAGGAATTGAAGTTAAGGTAATGGAATGGAATTTTGTGGATTGGAATAAAATCTTATGGAAGGGAATGAAATAGAATGTTTGAAATGCGTTGGAATGTTGTATAATCGAATGGAATGTTATGGCATGAAGTGGAATGTAGTGTAGTAGAATCGAATGTTGTTGAATGGAATGAAATGTTATGTAACAGAATGGAAATAATGTGTTGGGAAGAACTGAATGTTATGGAATTTAAGGGAATTCAATGGAATGCAATGGAATGTTGTGGAAAAAAATTGAATGTTGAAGATAGGAATCGAACGTTAAGGAATGAAGTGGAATCTTGTGGACTGGAACGGAATATTATGCAATAGAATGAAATAGAATGCTTTAAGGTGAATGGAATGTTGTGTGAGATAATTGAATGTTATGGTATGAAGTGCAATGTTGATTAATAGAAGCGAAATTTGAAGAAAGGAATGGACTGTTAGGTAATAATTGGAATAACGTGTTCGAACGGAGTCTAATATTATGGAATGGAATGCCATATTGTGGAATGGAATGCTGTGGAATGCTGGAATGTTGTGGAAAGAAAGAGAGTGTTGGGAAAGGAATGGAAGTCAAAGGAATGGAATGGAATTTTGAAGATTGGAATATAATCTTATGGAATGGAATTAAAAATAATGTTTGAAATGGAGTGGAATGTTTTATGATCGAATGGAATGTTATGGTATGAAGTGCAATGTTGAATAATAGAAACGAATTTTGAAGAATGGTATGGAATGTTTTGTAAAAGAACGGGAATGATGTATTGGAATGGAATTGAATGGAATGGAAAGGAATGGAAAGATTTGTAATGCAATGGAATATTGTGGAATGCAATGGAATGTAGTGGGAAAAAGTAGAGCTTTAGGGAAAGCAATGGGACGTTTAGGAGTGGAATGGAATTTCGTGGATTAGAATGGAATCTTATGCAATAGAATGAAATACAGCATTTGAAATTCAATAGAATGTTGTATATTGGATTGGAATTTTGTGGTATGAATTAGAATGTTGCTTAATAGAAGTGATTTTAATGAATGGAATGGAATATTATGTAACAGATCGAGAATAATGTTTTTGAAAGGAAGCGAATGTTATTCAATAGAATGGCGTGCTGTGGAATGCAGTGCCATGTTGTGGAAAGGAATAGAACGTTGGGGAAAGGAATGGAATTTTAAAGAATGCAAAGGAATTTTGGGAGTTGGATTGGAATCTTATGCAATGGAAAGAGATACAATGTTTGCAACAGATTGGGACGTTGTGTAATCGAATGAATGCTATGCTATGTAGTGGAATGTTGATTAATAGAAAAGAATTTCAATGAATGGAATGTAATGTTATGTAACAGAACGGGAATAATATGATGAATTGAATCAAATGTTATGGAATGTAATGGAATGTTGTGAAACTGAATAGTATGTTATGGAATGGAAAGGAATGCGGTGTAAATCAATGGGATGTTGTCGAAAGGAATAGAATGTTGGAGAAAGGAATGGAGGCTAAGTATAGAATGGAATTTTGTGGATTAGAAAGGAAACTTTTGCAACAGAATGAAATAGAATTAATTGTAAAGGAATGTTGTGTAATCGAATGGAACTTTGTGCTATGAAGTGGAATTTTGATTAATAGAACCGAATTTTAATGAAAGGTATCGAATGTTTTGTAGCAGAACGCTAATAATGTGTTGGGAATGAATTGTATATAATGGAACGGAATGGAATGTTGTGGAATGGAATGGAATGCTTTGAAATGCAATGGAATGTTGCAGAAAGGAACAGAATGTTGCTGAAAGAATGAAATGTTAAGGAATGCAATGGAATTATTTGGATTGGAATGGAATCTTATTCAGTAAAATAAAATAGAATGATTAAAATGGAATGGAATGTTATGGTATGAAGTGGAATATAGACTAATAAAACCAAATTTTAATGAATGGAATGGAATATTAGGTTGCAGAAAAGGAATTATGTGGTTAAATGGAAACAAATTTTATGGGATGGAATTGAATGTTTTGGAATTGCATGTAAAATTAAGGAATGGAATGGAATGCTGTTGAATGCAATGGAATGTTGTGGAAAGGAATATAACATTTCTGAACGGAGTGGAAGGTTAATTAATTGAATGGAATTTTGAGGATTGTCATGGAATCCTATGCAATAGAATGAAAAAGAGTGTTTGAAAAGGAATGGAATGTTGTCTAATCGACTGTAATATTATGGTATAAAGTGGAAAGTTGATTAAAAGAAGAGAATTTTAATGAATGGAATGGAATGTTGAGTAACAGAATGAGAATAATCTGTTAGGATGGAATTGAATGTTACTGAATGGAATGTAGTGGAATTGAATTGAATGTTATGGACAGGAATGTATTGCTGTGGAATGCAATCGAGTGTTGTGGAAAGTAATAGAATGTTGGGGAATAGAATTTAGGGTGAAGGAATGTAATGGAATTTTGTGGATTGGAATGGAATTTTATGGAATGGAATGAAATCAAATGTTTGAAATGGATTGGAATTTTGTGTAATCGAATACAATGTTATGGTATGAAGTGCAATGTTGATTCATAGAACCGAAATTTGAAGAATGGTATGGGGTGTTTTGTAAAAGAATGAGAATAATGTGTTGGAATGAATCGAATGGTACAGAAAGGAATGGAATGATTTGGAATGGAAGGGAATTCAGCGGAATGCAATGGAATGTTGTGGAAAAGAATAGAATGTTGAGGAAAGAAGTGGAGCGTTAAGGAATGAAATTGAATCTTGTGGACTGGAATGGAATGTTATGCAATAGAATGAAAAAGAATGTTTTAAGGTGAATGGAATGTTGTGTAATGGAATGGAACGTTATGGTATGAAGTGGAATGTTGAATAATAGAACCGAATTTGGAGGAATGGAATGGAATATTAGTTAATACTCGGAATAACGTGTTCAAATGGAGTCGAATGTTATGGAATGGAATGCTATGTTGTTGAATGGAATGGAATGCTGTGGAATGGTATGGAATGTTGTGGATAGGAAAAGAGTGTTGGGACAGGATTGGAAGTTAAAGGAATGGAATGGAATTTTGTGGATAGGAATGGAATATTATGGAAGGTGATGAAATACAATATTTGCAATGGACTGGAATGTTGGATAATCAAATGGAATGTTAAGGTATGAAGTGGAATTTTGATTAATAGAACCGAATTTTAATGAATGGTATCGAATGTTTTATAGCAGAAAGAAAATAACGTTTTGGGAATGAATTGTATGTAATGGAATGGAATGGAATGTTATGGAATTGAATGGAATGTTGGGAAAGGAATGGAATTTTAAGGAATGGAATGGAATTATTTGGATTGGAATGGAATCTTATGCAAAAGAATGAAATAGAATGAATTGGAAATGAATGTTGCTTAGTCAAATGGAATGTTATGCTGTGAAGTGGAATGTTCCTTAAGAGGACAAAATTTTAATGAGTGGAATGGAATGTTTGCAATAGAACAGCAATAATGTGCTGGAATGAAATGGAATGTTATGGAATAGAATGGAATTCTTTGGAATGCTTGGAATGTTGCGGAAAGGAATAGAATGTTGCTGAAAGGAATGAAATGTTAAGGAATGCAATGGAATTCTTTGGATTTGAATGGAATCTTATGCAATAGAATAAATAGAATGATTCAAATGGAATGGAATGTTGTGTAATCAAATGGAATGTTATGGTATGAAGTGGAATGTAGATTAATAGGACCAAATTTTAATGAATGGAATGGAATATGAAGTTACAGAAAAGGAATAATGTGTTTTAATGGAAACAAATGTTATGGGATGGAATTGAATGTTGGGGAATTGCATGGAAAGGTAAGGAATGGAATGGAATGCTGTTGAATGCAATGGAATGTTGTGGAAACGAATAGAACATTTCTGAACGGAATGGAAGTTTAAGGAATGGAATGGAATTATGTGGATTGGCATTGAAACCTATGAGTAGAATGAAAAAGAGAGTTTGAAATTTAATGGAATGTTGTGAAATCGAATATAATATTATGCTATAAAGTGGAATGTTAATAGAAGAGAATGTTAATGAATGGAATGGAATCTTGAGTAACAGAATGAGAATAATGTGTTGGCATGGAATTAAATGTTATTAAATGGATTGGAATGTAGTGAAATTGAGTGGAATGTTATGGACAGGAATGGAATGCTGTGGAATGCAATGGAGTGTTGTGGAAAGTAATAGAAAGTTGGGGAAAAGAATGGAGTGTGAAGGAATGGAAAGGAATTTTGTGGATTGGAATGGAATGCTGTGAAACAGAATGAAATAGTATGTTTTCAATGGAATGGAATGTTGTGTAATGGAATGGAATGTTATGGTATGAATTATAATGTTAATTAATAGACACGAATTGTGAAGAATGGAATGGAATGTAAGGTAATAATCAGAATAACGTGTTCGAATGGAGTCGAATGTTATGGAGTGGAATGCTATGTGGTGGAATGGAATGGAATGTTGTGGAATGGAATAGAATGTTGAGGATAAGAGCAGAAGGTTGGGACAGGAATGGAAGTGAAAATAATGGAATGGAATTTTGTGGATTGGAATGGAATCTTATGGAAGAGGATGAAATAGAATGTTTGAAATGGACTGGAATGTTGTATAATCGAATATAATGTTATGTCATGAAGTGGAATGTCGTGGAGTAGAACCAAATTTTAATGAATGGAATGAAATGTTATGTAACATAATGGTAATCTTGTGTTGGGAAGAACTGAATGTTATGGAATGAAAGGGAATTCAATGGAATGCAATGGAATGTTGTGGAAAAGAATAGAATGTTGATGAAAGGAATGGAACGTTAAGGAATGAAATGCAATCTTGTGGACTGGAACGGAATGTTATGCAATAGAATGAAATAGAATGTTTTAAGTGGAATGGAATGTTGTGTGAGGAAATTGAATGTTATTGTATGAAGTGGAATGTTGATTAATAGAACCAAATTTTGAAGAGTGGAATGGACTGTTAGGTAATAATTGGAATAACGTGTTCGAATGGAGTCAAACGTTCTGGAATGCAATGCTATATTGTGGAATGGAATGCTGTTGAATGTAATGGAATGTTGGGAAAGGAATGGAAGTCAAAGGAATGGAATGGAATTTTGTGGATTGGAATGCTATCTTATGGAATGGAATGAAATAGAATGTTTGAAATGGACTGGATTGTTGTATAATCGAATGGAATTTTATGCTATGAAGTGCAATGTTGATTAATAGAACCGAATATTGAAGAATGGTATGGAATGTTTTGTAAAAGAATGGGAATAATGTGTTGTAATTTAAATTAATGGAATGCAATGGAAAGTTATGGAATGGAGTGGAATTTTGTGGAATGCAATGGAATGTTGCAGAAAGGAATAGAATGTTATGGAATTTAGTTGAAAGTTATGGAATGGAATGCAACGTTGATGATTTGAATGGAATGTTGGGGAAAGGTTATGGAATGGAATGGAATTTTGTGGATTGGAATGGAATCTTATGTAATAGAATGAAATAGTGATTGAAACGGAAACGGATGCTGTGAAATGGAATGGAATATTATGGTATGAATTGGAATGTTGATTTATAGAACTGATTATTAAAGAATGGAATGGAATGTTAGGTGAAAGAATGGGAATAATGAGTTTGAATGGGATCAAAAGATTTGGAATGGAATGGAATGTGTTCTAATAGAATGCAATGTTATAGAATGCAATAGAATGCTGTGGAATGCAATGAATGTTGTGGAAAGGAATACAATATTGGGGAAAGGAATGGAAGGTTAAGGAATCGAATGGAATTTTGTGGATTGGAAGGCAGTCTTATGCAATGGAATGAAATAGAATGTTTCAAATGAAATGGAATGTTATGTAATCGAATGAAATTTCATGGTACGTAGGTGAATGTTGATTAATAGGACAGAATTTTATTGAATGTAATGCAATGCTATGTAACAGAACGGGAATAATATGATGAATGGAATCAAATATTATGGAATGTAATGGAATGTTGTGGAACTGAATTGAATGTTATGTAATGGAAGCGAATGCGATGTAAATCAATGGGATTTAATGGAAAGGAATAGAATGTTGGAGAAAGGAATGGAGGTTAAGTATAGAATGGAATTTTGTGGATTAGAATGGAATCTTATGGAACAGAATGAAATAGAATGAATTGGAAAGGAATGTTGTGTAATCGAATGGAACGTTAAGCTATGAAGGGGAATTTTGAATGATAGAACTGAATTTTAATGAATGGTATCAAATGTTTTGTAGCAGAAAGAGAATAATGTATTGGGAATGAATTGTAGGTAATGGAATGGAATGGAATGTTGTGGAATTGAATGGAATGTAGGGAAAGGAATGAAGTTTAAGGAATGGAATGGAATTTTTTGGATTGGAATGGAATCTTATTCATCACAGTGAAATAGAATGAATTGGAAAGAAATATTGTGTAATCGAATAGAATGCTATGCTATGAAGTGGAATGTTCATTAAGAGGACAAAATTTTAATGAATGGAATGGAATGTTTGTAACAGAAGGGTAATAATGTGTTGGAATGAAATCGAACGTTATGGAATGGAATTCAATGCTTTGGAATGCAATGGAATGTTACAGAAAGGAACAGAATGTTGCTGAAAGCAATGAAATATTAAGGAATGCAATGGAATTATCTGGGTTGTAATGGAATCTTATGTAATTGAATAAAATAGAATGATTGAACTGGAATGGAATGTTGTGTAATGGAATTGAATGTTATGGTATGAATACAATGCAAGTGATTTCGGTAGAATGGTAATTAATAGAACCGAATTTTGAAGAATGGAATGTACTGTTAGGTAATAATCGGAATAAGGTGTTCGAATGGCGTCAAATGCTATGGAATGGAATGCGATATTGTGGAACAGAATGCTGTGAAATGTAATGGTATGTTGTGGAAAGAAAAAGAGTGTAGGAAAGGAATTTAATTCAAAGGAGTGGAATGGAATTTTGTGGATTGGAATTGAATCTTATGGAATGGAATGAAATAGAATGTTTGAAATGGACTGGAATGTTGTATAATCGAATGGAATGTTATGGTATCAAGTGCAATGTTGATTAATGGAAACGAATTTTGAAGAATGGTAAGGAATGTTTTGGAAAAGAATGGGAATGATGTGTTGGAATGGAATCGAATTAAATGGAAAGGAATGGAATGATTTGGAATGCAATGGAATATTGTGGAATGCAATGGAATGAAGTGGAATAAAGTAGAGCGTTATGGAAAGCAATGGGACGTTTAGGAGTGGAATGGAATTTCGTGGATTGGAATGGAATCTTATGCAATAGAATGAAATACAGCATTTGAAAGTCAATAGATTGTTGTATATTCGATTGAAATTTTGTGGTATGAGGTAGAATGTTGCTTAGTAGAAGTGAATTTTAATGAATGGAATGGAATATTATGAAACAGTTCGAGAACAATATTTTTGAAGGGAAGCGAATGTTATGGAAAGGAATGGAATGATGTGGAATGCAGTGTCATGTTGTGGAAAGGAATAGAACGCTGGGGAAAGGAATGGAATTTTAAGGAAAGCAATGGAATTTTGTGGGTTGGATTGGAATCTTATGCAATGGAAGGAGATACAATGTTTGCAATTGAATGTGATGTGTAATCCAATGAATGCTATGATATGAAGTGGATTGTGGATTAATAGAAAAGAATTTCAATGAATGGAATGGAATGTTAGGTAACAGAATGGCAATAATTTGTTGGAATGGAATCGAATGTTATGGAATATAAAGGAGTGTTGTGGAATAGAACCGGATGTTAGGCAATGGAGTGGAATGATGTGAAATGCAATGAAAGTAGTGGAAAGTAATAGAATGTTGGGGAAAGGAATGGAATTGAATGCTGTGGAATACAAAGGAATGTTGTTAAAAGGAATAGAATGTTGGAGAAAGAATGGAGGTTAAGTATGGAATGGAATTTTGTTAATTAGAACGAAATCTTAGGCAACAGAATGAAATAGAATGAATTGGAAAGGAACATTGCGTAATTGAATGGAAGTTATGCTATGAAGTGCAATTTTCATTAATAGAACTGAATTTTAATGAATGGTATCGAATGTTTTGTAGAAGAACGAGAATAATGTGCTGGGAATGAATTGTATGTTAGGGAATGGAATGGAATATTGTGGAATTGAATGAAAAGTTGGGAAAGAATGGAATGGAATTTTTTTGATTGGAATGGAATCTTATGCAACAGAATGAAATAGAATGAATAGGAAAGAAATGTCGCGTAACCGAATGGAATGTTATGCTATGAAGTGGAATGTTAATAAAGAGGACAAAATTTTAATGAATGGAATGGAATGTTTGAAACAGAAAGGCAATGATGTGTTGGAGTGAAATAAAATGTTATGGAATGGAATGGAATGCTTTGGAATGCAATGGAATGTTGTGGAACGGAACAGAATGTTGCTGAAAGGAATGAAATTTTAGGGAATGCAATGGTATTATTTGTATTGGAATGGAATCTTATGCAATAGAATAAAACAGAATGATTGAAATGGAATGGAATGTTGTGTAATCAAATAGAATGTTATGGTATAAAGTTGAATATTGATTAATGGAACTGAATTTTAATGAATGGAATGGAATAATATGAGGTTACAGAAAGGGAATAATGTGTTTCAATGGAAACAAAAGGAATGGAATGGAACTGATTGCTGTGGAATTTCATGGAAAGTTAAGGAATGGAATGGAAAGCTGTTGAATGCAATGGAATGTTGTGGAAAGGAATAGAACCTTTATGAACGGAATGGAAGGTTAAGGAATAGAATGGAATTTTGAGGATTGGAATGGAATCCTATGCAATAGAATGAAAAACAGTGTTTGAAATGGAATGGAATGTTGTGTAATCGAATATAACATTATGTTATGAAGTGGAATGTTGATTAATGGAAGAAAATTATAATGAATGGAATGGAATGTTGAATAAGAGAATGAGAATAATGTCTTGGGATGGGATTGAATGTTTGGAATGGAACAGAATGTAGTGGAATTGAATGGAATGTTATGGACTTGAATGGAAGTCTTTGGAATGCATTGGAATGTGGTGTAAAGTAATACAAAGTTGGTAAATGGAATGGAGCGTGAAGGAATGGAATGGAATTTTGTGGTTTGGAATGGAATCTTATGGAAGGGGATGAAATAGAATGCTTGAAATGGAATGGAATGTTGTATAATCGAATGGAATGTTACGGTATGAAGTGAAATTTTGATTAATACAACCGAATTTTAATGAATGGGGTAAAATGTTTTGTAGCAGAAAAGAATAATGTGTTGGGAATGAATTGTATGTAATGGAATGAAATTTAATGTTGTGGAATTGAATGGAAAGTTGGGAAAGGAATGGAAGTTTAAGTAATGGAATGGAATTTTTTGGATTGGAATGGAATCTTCTGCAACAGAATGAAATA
Source organism: Smutsia gigantea (assembly GCA_032199065.1). Classification (NCBI taxonomy): domain Eukaryota; kingdom Metazoa; phylum Chordata; class Mammalia; order Pholidota; family Manidae; genus Smutsia; species Smutsia gigantea. Next base: position 38,329 of record JAVSCE010006630.1, read on the forward strand.
GAATGAATTGGAAATGAATGTTGCACAATCAAATGGAATGTTATGCTGTGAAGTGGAATGTTAGTTAAGAGGACAAAATTTAAATGAGTGGAATGGAATGTTTACTTCAGAATGGCAATAATGTGTTGCAATGAAATCGAATGTTATTGGTTGGAATGGGATGCTGTTGAATGCAATGGAATTTTGTGGAAAGGAATAGAACATTTCTGAACGATATTGAAGATTTAGGAAAGGAATGGAATTTTGTGGATTGGCATGGAATCCCATGCAATAGAATGAAAAAGAGTGTTTACAGTTGGATGGAATGTTGTGTAATCAAATGTAATATTATGGTATAAAGTGGAAGGTTGATAAATAGAGGAGAATTTTAATGAATGGAATGGAATTTTGAGCAACAGAATGAGAATAATGTCTTGGCAAGGAATTCAATGTTATTGAATGAAATGGAATGTAGTGGAATTGAATGGAATGTTATGGACAGGAATGGAATGCTGTGGAATGCAATGGAGTGTTGTGGAAAGTAATAGAAAGTTGGGGGAAAGAATGGAGGGTGAAAGAATGGAATGGAATTTTGTGGATTGGAAAGGAATGTTATGCAATAGAATGAAATAGAATGTTTTAAATGGAATGGAATGTTGTGTAATGGAATGGAATGTTATGGTATGAAGTGGAATGTTGATTAATAGACACGAATTTTGAAGAATGGAATGGAATGTTATTTAATAAACGGAATAACATGTTCGAATTGAGTCGACTTTTTCGGCATGGAATGCGTAGTGGTGGAATGGAATAAAATGCTGTGGAATGGAATGGAATGTTGAGGATAGGAAAAGAGAGTTGGGACAGGATTGGAAGTTAAAGGAATGGAATTGACTTTTGTGGATTGGAATGGAATCTTATACAAGGGGATGAAATAGAATATTTGAAATGGACTGGAATGTTGTATAGTCGAATGGCATGTTATGGTATGAAGTGTACTGTTAATTAAGAGATCCGAATTGTGAAGAATGGAATGGAATGTAAAGTAATAATCAAAATAATGTGTTCGAATGGATTCGAATGTTATGGAATGGAATGCTTTGTTGTGGAATGGAATGGAATATTGTTGAATGGAATAGAATGTTGAGGATAAGAATAGAGTGTTGGGACAGGAATGGAAGTTAAAGTAATGAAATGGAATTTTGTGGATAGGAATGGAAATTTATGGAAGGGGATGAAATAGTATGTTTGAAATGGAATTGAATGTTGTATAATCGAATGGAATGTTATGGCATGAAGGGGATTGTAATGTAGTAGAACGGAATATTAATGAATGGAATAAAATGTTATGTAACAGAATGGAAATAATGTGTTGGGAAGAACTGAATATTATGGAATAGAAGGGAATTCAATGGAATGCAATGGAATGATGTGGAAAAATAGAATGTTGAGGAAATGAATGGAACGTTAAGGAACGGAATGGAATCTTGTGGAATGGAACCGAATGTTATGCAATAGAATGAAATAGAATGTTTTAAATGGAATGGAATGTTGTGTAATGGAATGGAATGTATGGTATGAAGTGGAATGTTGTGTAATGGAATGGAATGTATGGTATGAAGTGGAATGTTGATTAATGGACACGAATTTTCAAGAATGGAATGGAATGTTATTCAATAAACGGATAACATGTTCAAATGGAGTCCAATTTTATGGAATGGAACGCTAAGTGGTGGAATGGAATAAAATGCTGTGGAATGGAAAGGAATGTTGAGGACAGGAAAAGAGTGTTGGGACAGATTGGAAGTTAAAGGAATGGAATGGAATTTCGTGGATTGGAATGGAATCTTATTGAAGGGATGAAATAGAATGTTTGAAATGCACTGGAATGTTGTATAATCGAATCGAATGTTATGGTATGAAGTGGAATTTTAATTAATAGAACCGAATTTTAATGAATGTATCAAATGTTTTGTAGCAGAACGAGAATAATGTCTTGGGAATGAATTGTTTGTAATGGACTGGAATGTTGTATAATCGAAAGGAATGTTCTGGTATGAAGTACAATGTTGATTAATAGAACCGAATTTTGAAGAATGGTACGGAATGTTGTGTAAAAGAATGGCAATGTGTTGGAATGGAATCGAATTTAATGGAAAGGAATGGAATGATTTGGAATGGAATGGAATATTGTGAATGCAATGGAATCTAGTGGAAAAAAGAAGAACGTTAGGGAAAGCAATGGGACCTTTAGGAGTGGAATGGAATTTCGTGGATTGGAATGGTATCTTAAGCAATGGAATGAAATAAAGCATTTGAAATCCAATAGAATTTTGTATATTCGATTGGAATTTTGTGGTATGAAGTAGAATGTTGCTTAACAGAAGTGAATTTTAATAAATAAAATGGTATATTATGTAACAGATCGAGAATAATGTTTTTGAAAGGAATCGAATGTTATGGAACAGAATGGAATGCTGTGGAATGCAGTGTCATGTTGTGGAAAGGAATAGAACGTTGGGGAAAGGAATGGAATTTTAAGGAATGCAATGGAATTTTGTGGATTTAATTGGAATCTTATGCAATGGAAGGAGATACAATGTTTGCAATTGAATGGGATGTTGTGTAATCGAATGAATGCTATGTTATGAAGTGGAATGTTGATTAATAGAAAAGAATTTCGATGAGTGGAATGGCATGTTAGGTAACAGAATGGCAATAATTTGCTGGAATGGAATCGAATGTTATGGAATGTTTTGGAATGTTGTGGAATTGAACCGAATTTTATGCAATGGAATGGAATGATGTGAAATGCAATGGAAAGTTGTGGAAACTAATAGAATGTTGGGGAAAGGAATGGAATTTAATGCTGTCGAAAGCAATGGAATGTTGTTAAAAGGAATAGAATGTTGTTGAAAGGAATGGAGGTTAAGTATGAAATGGAATTTTGTTAATTAGAATGGAGTCTTATGCAACAGAATGAAATAGAATGAATAGGAAAGAAATGTCTTGTAAAAGAATGGAATGTTATGGTATGAAGTGGAATTTTGATTAATAGAACCGAAATTTAATGAATGGTATCGAATAATTTGTAGCAGAACGAGAATAATGTGTTGGGAATGAATTGTATGTAATGAAATGGAATGGAATGTTGTGGAATTGAGAGGAATGTTTGGAAAGGAATGGAAGTTTAAGAAATGGAATGGAATTTTTTGGATTGGAATGGAATCTTCTGCAACAGAATGAAATAGAATGAATTGCAAATGAATGTTGCATAATCGAATGGAATGTTAAGCTGTGAAGTGGAATGTTCGTTAAAAGGACAAAATTTTAATGAGTGGAATCGAATGTTTGCAACAGAAGGGCAATAATGTGTTGGAATGAAATCGTATGGTATGGAACGGAATGGAACGCTTTGGAACGCAATGGAATTTTGCGGAAAGGAATAGAATGTTGCTGAAAGGAATGAAATGTTAAGGAATTCAATGGAATTCTTTGGATTCGAATGGAATCTTATGCAATGGATTAAAATAGAATGATTCAAATGGAATGCAATGTTGTGTAATCAAGAGGAATGTTATGGTATGAAGTGGAGTGTAGATTAATAGAACCGAAATTTAATGAATGGAATGGAATATGAGGTTACAGAAAGGGAATAATATGTTTCAATGGAAACAAATGGAATGGAATGGAACTGATTGCTGTGGAATTGCATGGAAAGTTAAGGAATGGAATTGAATGCTGTTGAATGCAATGGAATGTTGTGGAAAGGAATAGGACCTTTATGAACGGAATGGGAGGTTAAGGAATAGAATGGAATTTTGTGGATTGGAATGAAATCCTATGCAATAGAATGAAAAAGAGTCTTTGAAATGGAATGCAATGTTGTGTAATCGAATGTACTATTATGTTATAAAGTGGAATGTTGATTAATGGAAGAAAATTATAATGAATGGAATGGAATGTTGAATAAGAGAATGAGAATAATGTCTTGGGATGGGATTGAATGTTTGGAATGGAAAGGAATGTAGTGGAATTGAATGGAATGTTATGGACCTGAATGGAAGGCTTTGGAATGCAATGGAATGTGGTGTAAAGTAATACAAAGTTGGGGAATGGAATGAAGGGTGAAGGAATGGAATGGAATTTTGTGGATTGGAATGGAATGTTATGTAACAGAATGAAATAGTATGTTTTCAATGGAATGTAATGTTGTGTAATGGAATGGAATGTAATGGTATGAAGTTTAATGTTAATTAAAAGACCCGAATTATGAGGAATGGAATGGAGTATAAGGTAATAATCAGAATAACGTGTTCGAATGGGGTCTAATGTTGTGGAATGTAATACTTTGTTGTGGAATGGAATGGAATGATGTGAAGTGGAATAGAATGTTGAGGATAAGAATAGAGTGTTGGACAGGAATGAAAGTTAACGTATTGGAATGGAATTTTGTGGATTGGAATGGAATCTTATGGAAGGGGATGAAATAGAATGTTTGAAATGGACTGGAATGTTGTATAATCGAATGGAATGTTATGGCATGAAGTGGAATGTCGTGTAGTAGAACCTAATTTTAATGAATGGAATGAAATATTATGTAACATAATGAGAATAATGTGTTCGGAATAACTGAATGTTATGGAATGGAAGGGAATTCAATGGAATGTTGCGGAAAGGAACAGAATGTTGCTGAAAGGAATGAAATGTTAAGGAATACAATGGAATTATTTGGATTGGAATGGAAATTCATGGATTGGAGAGGAGTCTTATCCAATAGAATGAAACACAGGATTTGAAATACAATGGAATGTTGTATATTCGATTGGAATTTTGTGGTATGAAGTAGAATGTTGCTTAATAGAAGTGAATTTTAATGAATGGAATGGAATATTATGTAACAGATGGAGAAAAATGTTTTTGAAGGGAATAAAATGTTATGGAACGGAATGGAATGCTGTGGAATGAGGAGTCATGTTTTGGAAAGGAAAAGAACGTTGGGAAAGGAATGGAATTTTAAGGAATGCAATGGAATTTTGTGGATTGGATTGGAATCTTATGCAATGGAAGTAGATACAATGTTTGCAATTGAATTGGATGTTGTGTAATCGAATGAATGCTATGCTATGAAGTGGAATGTTGATTAATAGAAAAGAATTTCGATGAGTGGAATAGAATGCCATGTAACAGAATAGCAATAATTTGTTGGAATGGAATCGAATGTTATGGAATGTAAAGGAATGTTGTGGAATTGAACCGAATGTTATGCAATGGAATGGAATGATGTGAAATGCATTGGAAAGTAGTGGAAAGTAAAAGAATGATCGGGATAGAAATGGAATTGAATGCTGTCGAATGCAATGGAATGTTCTTAAGGGAATAGAATGTTGGAGAAAGGAATGGAGGTTAAGTATGGAACGGAATTTTGTTAATTAGAACGGAATCTTATGCAACAGAATGAAATAGAATGATTAGGAAAGGAATGTCGTGTACCCGAATGGAATGTTAGGCTATGAAGTGGAATGTTCATTAAGAGGACAAAGTTTTAATGAATGGAATGGAATGTTTGCAACAGTAGGGCAATAATGCGTTGGAATGAAATCGAATGTTATGGAATTGAATATAACGTTTTGGAATGCAATGGAATGTTGCAGAAAGGAACAGAGTGTTGCTGAAAGGAATGAAATGTTAAGGAATGCAAAGGAATTATTTGGATTGGAATGGAATCTTATGTCAAAGAATAAAAAAAATGATTTAAATGGAATGGAATGTTTTGTAACAGAACGACAATAATGTGTTGGCATGGAATTGATTGTTATGGAATGGAAGGGAATGTAGTGGAATTGAATGGAATGTTATGGACAGGAATGGAATGCTAAGGAATGCAATGGAGTGTTGTGGAAAGTAAAAAAAGTTGGGGAAAAGAATGGAGGGTGTAGGAATGGAATGGAATTTTTTGGATTGGCATGTAATGTTTTGCAACAGAATGAAATAGTATGTTTTAAATTGAATGGAATGTTGTGTAATGGAATGGAATTTTATGTTATGAAGTGAAATCATAATTAGTAGACCTGAATTGTGAAGTATGGAATGGAATGTAAGGTAATAATCATAATAACGTGTTCAAATGGAGTCGAATGTTATGGAATTGAATGATTCGTTGAGGAATAGAATGGAATGCTGTGGAATGGAATAGAAAGTTGAGGATAAGAACAGAAGGTTGGGACAGGAATGGAAGTTAAAGTAATGGAATGGAATTTTGTGGATTGTAATGAAATCTTACAGAAGTGGATGAAATAGAATGTTTGAAACGGACTGGAATGTTGTATAATCGAAAGGAATGTTATGGCATGTAGTGGATTGTAATGTAGTAGAAGCAAATTTTAATGAATGGAATGAAATGTTATGTAACAGAATGGGAATAATGTGTTGGGAAGAACTGAATATTATGGAATGGAAGGGAATTCAATGGAATGCAGTGGAATGTTGTGGAAAAGAATACAATGTTGAGGAAAGGAATGGAACGTTAAGGAATGAAATGGAACCTTGGGGACTGGAACTGAAATTTATGCAATAGAAGGAAATAGAATTTTTAAGCGGAATGGAATGTTGTGTGAGGGAATTGAATGTTATGGTATGAAGTGGAATGTTGATTAATAGAACTGAATTTTGATGAATGGAATGGACTGTTAGGTAATAATCGGAATACCGTGTTCGAATGGAGACAAATGTTATGGAATGGAATGCGATATTGTGCAATGGAATGCTGTGGAATGTAGTGGAATGTTGTGGAAAGAAAGAGAGTGTTGGGAAAGGAATGGAAGTCAAAGGAATGGAATGGCATTTTGTGGATTGGAATGGAATCTTATGGAATGGAATGAAGTAGAATGATTGAAATGGACTGGAATGTTGAATAATCGAATGGAATGTTATGGTATGAAGTGCAATGTTGATTAATAGAACTTAATTTTGAAAATGGTATGGAATATTTTGTAAAAATATGGGAAAGATATGTTGGAATGGAATGGAAAGGAATGGATTGATTTGGAATGCAATGGAATATAGTGGAAAAATGAAGAACCTTAGGGAAAGCAATGGGACGTTTAGGAGTGGAATGCAATTTCGTGGATTGGAATGGAATATTTTGCAATAGAATGACATACAGCAATTTAAATTCATTAGAATGTTCTATAATCGATTGGAATTTTGGGGTATGAAGTAGAAAGTGGTTCAATAGAAGTGAATTTTAATGAATGGAATGGAATATTATGTAGCAGATCGAGAATAACTTTTTTGAAGGAAATCGAATGTTATGGAATGGAGTGGAATGCTGTGGAATGCAGTTTCACGTTGTGGAAAGGAATAGAACGTTGCGGAGAGGAATGGAATTTGAAGGAATGCAATGGAATTTTGAGGGTTGGATTGGAATCTTATGCAATGGAAGGAGATACAATGTTTGCAATTGAATGGGATGTTGTGTAATCGAATGAATGCTATGCTATGAAGTGGAATGTTGATTAATAGAAAGAATTTAAATGAATGGAATGGAATATTAGGTAACAGAACGGCAATAATTTGTTGGAATGGAATCGAATGTTATGGAATGTAATGGAGTGTCGTGGAATTGAATAGAATATTATACATTGGAATGGAATTTATGTGAAATGCAATGGAAAGTAGTGGTAAGTAATAGAATGTTGGTGAAAGGAATGGAATTGAATGCTGTCGAATGCAATGGAATGTTCTTAAATGGAATAGAATGTCGGAGAAAAAAATGGAGGTTAAGTATGAAATGGAATTTTGTTAATTAGAACGGAATCTTATGCAACAGAATGAAATAGAATGAATAGGAAAGAAATGTCGTGTAAAAGAATGGAATGTTATGCTGTGAAGTGGAATGTTCATTAAGAGGACAACATTTTAATGAGTGGAAAGGAATGTTTGCAACAGAATGGCAATAATGTGTTGGAATGAAATCGAATGTTATCTAATGGAATGGAGCACTTTGGATTTCAACAGAATGTTGCAGAAAGGAATAGAATGTTGCTGAAAGGAATGAAATGTTAAAGAATGCAATGGAAATATTTGAATTGAAATGGAATCTTATGCAAGAGAATAAAATAGAATGATTCAAATCGATTGGAATGTTGTACAATCTAATGGAATGTTATGGTATGAAGTGGAATATAGATTAATACAACCGAATTTTAATGAATGGAATGGAGCATAAGGTTACAGAAAGGGAGCAATGTGTTTCAATGGAAACAAATATTATGGAATGGTATTGAATGTTGGGGAATTGCATGGAAAGTTAAGGAATGGAATGGAATGCTGTTGAATGCAATGGAATGTTGTGGATAGGAATAGAACATTTCTGAACGGAATGGAAGTTTAATGAATTTAATGGAATTTTGTAAATTGGAATGGAGTTCTATGAAATAGAATGAAAAGGTGTTTGAAATGAAATGGAATGTTGTGTTATCGAGTGTAATATTATGGTATAACACGGAATGTTGATTAATAAAAGAGAATTTTAATGAATGGAATGGAATGTTGAGTAACAGAATGAGAATAATGTGTTGGCATGGAATTGAATGTTATTCAATGGAATGGAAAATAGTGGAATTGAATGTAATGTTATATACAAGAATGGAATTCGGTGGAATGCAATGGAGTGTTGTGGAATGTAATAGAAATTTGGATAAAAGAATAGAGTTTAAAGGAATGGAATATAATTTGTGGATTGGAATGGAATGTTATGCAATAGAATGAAATAGTATGCTATAAAAGGAATGGAATGTTGTGGAATGGAATAGAATTTTGAGGATAAGGATAGAGTGTTGGGGCAGGAATGGAAGAAAAAGGGATGGAATGGTATTTTGTGGACTGGAATGTAATCTTATGGAAGCGGATGAAATATAATGTTTGAAATTGACTGGAATGTTGTATATTCGAATGGAATTTTATGGCAAGAAGTGGAATGTAGTGTAGTAGAACCGAATTTTAATGAATGTAATGGAATATTATGTTACAGAATGTGAATAATGTGTTGGGAAAAACTCAATGTTATCGAATGGAATCGAATGTTGTGGAATGGAAGGGAATTCAATGGAATGCAATGGAATGTTGTGGAAAAGAATAGAATGTTGAGGAAAGGAATGGAACGTTAAGGAATGAAATGGAGTCTGTGGACTGGAACGGAATGTTATGCAATAGAATGAATTAGAATGTTTTAAGTGGAATGGAATGTTGGGTAATAGAATTGAATGTTATGGTATGAAGTGGAATGTTGCTTAATAGAAGCGAATTTTGAAGAATGGAATGGACTGTTAGGTAGTAATTGGAATAACGTTTTCAAATGGAGTCAAATGTTATGAAATGGAATGCTATATTTTGGAATGGAGTGAGGTGGAATGTAATGGAATGTTGCAGAAGGAAAGATATTGTTGGGAAAGGAATGGAAGTCAAAGGAATGGAATCGAATTTTGTACATTGGAATGGAATCTTATGGAATGGAATGAAATAGAATGTTTGAAATGGAGTGGAATGTTGTATAATGGAATGGAATGTTATGGTATGAAGTTCAATGATGATTAAAAGAAACGAAATTTGAAGAATGGTATGGAATGTTTTGTTAAAGAATGGGAATGATATATTGGAATGGAATCGAATGGAATTCAAAGGAATGGATTCATTTGGAATGCAATGCAATAGTGTGGAATGCAATGGAATGTAGTGGAAAAAAGTAGAACGTTAGGGAAAGCAATGGGACGTTTAGGAGTGGAAAGGAATTTCGTGGATTGGAATGTAAACTTATGCAATAGAATGTTGTATATTCGATTGGAATTTCGTGGTATGAAGTAGAATGTTGCTTAATAGAAGTGAATTTTAATGATGGGAAAGGACTATTATGTAACAGATCGAGAATAATGTTTTTGAAGGAAATCGAATGTTAAGGAATGGAGTGGAATGCTGTGGAATGCAGTGTCATGTTGAAGAAAGGAATGGAACATTGGGGAAAGGAATGGAATTTTAAGGAATACAATGGAATATTGTGGGTTGGATTGGAATCTTATGCATTGGAAAGAGATACAATGTTTGCAATTGAAAGTGATGTTGTGTAATCGAATGAATGCTATGCTATGAAGTGGAATGTTGATTAATAGAAAAGAATTTCAATGAATGGAATGGAATGTTAGGTAACAGAATGGCAATAATTTGTTGGAATGGAATCGAATGTTATGGAATGCAATGGAGTGTTGTTGAATTGAACGGAATGTTATGCAATGGAATGGAATGATGTGAAATGCAATGGAAAGTAGTGGAAAGTAATCGAATATTGGGGAAAGGAATGGAATTGAATGCTGTCGAATGCAATGGAAGGTTGTTAAAAGGAATAGAATATTGGAGAAAGGAATGGAGGTTAAGTACGGAATGGAATTTGTTAATTAGAACGGAATCTTATGCAACAGAATGAAATAGAAGGAATTGGAAATCAATGTTATTTAATCGAAAGGAAAGTTATGCTATGAAGGGGAATTTTGATTAATAGAACCGAATTTTAATGAATGGTATCGAATGTTTTCTGGCAGATGAGAATAATGTGTTGGGAATGTATTGTATGTAATGGAATAAAATGGACAATTGTGGAATTGAATGGAATGTGGGGAAACGAATGGAAGTTTAAGGAAAAGAATGGAATTTTTTGGATTGGAATTTAATCTTATTCAACAGAATGAAATAGAATGAATTGGAAAGGAATGTTGTGTAACCGAATAGAATGTTATGCTATGAAGTGGAATGTTCATAAAGAGGACAAAATTTTAATGAATGGAATGGAATGTTTGCAACAGAAGGGCAATAATGTTTTGTAACGAAATCGAATGTTATGTAATTGAATGGAATGCTTTGGAATGCAATGGAATGTTGCGGAAAGGAACAGAATGTTGCTGAAAGGAATGAAATGTTAAGGAATGCAATGGAATTATTTGGATGGGAATGGAGTTTATGCAATCGAATAAAATATAATGATTGAAATGGAATGGAATGTTGTGTAATCAAATGGAATGTTATGGTATGAAGTGCAATATAGATTAATAGAACCGAATTTTAATGAATGGAATGGAATATTAGGTTACCAAAGGGAATAATGTGTTTCAATGGAAACAAATGGAATGGAATGGAACTGAATGTTGTGGAATTGCATGGAAAGATAAGGAATGGATTGGAATTGCTGTTGAATGCAATGGAATGTTGTGGAAAGGAATAGAACATATGTGAATGGACTGGAAGGTTAAGGAATGGAGTGGAATTTTGTGGATTGGCATGGAATCCTATGCAATATTTTGAAAATGAGTGTTGGAAATGGAATGGAATGTTGTGTAATCGAATGTAATATTATGCTATAAAGTGGAATGTTGATTAATGGAAGAAAATTATAATGAATGGAATGGAATGTTGAGTAAAAGAACGAGAATAATGTTTTGGCATGGAACTGAATGTTATGGAATGGAATGGAATGTGGAAGAATTGAATGGAATGTTATGGACAGGAATGGAATGCTTTGGAAAGCACTGGAATGTTGTGGAAAGTAATACAAAGTTGTCAAATGGAATGGAGGGTGAAGGTATGGAATGGAATTTTGAAGATTGATATGGAATGTTATGCAACCGAATGATATAGAATGTTTTAAATGAAATGGAGTACTGTGCAATGGAATGGAGTGTTATGGTATGAAGTGGAATGTTAATAAATCGACCCGAATTGTGAAAAATGGAATGGATTATTAGGTAATAATCAGAATAACGTGTTCGAATGGAGTCGAATGTCATGGAATGGAATGCTGTGTTGTGGAATGGAATCGAATGTTGTGGAATCGAAGCGAATGTTGAGGATAGGAACAGAGTGTTGGGACAGGAATGGAAGTTAAAGGAATGCAATGGAATTTTGTGGATTGGAATGGAATCTTAAGGAAGCAGATATAATAGAAAGTTTGAAATGGACTGGAATGTTGTATAATCGAATGAGATGTTATGCTATGTAGTGGAATGTATTGTAGTAGAACCAAATGTTAATGAATGTTATGGAATGTCATGTAACAGAATGGGAATAATGTGTTGGAAATGACCTGAATGTTATGGAATGGAATTTAATGTTGTGGAATGCAAGGGAGTTCGGCGGAATGCAATGGAATGTTGTGGAAAAGAATAGAATGTTGAGGACAGGAATGTAACATTAAGAAATGAAATGGAATATTGTGGACTGGAACTGAATGTTATGCAATAGAATGAAAGAATGTTTTAAGTGGAATGGGATGTTGTGTAATGGAATTGAATGTTATGGTATGAATTGGAATGTGGACTAATGGAGCCGAATGTTGAAAATGGAATGGAGTGTTAGGTAAGAGAATGGGAATAATCTGTTCTAATGGAATCAATTTTATGCAATGGAATTGAAGGTGTTGGAATTGAATGGAACGTTAAGGAATGCAATTGAATATAATAATCGGAATAATGTGTTCGAATGGATTCAAATGTTATGGATTGGAATGCTATATTGTGGAATGGAATGCTGTGCAACGTAATAGAATGTTGTGGAAAGAAATAGAGTGTTGGGAAAGGAATGGAAGTTATAGTAATGGAATGTAATTTTGTGGATTGGAATGAAATTTATGGAATGGAATGAAATAGAATGTGTGAAATGAACTGGAATGTTTTATAATCGAATGGAATGTTATAGTATGAAGTGCAATGTTGATTAATAGAACCGAATTTTGATGAATAGTATGGAATGTTTGGAAAAGAATGGGAATAATATGTTGGAATGGAATCGAATGAAATGGAAAGGAATGGAATGCAATGGAAAGCTATGGAATGGAATGGAATGCCTTGGAATGCAATGAAATGTAGCAGATAGGAATAGAATGTTATGGAATAATGGGTTTGAATGGGATCGAATGTAATGGAATGAGATGGAATGTTTGGAATGCAATGGAATGTTGCAGAAAGGAATAGAATGTTATGGAATTAAGTGGAAGATTATGGAATGTAATGCAATGCTGTGGATTTGAATGGAATGTTTGAAAGGTTATGGAATGCAATGGAATTTTGTGGATTGGAATGGAATCTTATGCAGTAAAATGAAAAAGAATGTTTGAAAAGGAAACGGATGTTGTGACATGGAATGGAATATTATGGTATGAATCGGAATGTTGATTTATAGAACTGAATATTAAAGAATGGAATGGAATGTTAGGTGAAAGAATGGGAATAATGTGTTTGAATGGGATCACAATTTATGGAATGAAATGGAATGTGTTGTAATAGAATGCAATGTTATGGAATGGAATAGAATGCCGTGGAATGCAATGGAATGTTGTAGAAAGGAATACAATATTGGGGAAAGGAATGAAAGGATAAGGAATGGAATGGAATATTGTGGATTGGAATGCAATCTTATGCAATAGAATGAAATGGAAATTTTCAAATGAAATGGAATGTTATGTAATCGAATGAAATGTTATGGTATGAAAGTGGACGTTGATTAATAGGACAGAATTTTAATGAACGGAATGTAATGTTATGAAACAGAATGGGAATAATATGATGAATGGAATCAAATGTTGTGGAATGTAATGGAATGTTGTGGAACTGAATGGAATGTTATGGAATGGAAGTAAATGCAGTGTAAATCAATTGGATGTTGTGGAAAGGAATAGAATGTTGGAGAAAGGAATGGAGGTTAAGTATAGAATGGAATTTTGTGGATTAGAATGGAATCTTATGCAACAGAATGAAATAGAATGAATTGGAAAAGAATGTTGTGTAATCAAATGGAACGTTATGGTATGAAGGGGAATTTT
>JAVSCE010006631.1:0-89648 GCA_032199065.1 Smutsia gigantea
AAACTTGATTGGCTTACAGTAGTCCCCCCTTACTCGTAGAAGAAAGGTTCCAAGACCCGCAGTGGACACCTGAAAGCACAGACAGTACCATTCCCTCCCTAGACTGTGTCATTCCTATGAATACACAGCTGGGATAAAGATGAAATTATAAAGTAGGTGCAGCAAGAGAGTAACAACAACAACTAGTAATAATGAAGAACAATTGCAAGAATACACTACAGTGAAAGTTATGTGAATGTGCTCTCTCTCTCTCCCCCAAAATCCATGATGGTATTGCATTCAGCCTCCTTGTGCTGATGTGAGAGGATAAAACGCCTGTGTGGTGAGATGAAGCGAGGGACGTTGTGACCTAGTTAGTGTTGGGCTACTATTGACCTTCTGAGGATGTGCCGGCCTGGAGGATCGTCTTCCAGAGGCCTGATAACTGAAAGCACAGGAAGCGAAGCCTGGACAAGGGGTTGCTGCTGGACTTACTTTTTTATTAAAGATAATGAGTTTTGTTGAGCCTTTGACATTTCCTTTTTCTTATTCTTTTGGATCCCCTTCTGAAATGTATTCTTCCACAAGGGCATCCCAGGTAGAGCCACTGTGTGGTGTGCTTGCTTTACCATTACAGCGAATCCTGGCGCGATCCTCCACGGGGCCATGGTGCTCTCTCTTTCCATCACACTGGTGGGCTTAAAGCCAGGGAGGTGACTGCCGGCACGCACTGACTTCACTCTCCGCTTTGGAAGTTAAAATTTTCTATGGTTACAGGGGCAGTCATTGAAAATGGCATGCACAGTTTAACATTTTTAAATGTCACTAAAATTGTTAAAATTTATATTCAATGGAGAATGTTTAGTTCTGATTTAATGAACTTCTTATTGCCATTTTAAGATCTGAATATAGAAATACTGTTCTATTTTAAGGGCTTTGATGACTTTGTGGGGGAGGAAAAATAATTTTCCCTCCATTCTTCTAGGTTCTTGGGTGAGAGGCCCCTGCAATGAAAAGATTAATAGAAGAAAAATAAACATGAGTTGAATAACACGTGTACCTCCGGTATTCATGGGAAGCACCCAGGAAAACTGAGTAGTAATTCCCCAAAGATGCCCACCTTAAATGCCCAAGATGCCACCTTGAATACCATCTTTAGCTTTGGGCAAAGCAGATGTTATGGGGGCAGTTATGGGGGTCAGCAGGCAGGGCAGAGGGAACAGGTGAGGCTGTTAGGCAGATTTAAGTCCAGTGCTTCTCTACTGATAGTTTCTAGAGTTAGAGTCATCCTCCTCTTCCTGATCTAGAGAGGGAGAGAGACGCCCTTACAAATGGAGATTTTTCTTAAACATGTAAATGTGTCTTACAAAAGGGTAACTTTTACTCTCTTTTTCAGAGCTTCGCCGTGCCTGCAGTTTCTTAAAAATAACCAGTTCAGAATAATCTTTATGCCAAAGAGGCATATTTTTGGGTGGCAAAATTTTTGCTGCTCTTCAACTGCATAAATTGGATTTCAAGTCATGGCAAAAGACTTATATGCTGTCTTGTCACTAAAAAGAAACATATTTCCTTTATTCTGTTATGTTCTAATTTGAAGATCGAATTGGCTTTATTAAGCAATTCATGAGTCCGACAGCATCCCCTCTAGCAAGTAGAGAGATGCCTCGAAGGGAGAGGTTTTAAAGGCAAGCAAGGAAGTCATAAATAGAAAAAAAAATGATTTCAGGTAAGGTCACCTTCATTTGGGGACAAAAGCGTCTTCTTAGGTAGATTACCTCACCTTCCTTGGGGGATGGAGAGGGCCCAGGGCTGACTCGAAAATTCCTGACTGACTACATTTCTGGGGGAGGTTGAAACTACAGTTAGGTTAGGTAGTTATTAAGCCCTGGTTTGGTTCCTTGGCCCAGCAGAAGTGATACCATGCTGGGCCTGTGTCTTTTTAGCAGTGTCAAGAATGTTTGGGTGAAAAGACACCTGACTGGCAAATTGTAATTTGGGGGGGTCTCTTTTGACTGTCTTTTCTGCAAAAGTTTGAATTGTTTGGGATAAGAATGTGTTGTTTGTTCAGTTAGCCTACCAAATACTGATAGACGTTTCCCCAACACCTAAGCTGCCTAGTTAGAGCAGAGGCAAGATGAGAAATGGATTTCATCTCACTGCCCTGACTAATTGGTAGTGGGTGCCCTGCGTCCCAGAGGCCGACAGGCATTCGGGTGGATTGGCAGCGTCGGCCACTGGCACAGAAAGCGGGGGTTGCTCATTTTCCACATTATTGACCATCTTACTTGATCCTCCAAACTCTGCCTTCTCAAGCAGTGGGCTCCAGAGCTGAGGGTTCACATGTTGTTCTAGTGTGGGACTTTGTATTTGCTTTTTATCTTAAAAAAAAAAAGCAAAAACTACCCTTTGGTAACACAGTCTGGATTGATGTTGAATGCTCCTTTGGGTATGTGTCATGTGTTCACATTTCATGTGTGATCACGTGTCCTTAGGGAAATGGGAAAGTCCCATCACGTGGACTTGGTTAGCGACTTGACCCTTGCTTTTCTTATTCTTATTTTTGGACTGTCCATGTTTTGCCATGTTGGGGAGGATTTTTCCTCTACCCCTGAAGGTTCTTCTAGCTAGCCTAATGATTAAATTTACATGAGACATATAGACAGGAGAACACAAAAGTTTAACAACATCTATACCTCTCGTATACACCGGACAGACCCAGGAAAACTGGGTAACCTACCAGAAGTGCCCCAAAACATCACCTTAAATATCTCCAGCTAAAGAAAAAAGCAGCTGTTGGGGATGGGGGAGGCCCGTTGGGGGAGATTATCAGGAAGAGCCCAGTAAACAACCCTCAGGTTGTTATGCAGATTTAAGTCCTTGCCTTTTCGGAGGATAAGAAGCTTTGTGATTTAGAGTCATCCTCCGCATCCTGTTCAGAGTCCAGGAGAGGCCCTTGCAAACGGAGATCCCTTATGCACGTGAATGTCTTCTGGGTGGTTGTCAGAGCTTCTCTTTCTTGCAGTTTCTCACAAATAACCAGCTTGAAATAATCACTGTGCCAAAGATGTGTGTCTTGGGGTGGCAAGATGGGCTCCCCTACCGGGACATGTTGTCTTGGACATCCTGGATGTCAGTACTCTGCCTAGTTTAATTAAAACATACCTTTAAACATAGAGTCTTTACTGTACTTTTTAATGAGATGGCACATGGCTATGAAAATTCTTTTGATTTCTGAAGAGGCTCTCTTCTTATGGTAAAATACTTCTTAAAATTGTCAAAATTTAAAGTGCTTCTTCTTACATGACAAAAATTGCAGATATGAGAGGAGGGTGTTAATAGTATACTATCTAGTATATCTTTTTGAGACGTAAACATTTGTTATTTTGAGGTAAAATTTTAAACAACGAACCAAGCAATTAACTGCTTTTCAATAGAAACCTGTTTTAGCATTTTGGATAATTTTGCAAATGTATGTCAGTGTTTCCATTGTTATATATTCTGAAATAAATATATCATTGCTGAAAATGACGAGTGTTACCTGTCAACACTCAACATTTGTGTGCTTGAAATCCTTGGAACAGAATTGTCTAACCTGTTTAAAAAAGTTTCTACATGTAAGGTTTCAGTGGGTTCTGAAAATACGAAAGCTATCCCCTTCTGATTAGCTTCAGGACCACTGATTGTTGCCAGGGAAGATGGACACGGACTGTTAGAGGTTTTTAACAGAAATGGTGCTTGATTGTTGGATGTGGATTGTAAACTGAGATTCTCGAGTCGGAAAATTCAGCCAGGCAACATTAGGGTCAATACATCTCTGTCGTTTTTCTTCCATTCTGAGTGCCACTGATCCCAAGTTTTGCAATGAACTGCATGCCATACCTTCAGATTGCTTTATCATAGAGTATCAAACCGTTTTTCAAAATTAAATATATTAAATTGCTCTCCATAAAAATTAAGAGGAATGGTTCCACAGGAACACATTCTGTACTATCAACAATAAGCTATGTAGTTGCAGATACATGTATTTTGTCCATTTAAAATGGTCATTTGTGTGTGTTTTATAATGTAATAACATTGGTATAGTGAGGCAGGTGAATAATGGAGTGCAGTCTAAGGCAGGGGTCAGCAAAGCAGAGCTTGCCTGCCAAGTCGCCCTGAGCCCCTTCATTTGTACGTGGCCTTTGCCTGCTTTTGCGTTGCAAATGCAGAGTTGAGTTGTTGGAAAGGAGACCAAAGCTGCAAGTATTTATAATTTGACCCATTAAGGAAGAAATTAAGAAATTTGCTGGTCCTTGAGCTTGCTTAATGAGGCCACAGTGGAAAAGAGATGGCCTGCCCTGTCTTTCAGTTAGGTAGTATCTTTCTAAATGCCGTATTGTTACTGGTCCGCCTATGCAGCAGTGTATTTTGATAGTCTTAAGAGATTCTGAAAATATTGATGCTTGGGCCCACACGTAGGGATTCTGATGTATTTAGTATGGGGTGGGACCTGCATATCAGGACGTTTAAAGTCTCCCCAGGAGAATCTCATGTGCAGCCAAGATTGAGAACCACTGCCTTTCTGGTGCTAGGCACTCCTAATGGAGAGTGGGTTTCCCTCTGCAGGCTGGAGGTGCCCTGCAGTAGCATTACAGTCCCCTCCACTCCACTTCAATCACTGTCCATCAGGGTAGTAAGACGCTATAGAGTCATTGTCTTCTCCGTGCTGTACTGCCTTCCCCCGGACCTACCTCTATTGTGAGTGCTAATTATAATGCCCCTTAATCCCCTTCTTCCTCCCTCCCCACCCACCTCCCCAACCCCTTCCCTTTGGTAACCTCCAGTCTACAGGGACCATTCTTGCCTGGATATCCTGGCTAAAGAATACTTGAGAAGAGCTCTCCCTACATTCAGTACAAAGACGACAGACCTGGGAAAACAGCCCATTGTCAAACCTTGAACTTCCTTGTGGCTGTGACAAAACGTGAGATCAGCGGTGTAAAAACACATTTATTCTCCAGACTTGGGTGACATGTGAAATCTAAGGGCTTCTATTGTCTCTGTTTTAAGTGTTTTCCTTGGCCCTCTGGTGTCTACTTTTATCACTGAACAAAGACGATCTTTTGGCAATGCTCTTCATAGTTACCTTCCATTCAAATGTCAATAGAAGATGATCAGAAGTTCTAGAAGTTTGGCCATGGTGGATTTCTTTTCCTGCATGGTTTAGGAACTAAGGATTATTTCAGTAATAGTCCTGTTTCTGAAGGCCTGCCACATAATGTTATTTTGCAGCTCTGTGCATGGTTGTCATTGTAAACACTGTTTATAGAACCTTTATCAGCATTTGCCTCTGGAATTTATAAAACACTTAGTATAATTTGCTGTGAAACCACTAGTGGTTTTTTTAGCTTAATACTTTCGCACATATGGAGTATTTTGAAAGACAGCAGTTTACATCTTATACAATGCCTTGCGTGTCTAAAGCATTTTTATCTTAGCCATTTAAAATGGTTGATCAGTTAATTCACCCAGCCAGGTACTGTTCTTCTTTTACAAATGAGGGAAATGAGGCAAAAAGGGGAAAGGGACTTTATTCAAGGCCCTGCAGCAAGGTTGGGGCAACTGAGAACTGGTACTCAGTGTTCCTAGCTCCCCCACCTGAACCTTGGTCCCCACCTTCCTCCCTGCCGGACAGTGAGTGGCCCTGGGTGTTTGCATCCTCCTGGAATGCAATGCACCTCCAGCAGATTCTCAGAGTGAAACACGGGACTGAATCAGTGCTCCTGCGTTGAGGAAAGTTTCAAACCTTATTATTATATTTTGCTTGGAATGGCATAAATGCAAATAGACCCATTGGGAAACAGACGTTTTGCTTTTTAAAATTAAACCAGGACTCCAGGCAGGTAGCATCATCTACACAGTAGTTAGGAAGTAATTCCCCCAGTGTTCTCTTGGAGAAGGTGACAACCAGCAGTATGGTTTCTAAGTGGTATGATTTAGCACGTGGGTATGCTGCTAATTTCACTTAGAAGGCATTTAAAAGAGGTGCTGCGTAACTGGGATTAGTCAGAACATAAGGAGAATGGAAATGTACCCAACTGAATGGTACCTGGAAAGGATAAAACGCTGAAAAAAAATGCTTGTTAGGAGTTTGTTAACAATTGTAATTTCTAGCCTGAGTACCAACAGAGAACGTCTTTTTGTAGAGTGAAGTCATGTTTAATATTCATGGCAATGACCTTGAGGGAAGTGAGACACACTCAATTATCAAACAAGATTGACTTCTCTCTGGATACTTCCTAAGGCAGCAGAATAAATTTTTTAAATTGTCAAAAATATTCCATAACCATGGCTAAGCCATGCTAACTCACTAAGACCTCCAGTAAATTGAGTTTATTGTTTTGACGCTTTAAGTATAAGCATTTATTATCTATGTCAAGACTTACTTGAGATAATAAATGTGTCAAACAACGTATGCTCTGGAGAACACATTTTTGTAAACTTGAGACCTGTTTGCCCACTTACAAGATGGACAAAAGTTTCCATAGCAGGGTCATATCTGGATAAACGAGTGAATTGTATAATTTGTAAATTATAAACTCAGTGGATAGAAGTATACATTTATATTAATTATGGTTTATTATTACCTGATCTCTGGCCTCATGAGGCTTGCAATCTAGTTAGGGGAGTCTGGCAATGAGCAGAGAATTGAATAAAAGGCCCAGATGTGGTTAATAGTGTCAGGCAGCCCCTAAGCAGCAGTGTGGCTGCCAGGCTGACTGGTCCACAGTTGCATAAATTCAGTCTGTACGGAAGCAAGGGGCCCAAATGGCTTTAGATAGTTCTCATGGCACAGCATGTTCACCCCCTGAGGTCCACTGGGTGATGCAGAGGTGGTCCAAGTGGATGCAAGCCGCACAGTGGGGTGTCTTAGCTGGAAAACATGGGGTTTAGGAAACTCCCAATTTTTAACCGATTTATAAGCAAACCTGCCCATCCTTCCCATAGTGAGAGAGTCTGTATGAGCCTGGACACTCAACACATGTTCTCTGGGGAGAGAGGAAGACTGTAGTGCCTCAGAGCGCAGGGAAGATAAGGGGGTGAAGTTCTACCTTTACTCTCCTGGTCAGGAAACAAATCAGTGACCCTGGGCTATACTGTCTCTACACTGTATCTAGCCTGGAGCTGTTTGCTATCCAAGCATCATTGGACTAGGCTCTCAGTGTGCCCTTGACTCAGATGACTATAGAAACACCTGAGTTACCTTCCAACATGGAAATGAGGTGACATGATATCAGGTGACTGAAGGGTGTCAGGGCAGTGAAGCCTACCTCACAGCCGATACATGAAGAGGAAGGAGGGGCCAGCCTAGGGAAGGGCATTTCAAGACAGGACAACGTGAGGTGGGTGATGGGCTTAGTGTGTTCAGGGGACTTAAAGAGCGGCAGCATGGCCTGTGGCTCCCGGGCAAGCGGGCGAGGGGCGGTGGAGGCAGGGCAAGCATGTGAGGTGCAGCACGCAGGTCATTCAGGGCCTTGTGGGTGTGGTGGGGTCCATCAGATGTATGATCAGACTATACCTGCATGTAAGCACAGGAGGGATGGGCCTCCTGTATTTCCAGATTTCAGCTTTGAACTATGCAGTGGATAAATATATCACTTTTGCTTGTCACATGCAGAATTTTTGTATAATGAAGTATCAGAGTTCCTTATATATAGTGGACTGACTGTTCTTTCATGAAACTTTTTTTTTGTTTTTGTATTTTGTTAATATGAAGTTGCATATTTTTCCTATTTTGATATCTGTTCTAATATCACACTGGCTCTTATAATCAGTGGCACCTAGGATTTGATAAAATATGGTATAAATACATCGTATAGGCATGTGTGAGGTGGGCTGCTGCACGATCCTTATTTCTGGCTGTGGGTCACTGTCAGTACTTTACCTGCAGAGCCCCAGTTAAGGGCAGCAGGTTTGGGCAGCCCTGGGGAGGTAGGCCACCATGTAGAATTGGAGGTCCCCACTCTGAGTGAGGTGATTCAGAGAAGATGGAAGTAGCTTTGCCTCTGGAAGCAAAGTTGTTATTCAGGCAAGTGTGATCAAGCCAACAGACGTGACCATTGTTAACCTGATGAACAGGGGGGAGAGGGTACCCAGTGGCCCCAGGGAGCCCTGGCGCCATCAGGGGTTGGGACTCGTCCTAGCACTGTGTCCTGCTTGGGAAAGCAGTAGGACTGACGACTCAGCCTTTAGTGGCTGCTGGGTACTAGGATGGCTGTCAAGACCAGGAGGTCTGTGGTAGAAAGAACTGGGTCCAGTCCCCCTGACAAAGCACATGGGGCAGCCAAACTGTGACAAATGGGAGGCAACTTTGGGAGGAGGAGGCTGCTTTTTATGGGTCACCTCTTTGACCGCTTCTCAACCAGACCCGCCTTGTGGATTGCTCATGCTCTTGATGATGTCTTAATCGCCTGCACAGAGGGTTTACCAGTGGGGCAGTATGCTCAGGGAGAGGTCCAACCACTCTGCTTTGGGAATCTAAGGTTTGGGGACTGGGCCTCTAGGACTAAATGGAAGTCAGGCCCTTTTAGCAGAAAGGGCAACTGGTGTCCCACAGTGTTTGGTTGTGCTTCTGTACATCCCATCTATATATGTCGGAGTTCAAATCCTTGAAGAGAAAGGTTGCGCCTCTGGGGAAGTTCCAGTAGCTAAAGGAACAGAAGAGATGCTTTGGCTAGAATCCAAGTCACCAACAGGCGGCTGAACCAACAAATAGAAGGAAGACACAAGGCTCTGTGTGTTGTGCTTTTGAATAAAAGCCCTGTGCATCTTTCCCTTTTACAATTCTTTTTGTCAAAACCCTATGTTCATTTATCCAACATAGACAGGAAGAGGAAGCCAAGAGCCATCTTTTTTAGTACTGAGGCTTGGTGGCAGCTCATGTTCACTAGCTTCATCTTTACAGCCTGATAATGTGTAGTTCAAGTTGTATAACCTTGTTCCAAGGAACTGAATGTAGTCTAACATGCCATTTTCCAACACATACTCCAAAAATATGCCTTTTATTAATTGTCAGCAGATTATGATTAAAATTAATCAAATTGCTGCAAGCTGCCCAGGATGAGTAAATTAGCATGTGGTAATTTGTTCTTCACTTAATTCCTCATTCAAGCCATAGCCTCTGCCTTTGTACATGGGCTTTACAAGATGAAATGGCAGTTTTTGAGCTCGACTAAGTGACATTTTTTGCCTGTGTGTCTGAATTGTTCTCAAGCATAACTGTTAGTATTTTTTCTTATTTTTTTACTAAGATATCATTGATATACACTCTTTTTTTTGCCTGTGTTTTTTTTATTTTTTTTATTTTGATACCATTAATGTACAATTACATGAGCAACATTATGGTTACTAGACTCCCCCCATCAAGTCCCCGCCACATACCCCATTACAGTCACTGTCCATCAGCGTAGTAAGATGCTATAGAATTACTACTTGTCCTCTCTGTGTTATACTGCCTTCCCCGTATCCCCCCTACTAATCGTAATGCCCCTTTTCCCCCCTTGTCCCTCCCTTCCCACCCATCCTCCCCCGTCCCTTTCCCTTTGGTAACTGTTAGTCCATTCCTGGGTTCTGTGAGTCTGCTGCTGTTTTGTTCCTTCAGTTTTTCCTTTGTTCTTATACTCCATAGATGAGTGAAATCATTTGGTACTTGTCTTTCTCTGCCTGGCTTATTTCACTGAGCATAATACTCTCTAGCTCCATCCATGTTGTTGCAAATGGTAGGATTTGTTTTCTTCTTATGGCTGAATAATATTCCATTGTGTATATGTACCACATCTCCTTTATCCATTCATCTACTGATGGACACTTAGGTTGCTTCCATTTCTTGGTTATTGTAAATAGTGCTGCAATAAACATAGGGGTGCATATGCTGGTAATTGGTCTATTCAGATTTTCTGTTTCTTCCTGGGTCAGCCTTGGAAGGTTATATTTTTCTAGAAAGTTGTCCATTTCCTCTAGGTTATCCAGTTTGTTAGCATATTATTTTTTTGTAGTATTCTCTCATAATTCTTTGTATTTCTGTGGTGTCCATAGTGATTTTTCCTTTCTCAAGAAATTCTGATTTTGTTTATGTGTGTAGACTCTCTTTTTTTTTTTCTTGATAAGTCTGGCTAGAGGTTTATGTATTTTGTTTATTTTCTTGAAGAACCAGATCCTGCTTTCATTGATTCTTTCTATTGTTTTATTCTTCTTGATTTTATTTATTTCTCTATAATCTTTATTATGTCCCTCCTTCTACTGACTTTGGGCCTCATTTGTTCTTCTTTTTCTGGTTTCATTAAATATGAGTTTAGACTGTTCATTAGGGATTGTTCTTCTTTCCTGAGGTAGGCCTGTATTGCAATATACTTCCCTCTTAGCACAGCATTCACTGCATCCCAAAGATTCTGCAGTGTTGAATTATTGTTGTCATTTGTCTCCGTATATTGCTTGATCTCTGTTTTTATTTGGTCATTGATCCATTGGTTATTTAGGAGCATGTTGTTAAGCCTCCATTTATTTTGGGGCTTTTTCATATTCTTTGCCTAATTTATTTCTAGTTTCATACCTTTGTGGTCTCAGAAGCTGGTTGGTACAATTTCAATCTTTTTGAATTTACTGAAGCTCTTTTTATGGCCGAGTACATGATCTATTCTTAAAAACGTTCCATGTGCACTTGAGAAGAATGTGTATCCTGCTGCTTTTGGGTAGAGTGTTCTGTAGGTGTCCACTAAGTCCATCTGTTCTACTGTGTTGTTCAGTGCCTTTGTCTCCTTACTTATTTTCTGGCTGGTTGATCTGTCCTTTGGAGTGAGTGGAGTGCTGAAGCCTCCCAAAATGAATGCATTGCATTCTATTTCCCCCTTTAATTCTATTAGTATTTGTTTCACATATGTAGGTGATCCTGTGTTGGGTGCATAGATATTTATAATGGTTATATCCTCTTGTTGGATTGACCCCTTTATCATTATGTAATGTCCCTCTTTGTCTCTTGTTACTTTCTTTGTTTTGAAGCCTTTTGTCTGATACAAGTACTGCAACTCCTGCTTTTATCTCCCTATTAGTTGCATGGAATATCTTTTTCCATCCCTTCATGTTTTCTGTGTATGTCTTTGGGTTTGAAGTGAGTCTCTTGTAGGCAGCATATAGACAGGTCTTGTTTTTTTATCCATTCTATTACTCTGTGTCTTTTGATTGATGCATTCAGATGATTTACATTTAGGGTGATTATCGATAGGTATGTACTTATTGGCATTGAAGGCTTTAGATTCATGGTTTCCAAAGTTTCAAGGGTAACTTCCTTAACTATGTTGACAGTCTAATTTAACTCACTTATTATGCTATTACAAACACAATCTAAAGGTTCCTTTTTTTTCCTCCTCCATTCTTTATATATTAGGTATCATATTCTGTACTCTGTGTATCCCTTGACTGACTTTGTGGGCAGTTGATTTGATTTTGCATCTGCTTAGTAATTAATTGTTCTACTTTCTTTACTGTTATTTTATTTCCTCTCGTGACACCTATTTAGCCTTAGGAACACTTCCATCTATAGCAGTGCCTCCAAAATACATTGTAGAGGTGGTTTTTGGGAGGTAAATTCTCTCAGGTTTTGCTTATCTGGAAACTGTTTAAGCACTTCTTCAAATTTAAATGATAATCTTGCTGGATAGAGTATTCTTGGTCCAAGACCCTTCTGTTTCATTGTATTAAATATATCATGCCACTCCCTTCTGGCCTGTAAGGTTTCTGTTGAGAAGTTTGATGATAGCTTGGTGGGTTTTCCTTTGTATGTGATCTTTTTTTTCTCTCTAGCTGCTTTTAACAGTCTGTCCTTATCCTTGATCTTTGCCATTTTAATTATTATATGTCTTGTGTTGTCTTCCTTGGGTTCCTTGTGTTGGGGGATCTGTGCACCCCCGTGGCCTGAGAGACTATCTCCTTCCCCAGATTGGGGAAGTTTTCAGCAATTACCTCCTCAAAGACACTTTCTATCTCTTTTTCTCCCTCTTCTTCTTCTGGTACCCCTATAATGCGAATATTGTTCTGTTTCGATTGGTCACACAGTTCTCTCAATATTCTTTCTTTCCTAGAGATCCATTTTTCTTTCTGTGCCTCAGCTTCTTTGTATTCCTCCTCTCTAATTTCTATTCCATTTACCATCTCTTCTACTACGTCTACTCTGCTTTTAAATATCTCCATTGTATGTTTCATTTCAGATATGGAATTTCTCAATGATTGAATCTCCATTGTAAGTTCGTCTCTGAGTTCTTGAATATTTTTCTGTACCTCCATGAGCATCTTTATGATCTTTATTTTAAACTCTCTTTCAGCAAGATTGATGAGTTCAGTTTCACTTGGTTCTTTTTCTGGTGTTTGTGGGATTTTGGTTTGAAGCAGGTTCTTTTGATGTTTCATATTTCTATGTGCCACCCTCTAGTACTCAGAAGCTCTACTCTCTGGAGCTGCTCAGTCCCTGGAGTGATGTTGGGGGTCACAGGGGAATGGTGCTGGTGTCTGGGGGGAGGAAGGAGCTGTTTCCTGCTTCCTGGCTTTTGTGCCTGTCTCTAGTGTCAGACCAGTGGGCTGAACACACAGGTATAAGCCTCGTGCTTTGCTTTTGTAGCTGCTGTAGGCGGGGCCTCCCTCTGGCTGTCATGACTCCAGGGCAGGGATTGTGGGTTTGCAAGCCTCTTTGTGGCCTGGCCGGGAGGGAGGCACAGCAGGCTGCATATCACAGTGGGGGGCCTTGGAGCTGCATAGCAGCCAGGGGGATTGAGTGCCTGAAGCTCTTGAAAGTTCCCAACCTGCTGGGCAGAGGGTGCCTGGACAATTTTGTCTACCTGTCCTTTCTCCTGAGCAGTAAGCTCTGTGCAATCCTTGCCCTTTAGCAGCTCTCTTGCTGTTAGGAAGTCTCTCAGACTCCCCACTTTTCTTTTGTCTCAGATCAGCCGGATGTAGTTCCCTGTTTTCCGCAAACTGCTGGAATCTCAGTCTCTCCAAGTATTCCACCTGTCTCAGCTTTCCAATCCCACTAATCTCCAGAGCTCCATGCAATGTAGGTTCATAATCCCAGAGCAGATCCCCATAGCTGGGTGTTCAGCAGTCCTAGGTATCCACCCTCTCCCTGCTCCATTTCTCTTCCTCCCACTGGTGAGCTGGGGTGGGGGAAGGGCTTCGGTGCCACCGGATCAAGGCTTTGGTACCTTGCCCTGTTTTGTGATCTGCTCTTTTCTCCAGGTATATGCAGTCTGGTGGAGCTTCCCTTCCTGTTGCTCTTTTATGATTAGTTGTATTAACTATATTTTCATATTGTATGTGGTTTTTGGAGGAGTTCTCTGTCTCACCTCTCAGACCACCATATTTAATCCTTTCCCAACTGTCAGTATTTTTAAACATAATTTTAATGCATTATGAAACAGAAGCTGCCAGTTAACTAAAAAGGAGTTTGAAAATAAACCTGTTACAGCGAAATTTTCCTAATTTTCTTATTATTTTGGCTTATCTATAACAAATAGAGTGCTTTGTGTTCTCAAATATTAAGTTCCCAAACTATTTCATTTCTCTTTTTACTGACGTGAGACTATATTCATAAATAGATTTGTTGGTACATACAAATTAATTACTTTCTCCTTAGTCTCAATATATTTAGAAACCAAGTGGTATTAGTAATACATTTTCTAACTGAGTAAGATAATGGGTGTGGATTTTTTTTCTCATGACAGACTTTTACCAAGCACAAGCTGGTGTTTCATGGTCTTTTAATATTTGAGTGACAAGAAAAGGTCTGCAGATTCAATAAAATCCTGTGAGGACAGAAAACAATTTTGTTTGCTGCTTTGTCAAAGCTGTAAGCTCTTTAATGTAATCTCCCTTGGATTTTTTTGTTTGTTTCTATGATGCTTCCCTCACCCAAGACACAAATTAAAGTATGCCTGAAGAGGAGAGTATTAGAAATTAATCTGTTTTCCTTTTTCTCCTCTGATAAAATACTGTTTGTTGTAAAATATGATGTAACACTTTCATAGACCATTAATTTTTAATATTGGACTTATACATAATATGCTTTTTTAGAAAATATTGAATTTATACTGAAGACAGTCTAAATTTCCTAGTCTTCAGGATTGAAACCTGTCTAAGCTAATTAACTCAATTCCACTTGAGGCAGTTTGACCTTTGAAGGGGATGCTAACACAGACCACCTGGCACACAACGCCAAAACTGTCTGCTGTCTGGCCTTTTATAGAAACTGTAATCCAGATGCATTATTAGAATTATTTGGGTACTCCTTGGATTCATGGCAAGTAGTCTTTTATATTGGAAGCTTGGTGTTAGTGCATGGAAATGTGGCACTTAGACTTTGGCTGCATCTGCAGGCCGTGTGGTATCTGAGGCAACTGCTGAAGTCTGCCCTGCAGCACAAAAGCAGCCAGAGATAATATATAAACAAACGGCTGTGTTCCAAGAAAACTTCCTTGACAAAAGCAGGCTTCAGGCTGGATTTGGCCCACTAGTAGGTCGCCCACCTCTTCAAACCCTTGTTATTCAAAGAATAGGCCACTGGCTAGGAACATCAACAGTCCCTGGAGCTCCGTAGAAGTGCAGAATATCAGGCCCCACCTCAGATCTACTACATCAGAATCTGCATTTAACAAGATCCTCATGAGATTTATCTTCTCCTTAAAGTTGGAGGAGCACTGGCCTAAACTGTTGCTCAAAGAGAAGTAACAAGTAGTGTAATCCCTAAGGAAGCTCTGTGAACTGAAGAGGCATTTTGACTGTCTTAACTCTAGGCCAAGTGCTAGGGACTAACATGCTTCCCCGTGGACTTCTAAATGCTAGAATATGGAAATCCTTATGTGGGGCACCAATAACCCCCACTTT
Organism: Smutsia gigantea; assembly: GCA_032199065.1. NCBI lineage: Eukaryota > Metazoa > Chordata > Mammalia > Pholidota > Manidae > Smutsia > Smutsia gigantea. Next base: position 14,884 of record JAVSCE010006631.1, read on the forward strand.
CTGACATAGATATTCTCAATGGTTTACTTCATTTCTTTGGGGAAGAATTGCCTAGTTTCTTGCCCTGGAAAATTGTGGCTGTGGACAGTTCTCCATGAGGGAATGGGTTGGGTAAATTATTTTTCATATACATGTTGAACTTTCCTTCTATTTTCTGTCCAGGCCTCATGCTCCCCAATTTTGTACTTGACATTTCTAAGTTCCAAAATTCTTATCATTTTTCCAGTGAGATCTATTTTCCCCTCTGTTGTAGATCTTTCTGATTGTATCTAACTTCGCAGCCTCTCTGCTGAGACTCAGTGGGGGATCACAGAGCCCATACTGCAGGGTTTCTTTGCCTTGGCTTTCTTGGCACTTGGGACCAGATTTATTCTTTGTTGTGGGGGCTGTTGGTGGATTGTAAGGTGTTGAACAGCATCCATGGTCCCTCCTCTTTCAATGCCAATAGTCCCCCAGCCCTGTCTGCCACACTTGTGATGACGAAAGGGTCTCTGCATATTGCTAAATGTGCTTAGGGTGACAGAATTGCCCCCGGCTGAGAACCACTGAACCACAGGGATTGCTGAGAAATCAATGCCTTTCCGGGTGATCGCAGGGCAGCCAGAGGCCCAGGACATTGGCTTTCAGCCCTGAGCATTCTCTTCTCTCTGCTCATCTAATGAGGTGTTATGATGTTATTTTCCATGTTGAGTCATGAAATGATGAGTCTGGGAAGCACAGTAAAAGCCATAGCATTCCTGCCCTGCCTCTGCAGGCCTGCCTCTCATCACCCTCCACACTTCCTGCTGCTCTAGCTACTGAGCCACCGTCTTTTGCTCTCTCTCTCTTGGTGCCAGTTCTTACTCCTTTTTCTTCTTTCTGTCCCCTTTAAATAATCTCAGGTGGGAGAAGAGACAAATAACATATCATCTGTCTTGCATTTTGAACTGAAATCTCCATCATGTCCTCTAAAGTAATATACTGGGAACTGGGAAACAAATTGACTTTTACAGTTTAGGAATCTTCAAACTAGGAATATGCTATTGCTTAGTTTTCATTATATGTTCCATTCTATATTTTAAAAAGTCATCCCCAAATGGCTTAATTTCTGTGGCCGATTCTCTGAACTGGCCCCATCACAAGTTAGGCTGGTAATATGACTGCCCTTTGTGAGGAAGAGAGCTGGCATTTGCTCAGTTTTGTGTAATGATTGCCCTCAAAAATCTTCCCAGTCTGATCAAACCTAATTCTTTTACTCTTATAAAAAAATTACTTTATATTATCCAGTGATTAAAATATTAAGTTTTCAAATATTGAACTTTATTTTCCATTTGGTTATTTCCTGAACTTGTGGTATGCAAATTTGCAGTTGATTCAATTGACTGTAATTATGGTTGCCAGAAGGAGTAAGTCTGGGTCAGCCAGAGAATTGACTCTGTAATCTACCTCCTGAAATGAAAGTACTGCACAGCAGATCTGATTTACAGTTTCATTTGGATATTCATCATTTTCCAGAAAGAAAAAGAAGATTATATCTAGACCAGCGCTCCTACGAATCCACACTGTGCCTTTGTGATTACTATAGATAGATTGCAAAATTGCTTTCGTCCATGCTCATCACACTGTGACTTTCTAGCTCCTTCCAACAATAGTTGGAGCCTGTTTCTTCTCTCCGTGAATCTGGGGCAGCCTGTGCCTTGCTTTGGCCAGTGGAATGCAAGTGCAATGATGATGTGCCTGTCCTGAGCCTAGTCTTCAAGAAGCTCTGCCAGTTTATGTTCTTTTGTCATGGAACATGGTCCCATTCCCATGAGAACAAGCCCAGGCTAGACTTCTGGGAGTTGAGAGACTGCATGGCATAGACAGGAGTCATCCCAGCTGAGGCCACCTTAGATTTCTAGTCCTAGCCAACCAATGTTTGACTGCGGATGCTTGAGTGAACCCAACTGAGACCTGAAGAACTGCCCAGCTAAGCCCAGTCCAGTTGTCAGCCTGTTGAGTTGAGAGTCCTAATAGATGTAGTACATACTTGTTGTTTTAGGCCACTAAATACTAGGATGATTTGTTACATAGCAAAAGCTAACTAAAAGGGTGAGAATTGGAAAAAATTATCCCCTTTGTGTGGATGAATTAGATAATGATGTCCTTACTCTGACACAGACCTTTCCAGAGTATATACTGTTACTCCCTCTTTCAGGTTTCCTTACACAAGGCTACAGAATTCGCAGGTGGAAGCAGTAGGTATGAAATCTAGAGGCAGGTTGCCACATTCGACTGTAGGCACAGCTATATAGAAGCTGTGTGATCTCTAGGAGGTCACCTTGTCTCTCTTAGCGTCTCTCTTGCTTTTACATCTGTGTGTATCTGAACGTACTCATGGACTACCCAGAATATACTCACATGAGGATTTTGTTTAAAGACAAAGAATATGGTGCAACAAGCAAAAGCAGATGGGGCAAGCATTGGAGTCCAAGAGACATCCAACAACCTATTCTTCCAAGGCCCCTTCTTTGAGCACACAGGGTCACACTGACTCATTGACTGGAATTCCAAGTTCTGTTTGAGAGATCTTGGCCTGGAGGAGTTCAAAGTCCCTCTCAGTGCAGTGCCTCCTATATCCTCTTGGGCCTATTCCAGCCAGCATGGTCAAGCCGTTTAGGGCAGTTGTGGAAAATCAGTGAAGAAACTGACCTGACCAAGGGGGTTGCCAGGGGAGTTTCTAATCATAAAAAAATAAATAAATAGCAAGAAGAAATCATGAATCCCACTGCCCTTATCTTGGCTTAAAGTAAAAAACTAGCTATTCGGTATCCTCGGAGATACAGAGTTGTTCCAGCCCAGCTGTCAATCAGTTCCATGTGCACAGCCTTAGTTGCCTTATTTGTAAGATGGAGTTAATACTGAACCTTTTCATAGGACTGCATGACATGATTCATGCAGAATACTTAGAAGTGCCTAGAGCTTAGTAAACTCTCAAAAATATTGTTACTGTTATTAATTAAAGAACACTCAACTGGGAGTCTGGAACTGAATTCAAGCAGTGTGATTCAAGCACCTCAGCTCTTTGGGCCCCAGTTTCCTCACAGGAAATTAGAGGGATGTAATGATCAGGTTGGTCCCATCCTATGTTCATGCTATGTACATGTTCAGCTGAAGTGAGGTCTCCAAACCCGAGTAAGAGAGTGCCCTTTTATTATCAATTGTTCAGTCAGGGCAGCAGCTAGTAGGTGGGAAAGCTGGAAAAATGACATTTATTCCTGATTTTGAGGGGATGGTATGTAATTATATGGATAATCTAGTAAGCAAACTTCAGAGAGCAGGTGATATGAAGAAGGCTGGAGGTTTAGAACAAGCTCTTGAGGAGAGGATTGAGATTGTCTTAGCACTGGAAGTCCGGCTGTCAAAGAGAATAGTCTTTTTAGGGTCACCCCCTCTTACAGCAGTGGGACTCCATTGTGGTTCATGAACCATTGGTGGGTTTTCACGGGCAGTCAGCGGACTGATGGAGACCTTACGATGGGATGTCGCTGTCTGACATCCATGAGGACGAGAAATAGAACAAAGGCATGAGTGAAGAGCTTGGTTTGCCACAGTGCCCTTCTGAGCTGACTCTCGGTGTCACCTCTGAAACTATATATATATGTGTGTGTGTATATATACATATAAAACCAACAATCCATTTATGTGTGTGTGTGTATATATATATAAAACCAACAATCCACTTTATGTTGTGTGTGTGTATATATACATATAAAACCAACAATCCATTTATGTGTGTGTGTGTATATATATATAAAACCAACAATCCACTTTATGTGTGTGTGTATGTATATATATATATATATATATATATATATATAAAACCAACAATCCACTTTATGTGTGTGTGTGTATATATACATATAAAACCAACAATCCACTTTATGTGTGTGTGTGTGTGTATATATATATATATATACTTAAAGTCATCAAATACTTAGAAAGGTTCATAATTTGGCATTTCACAGAAAACTTATTGGACAAAAGGTTTCAATGCTTTGTGCTAAAATTTCATTTTCCTGGTTTTCAGAGCAGCCAATATATAGAAACAAGTAGCCTCATTAAATCTGAATCCATGGGAATAAAGGAGTCAATCATGTGTGCTCATCGGATATCCAATAAATGGATGAAGTGCAAATACTTGCTGAAAAATATGATGAAATCCTTAGTGCTCTCCAGGTCACTTTACTATTTACATCAGAATTCATTTTATTTTAGGAAACAGATAGATAAATTGTAATTTGCTCATTTTCACCAAAACTTTAACTGGAACTAATATTAAAACTTAGGATCAGGGGTTCTTGGACTGAGAACCCTGAAAGTAGTTTTTTTCCCCCCCTCACATTTTTCCAAAATGGAATTTAAAAATGCTTACCAACATAACTTAACATGTATAAAGTATCAGTGAAGTCCACTAATAAGCCCGCTATGTTGTTTATTGTTTCATCTTGAAGAGTTTACACTAGAAATACTGCATCAGTAAGCAAGGTGCCCTTGCAGGCTGAAAGCAACATACGGACAGAGTGAATATAATCCCGCATAAACCCCCTGTTTTACATGGAACGGCAATATAGTCAGGCATTTTAAATAGCTGTAACTTGTCAACCTCTCATTTGTGGTTTCCCACAGGACTAAGGGAGTATAGTATATTTTTTCTAACTACAGATGTTTGCCATTTTTAACCGTAATAAATATACCAAAAGTTTTTAAAGCATTATATTTTTCTACCCTATTTAAAGATAAACATCTGCTTTAAAATTGGAATAAAGTCTATGCATTATAGGAAAAGTGACACATTTTATGGGCCATATGTACAAACTCTAGGAATGGGCTAATCTTCAGAAATTATTATGGACAGGCAGTTATGTGCTTGAAATTTCATAAGCATGTATGATATATTACCTAAGCCACGTGGATTATTTTTTGCATGTATAATATCTCTGTAAGAATGCAGCCACTGGGGCATGTTGATTTTTGGACACATGTTACAGAACTGTGGCCAAGATAAGATAAAAGGTATCTGAAATGGGCCTATGTTTATAAAAAAGGAATTAGGGTCTTCAGCAAAGGTAGCTTTAGATGTAACAGTGCCAACAAAGCGGATCTGTATTCCTTCAAATTAACCAGAAAAACGAATGTGTATGACCATCAGAGTATGTTGTACAACCTGGCTTATATTTTCACTTGTGAAAATTAGAATCTGGCCACAAAGGGGTACAGTTAGTTATACTTCATAATTTCTGCAAAATTTGGATTTATGTTTTGCGATGCTGTGCTGTGTGGTTTGACGTCAAGGAGAATAAACTTGTAGACTATCTTTTTCAACAAAGTATTAGAATCGTTATCCTTCTTCTGTGCTTTTAACAAGCCAAGCAACTGAAGTTTGTGTGTGGGTAAGATTTAATTAAAACTGGGAGTCTTTCTGACAGTCCACATAATTTATATAGGAGGCATGAATGTGCATGGCTGAGTGAAACATTCAGCTATATAATTTGTTATTTTTGGGCTTATCTCCAGATTGTTTTAGTTTGGGGCAGAAAACCACAGTAATGCCCACTTTCAAGAACATAGGCATGTCAGGTACAGATGGTGAACAGGCTTCCTTGGGTCCTTAGATATCATATCCGTAGACTTTTCTGATGTGTGTAGGGTACAACCAACGTCTATGGTTCTTCATTTTCTTTTCCCTTCCAAAGATCCTTTTGTGTGCTGTGTAATCCCGCGCTTTCAGTAGGAGGTCACGGAAAAGGCCTTTCCCTCTCTGGCCCTTTAAATTGCAAAATGTCCCTTACATATCATTAGTGTATGCCTACACTGGAAAGTAAGTTCCACAGTTAGCATTACCCCGCACCTTTGTCTCTCATTTTCTTATTTCAGAGAGAGAACAAGCCCTGAATCACACTGGTTTAAATGTATGAGTTAATCAGTGTCAGCCTACTTACTCAATTTGTATGCAAATCGCTTTGCCTCCAGCCCTCAGTTTCTTCCATTCTTTCTTTTTCCCTTCTTTCCTCTCTTACGATTCTTTTTCTTTCTCAGATTCAAGTCAGGGCCAGGCTCTATATGTGGTGCTGGAAATCATCTCCCCATCAAGGAGTGCCCTCAGTGGCTCTGCAGTTTCACTGCACCGACAAGTCAGCGAGCCTGACAGGTTGAGGGCAAGAGCAAGACTTGAATGCTATGCTAACTCACCCTAAATATGCACTTCTCATGATACAGTCTTGGGAATGAGGCAAGTTTCTACATCATCTGAGTTATTAAGCCACTTTCTGCTCCTCTGTATAAGTAGGTATGGCATTGTAGAACTCTGCCTTGGTAAGTAAGCCAATTTAATTAATAGTAGGTAGCTAGAAGAGGTATTCCGGCCCTTGTGGTTATTAACTGACTCTTGCATTCTTTCAGTTCAACTCACCAAACGTTCATTGTGTACCCATATGTGCCCACTGTACCGTGAGGATGGATGGCGCATTGCACCTGTCTCACGGAGCATCCCAGCTGCAAAGGGAGCTCCCAAGCTCTGTGTCTCCGGAGACGCAGAGACGCAGAGACGCAGCTGCAGTGCTCTTAGTACAATTGCTGTTATTTCCATGCTAAAGTGCATCTTGTAATAAGCACCAGGTATTGTTCTGAGCCCTTGACATATATTCTGTGGTTTAGTCCTCACAATAACAATAAGGATTATTATCCCATTGTACAGAAGACACAGTGGAGGTTAAGTAACTATTAGAAGTCACACATTCCTTGCCTGCTTTCCTAATGACTTGAACTCAGGGAGTCCATTGTGTCTGTATTTTGCGGAGAAGACAATGTTGGATTCAGAGCTCTGCTTTACGTCCCGCAACCTCCTTACCTTCTTCACTTTTTAACCTTATAATGGTCTTCAGTTTTATCTAATAATTTCACGTACAATAGTACATCACCTTTCCCCAACACTAGGAATCTAGTACGGGCCTGTTTCCTCTTAGGCTTGCTCTACCCTCATTTTGTAGGGGCCATTTCTCTCCCTGCTGCGACACTTGTACCGTCAGCTCCAAATTCCAGGACCCTCAAACTTCAGTTTCCATCAGGAGGAAAATGAGTGTTCTTGTCACCTACCTGCTCCTGCAGAGCCCATTTGTCTCCTCTTTCTGCCTCTCCACAGCCTTGGGCCTGAGGCAGAGCTTTGCATAATCACAAATTCCATTAAAGGTATTTCCCTAAACAAAGGAGTGGCTCTCTCCCAAGGAGGAACTTGGCTTGCCTCTTAGAGTAATTAGCTTCCACTGCAGTTAGCTTTGACAATATCATATTTTCTTCCTCAATCACTCACTTGTAACTGCAATTTACATAAAGGCATTGACTGCATTTTTTCAAGGGAACCAGTGGGCTCACTTTAATGTTCATTCTTGGGGGCTGAGTCTGCCCGATTGGGTTCTTAATATGAAGTCTTTTATCTCTGTCTATAATGTTATTTCTCTATATGTGATCTGATTTATGGTAATAGATTTCCACATCCCCAAGGGTTTTTGTTTTTGGTCATAAAGGAGAAAAATATAGTGGAGACCAAGGTAGGTGGCCCATTTTAATCTCAGTCAGTGTTAAGAGGTCATCTCCAAATTTGAAGATTGATAGAAGGACTCGCTTCTTCTGCATGTTGTTTTAGCTCCCTCTGAGGTGGCCCTGACAAAGTTTAAAGTTCAGAGGCCACCCACTAAGATGAGTAGAAAGCGTTTTACTGTCTGTTGTCGAGGGGACAATTATTAGACTGTAAGTTCTTGGTGTCCAGCGGCTGGCACAGTGGACATGGAGACCTGAATGTCAGCAATAGCAATGGCCTGGGAGGATTATTTCTCTTTCGGTCAATCCTCTAGACATAATAAGGTACAGGATTGAGAGAGCTGGATGTTCTTTGCTTTCCTAGACACACATTCCCAAGAGGAAGTAGTATTTTCTGAGTACGGCAAGGCAGATACATCTTTCCTCAAACAGGGGTTGAGAGGTGCCTGGCACGAGGCTGGGTCAGGTCTGGAGCCTTGTCAACTACAGTCGCAGATACTCTTAGGGAACACCTTGGGGAAAGCTCATCTTGGGAGAAAGGCCAAAGGATCTTTCCCTGTAGCAGCTCTTAGGGACTTTAAAAAATTAACTGTGTTGGATTTAGCTGAACAAACTAATCCCATGCTGAGCCTGAAAGGTCACACAGCTGGACCAGGAAAAATGTCCAACTTCGAAATCAAGATTTTCTATTTTACTGTAAGGATAGGAAAAAGGGGTTCAAGAGGGTGAACAGTGTGTTTGAAGTCTCAGGGCTTTTGATGGGGAATATGAGGAACCTGGTGGAGTAGCAGGCCTGGGCTGGGGGTTAGTGGGCAGGATGCTGGCAGGGCTCGAGTGGGACTGAATGCTGAGAAATGGTGCGTGCTGCTGTAAGACAGGAGGGGCGAGGGCGTCATGAGGAGAAAGTCAGGTTTCAAGACATTAGGATGGGCAGAACAGACTGAAGGGGTGACAGTCTGGAGACATTTTAATCGAGAGAGCAGTTACAGCAATTTAATCATGAATAACCAAAAAGTATCATTAAATCCATTCAGAATACATTGCTTGGCTTATGATTAACACCGAAGTTAAAGATAATTTCTTTAGGGGCAAATATTCATTAATAGGGTTTTCTGCTACATTTATATATATTTTTTATTTTGATATCATTGATCTACAGTTACATGAGCAACATTATGTTGACTAGACTCCCCCCATTATCAAGTCCCCACCACATACCCCATTGCAGTCAGTTTCCATCAGCGTAGTAAGATGCTATAGAATCACTACTTGTCTTTGCTGTGTTGTACAGCCCTCCCCGTGCCACCCCTATATTATGTGTGCTAATCGTAATGCCCCTATTTTCCCCTTATCCCTCCCTTCCCACCCATCCTCCCCCATCCCTTTCCCTTTGGTAACTGTTAGTCCATTCTTGGGTTCTGTGAGTCTGCTACTGTTTTGTTCCTTCACTTTTTTTCTTTGCTCTTATACTCCACATATGAGTGAAATCATTTGATACTTATCTTTTTCCACCTAGCCTATTTCAATGAGCATAATACTCTCTAGTTCCATCCATGTGGTTGCAAATGGTAGGATTTGTTTTCTTCTTATGGCTGAATAGTATTCCATTGTGTATATGTACCACTTCTTCTTTATCCATTCATCTACTGATGGACACTTAGGTTGCTTCCATTTCTTAGCTATTGTAAATAGTGCTGCGATAAACATAGGGGTGCATCTGTCTTTTTCAAACTGGGCTGCTGCATCCTTAGGGTAAATTCCTAGGAGTGAAATTCCTGGGTCAAATGGTATTTCTATTTTGAGTTTTTTGAGGAACCTCCATACTGCTTTCCACAATGGTTGAACTAATTTGCATTCCACCAGCAGTGTAGGAGGGTTCCCTTTTCTCCACATCCTCACCAACATTTGTTGTTGTTTGTGTTTTGGATGTTGGCCATCCTCACTGGTGTGAGGTGATATCTCATTGTGGTTTTAATCTGCATTTCTCTGATGATTAGCGATGTGGAGCATCTTTTCATGTGCCTGTTGGCCATCTGAATTTCTTCTTTAGAGACGTGTCTCTTCATGGCCTCTGCCCATTTCTTAATTGGCTTATTTGCTTTTTGTCTGTTGAGGTGTGTGAGTTCTTTATATATTTTGGATGTCAACCCATTATCGGATAGGTCATTTATGAATATATGCTCCCATACTGTAGGATGTCTTTTTGTTCTACTGATGGTGTCCTTTGCTGTACGGAAGCTTTTCAGCTTGATATAGTCCCACTTGTTCATTTTTGCTTTTGTTTCCCTTGCCCGGGGAGATATGTTCATGAAGAAGTCGCTCATGTTTATGTCCAAGAGATTTTTCCCTATGTTTTTTTCTAAGAGTTTTATGGTTTCATGACTTACATTCAGGTCTTTGATCTATTTTGAGTTTACTTTTGTGTATGGGGTTAGACAGCAGTACAGTTTCATTCTCTTACATGGAGCTGTCCAGTTTTGCCAACACCAGCTGCTGAAGAGGTTGTCATCTCCCATTGTATATCCAAGGCTCCTTTATCATATATTAATTGACCGTATATGTTTGGGTTAATGACTGGACTTTCTATTCTGTTCCACTGGTCTGTGGGTCTGTTTTTGTGCCAATACCAAATTGTCTTGATTACTGTGGCTTTGTAGTAGAGCTTGAAGTCTGGGAGCGTAATTCCTCCTATTTTATTCTTCCTTGTCAGGATTGCTTTGGCTATTCTGGGTCTTTTGGGTTTCCATATGAATTTTAGAACTATTCGTTCCAGTTCATGCTGTTGGTATTTTGATAGGGATTGCATTGAATCTGTAGATTGCTTTAGGTAGTATAGCCATTTTGACAATATTTATTCTTCCTAGCCAAGAGCATGGGATGAATTTCCATTTGTTAGTGTCCTCTTTAATTTCTCTTAGGAGTGTCTTGTAGTTTTCAGGGTATAGATCTTTTACGTCATTAGGTTTATTCCTAGGTATTTTATTCTTTTTAATGCAGTTGTGAATGGAGCTGTTTTCCTGATTTCTCTTTCTGTTAGCTCATCGTTAGTGTATAGGAAAGCAACAGATTTCTGTGCATTGATTTTGTATCCTGCAACTTTGCTGAATGCAGATATTAGTTCTAGTAGTTTTGGAGTGGAGTCTTTAGGGTTTTTTTTATGTACAATATCATGTCATCTGCAAATAGTGACAATTTGACTTCTTCTTTACCAGTCTGGATGCCTTGTATTTCTTTGTTTTGTCTGATTGACGTGTCTAGGACCTCCAGTACTATGTTGAATAACAGTGGGAAGAGTGGGCATCCCTGTCTTGTTCACAATCTTAGGTGAAAAGCTTTCAGCTTCTCGTTGTTAAGTATGATGTTGACTGTGAGTTTGTCATATATGGCCTTTATGATGTTGAGGTACTTGCCGTCTATACCCATTTTGTTGAGAGTTTTAGTCATGAATGGATGCTGAATTTTGTCGAATGCTTTTTCTGCATCTATGGAGATGATCATCTGGTTTTTGTTCTTCTTTTTGTTGATGGATTTTCGAATGTTGTACCATCCTTGCATCCCTGGGATGAATCCCACTGGATCGTGGTGTATGATCCTCTTGATGTATTTTTGAATTCGGTTTGCTAATATTTTGTTGAGTATTTTTGCATCTACGTTCATCAGGGGTATTGGTCTGTAATTTTCTTTTTTGGTGAGGTCTTTGCCCGGTTTGGGTATTAGAGTGATGCTGGCTTCATAGAATGAGTTTGGAAGTATTCCCTCCTCTTCTATTTTTTGGAAAACTTTAAGGAGAATGGGTATTATTTCTTCTGTATATGTCTGATAAAACTCAGAGGTGAATCCATCTCGCCCGGGGGTTTTCTTCTTGGGTAGTTTTCTGATTAACGATTCAATTTCGTTGCTGGTAATTGGTCTGTTTAGATTTTCTGTTTCTTCCTGGGTCAGTCTTGGAAGATTGTACTTTTCTAAGAAGTTGTCCATTTCTTCTAGGTTTTCTAGCTTGTTAGCATATAGAATTTCATAGTATTCTCTTATAATTCTTTGTATTTCTGTGGGGTCTGTTGTGATTTTTCATTTCTCATTTCTGATTGTGTTTATGTGTGTAGATTCTCTTTTTCTCTTAATAAGTCTGGCTAGGAGTTTATCTATTTTGTTTCTTTTTTCAAAGAACCAACTCTTGGTTTCATTGATTTTTTTCTGTTGTTTTACTCTTCTCAATTTTATTTCTTTTCTAATCTTTATGTCCCTCTTTCTGGTGACTTTGGGCCTCTTTTGTTCTTCTTTTTCCAATTTCAATAATTGTGATTTCAGACTATTCATTTGGGATTGTTCTTCCTTCTTTAAGTAGGCTTGGATTGCAATATACTTTCCTCTTAGAACTGCTTTTGGTGAGTCCCACAGAATTTGCGACTTTGTATTGTTGTTGTCATTTGTCTCCTTATATTGTTTGATCTCTGTTTTAATTTGGTTGTTGATCCATTGATTATTTACGAGCATGTTGTTGAGTCTCCATGTGTTTGTGAGCCTTTTTGTTTTCTTTGTACAATTTATTTTGAAGTTTTATACCTTTATGATCTGAGAAGTTGGTTGGTAGAATTTCAGTCTTTTTGAATTTCCTGAGGTTCTTTTTGTGGCCTAGTATGTGGTCTATTCTGGAAAATGTTCCATGTGCACTTGAGAAGAATGTGTATCCTGCTGCTTTTGGGTGCAGAGTTCTGTAGATGTCTGTTAGGTCCATCTGTTCTAGTGTGTTGTTCAGTGCCTCTGTGTCTTTACTTATTTTCTGTCTGGTTGATCTGTCCTTTGGAGTGAGTGGTGTGTTGAAGTCTCCTAAGACGAATGCATTGCTGTCTATTTCCTCCTTTAATTCTGTTAGTATTTGTTTCACATATGCTGGCGTTCCTCTGTTGGGTGCATATATATTTATAATGGTTATATCCTCTTGTTGGACTGACCCCTTTATCATTATGTAATGTCCTTCTTTATCCCTTGCTACTTGCTTCGTTTTGAAGTCTATTTTGTCTGAAAGAAGTACTGCAACACCTGCTTTTTTCTCCTTGTTGTTTGCATGAAATATCTTTTTCCATCCCTTCACTTTTAGTCTGTATATGTCTTTGGGTTTAAAGTGAGTCTCTTGTAGGCAGCATATAGATGGGTCTTGTTTTTTATCCATTCTATTACTCTGTCTTTTGGTTGGTGCATTCAGTCCATTTACATTTAGGGTGACTATCGATAGATATGTACTTATTGCCATTGCTGGCTTTAGATTCGTGGTTACCAAAGGTTCAAGGGTAGTTTCTTTACTATCTAACAGTCTAACTTAACTCTCTTGTTAAGCTATTATAAACACAGTCTGATGATTCTTTATTTCTCTGCCTTCTAATTGTTCCTCCTCCATTCTTTATATGCTAGGTGTTTTATTCTGTACTCTTTTATGTTTCATTTGACTGTTTTTGTGGGTGGTTGATTTTACTTCTTGCCTTTGTTAGTATTTGGATGGTCTGCTTTCTTTGCTATAATTTTATTTTCTCTGGTGACATCTTTTTAGCCTTAGGAGTGCTTCCATCTAGAGCAGTCCCTTTAAGATATCCTGTAGAGGTGGTTTGCGGGAGGCAAATTCCCTCAACTTTCGCTTGTCTGGGAATTGTTTAATCCCTCCCTCCAATTTAAATGATAATCGTGCTGGATACAGTATTCTTGGTTCAAGGCCTTTCTGGTTCATTACATTAAATATATCATGCCATTCTCTTCTGGCCTGTAAGGTTTCTGTTGAGAAGTCTGATGAAAGCCTGATGGTTTTTCCTTTGTATGTGATCTTTTTTCTCTCTCTAGCAGCTTTTAAAAGTCTGTCTTTATCCTTGATCTTTGCCATTTTAATTATTATATGGCTTGATGTTGTCTTCCTTGAGTCCCTTGTGTTGGGAGATCTGTGGACCTCCATGGCTTGAGAGACTATCTCCTTCCCCATTTTGGGGAAGTTTTCAGCAATTACCTCCTCAGTGACATTTTCTATCCCTTTTTCTCTCTCTTCTTCTGCTCGTACCCATATAATGCAAATATTGTTCCGTTTGGATTGGTCACACTGTTCTCTTAATATTCTTTAATTCCTAGAGATCCTTTTATCTCTGTCTGCCTCAGCTTCTCTGTATTCCTGTTGTCTAATTTCTATTCCATTAACAGTCTCTTGCACCTCGTCCAGTCTGCTCTTAAGACCGTCTATTGATTGTTTCATTTCTGTTATCTCCCTCCAGACTTCATCTCTTAGCTCTTGCATATATCTCTGCAGGTCCATGAACATGGTTATGACTTTTATTTTGAAATCTTTTTCAGGAAGATTGGTTATATCTATCTCACCAGGCCCTCTCTCTGGGGTTGTCTGAGTGATTTTTGACTGGACCAGGTTCTTCTGCCTTTTCATGTAGATAGAAGTGGTCGCAGGCAGGTGGCACATGTGTCTGCTAGGAGAATAACATCCCTTCCTGCTTGCTGGTCGCCTTGCCCTTCTCCGCAGCCTGTGCCGGTTACCCGCATACCGGGAGCAGTCTCTGGGATAATCCCCTGAGCTGCCATGGGCGGGGCAGTCCACGGTATACCCTAGAGCCCTGCGGGGGGTCGCAGCTGCGCCGAGTGTGTTCTCCTGCATGAATAGCACCCCTTCATGCCTTCCTGACTTTGCTCTAGGTTCCTCTGTCTGTGCTGGGCAGCTGTGCGCCCGTGGCAGCCTCTGGGTCTGTCCCATTGTGCTATCCGCTGGGAGAAGACTCTGTGTGGTTGCTGTGGGCGGGGCTGTTTCCCGGCTGCTCTGCAGCTGTGGCGGGTCAGCCAGTTTGCTTGCAGCGCCAGCCAGGGGGAATGAATGGCAGGCTGCTTATTGCCATGAGGGGCTTCGGGGCTGGGTTACCCCCCAGGGCATTAGGGCAACTAAAGTTGCCTAAGATTCCCAGCCTGCTAGGCTGAGTGTGCTGGGATGATTTTGTCCAGTTGATAAGCCCTTGTCCCTTTAAGACTTTTAAAAAGTCCCTGCTTTTCTTTTGTCCCAGGGGAGCCGGCTGTGGGGACCCACTCACAGTCTCCATCTCAGATTTTACTTTTCTTTTTCTCTAATATCCAGTACACTGTGCAATGTGGGTCTGTGCTCCCAGTGCAGATCACCAGGGCTAGTTATTTAGCAGTCCTGTGCTTCCACTCCCTCCCCACTCTGATTCTTTCCTCCCGCCGGTGAGCTGGGGTAGGGGGAGTGTTCGGGTCCCACCGGGTTGCAGCTTTGCTTACCGTTTTCGTGAGATGCTGAGTTCTTGCAGATGTAGATGTGCCTGGCTGTTGTACTGTATCTTCTGGTCTCTCTTTTAGGAGTAGTTGTATTTGTTGTATTTTCAAATATATATATGGTTTGGGGAGGAGATTTCCGCCGCCCTGCTTATGCTGCCATCTTGAGCCTGTCAACTGTTACATCTATTTATTAGAGCAGTATCTTTTTTCTTAATGCATTATTTATTTATTTATTTTGGTATCATTAATCTACAGTTACATGTGCAACATTATGGTTACTAGACTCCCCACATCATCAAGTCCCCCCCACCAACCCCATTACAGTCACTGTCCATCAGCGTAGTGAGATGCTACAGAATCACTACTTGTCTTCTCTAAGTTGTACAGCCCTCCCCGTGCCCCCCCCTACATTATGTCTGCTAATCATAATGCCCCTTTTTCCCTCTTCTCCCTCCCTTCCCACCCGTTCTCCCCAGTCCCTTTCCCTTTGGTAACTGTTAGTCCATTCTTGGGTTCTGTGAGTCTGTTGCTGTTTTGTTCCTTCAGTTCTTTTCTTACTTCTTATACTCCACATATGAATGAAATCATTTGGTACTTGTCTTTTTCGGCTTGGCTTATTTCACTGAGCATAATACCCTCTAGCTCCATCCATGTTGTTGCAAATGGCAGGATTTCTTGAACAACGGTACCATTAGCCTCTTTGAGCCTAATGGTAGTGTAGGTGCTTTGCAACAGTGATTTATACTCTCCACTCAGAGTGGGTCGTGAAATCAGCTGTGGCTTTGCAGAATGGACCTTGTAGAAGATGGACAACTAGGAGAAAAAGTAATTGGTGAAAATAGTTCTTTATATGGTTATATTGCTCTCCTATTAACTTCTGATGTAAGGTCCTACCTTCATGATGAAAACGTCTTTATAAAGAATAATATTTCACTCTGCAGTTAGCTTGATTTCACTTAGCAACATAAAGAAAAAGAGGTATGTGTGCTCCTGTGCAGAAATATTGTCTTCTCATAGGTAGGCATCCTGTAAGAATATTTTTTTCCCTGAATTTATAAAGAAGTATTAGTTAAGCTACCTTGTGAACAAGAAATCCATGAGGAAAAAGAAAAGGAAGCATCTTTTTCCCTTAAGCTTCAGAATGTAATTTTGCCTTTGAAACAAATTTTCCATGGGAATTAAAAAAACATCTAAATTTTAAGAATGTACATTGAAAAGATAAATGTTTAATAAAGATTAGTGTAATTAATTGACTTGACTACTTACTTATGAATCCAGTCATGGTAAAACAAATTAGTAAGCAAAGATGTGATATGTCATTGGGATGGCAAACTGATGGCCAATTGAAAGTTATCATTAATGAAATATCATTGTGATTCACCATGAAGTAAGTGGAAAGGGTTTCTTGGGAATATAAAATTTTTACAAGTAAAAGATTAAGTTGCAGTGGGGTTCTGTAAATAAGGGCAGAAAGGCAAAGCCCAGTCTGAAGTGGTCATAACTTGAGTATTGTCCAATCTTGACAAGCCTCAGGCGTAATGGGTTTAGAGAGAGTGCTAGGTCTGAATTCACTGTGTCCCACTCATTCCTGCTGAAAGCTTGGCAAAAAATTACACTATTGCTTTGCTGAGATTGCCGTATCTGTAAAACTGGCCGACAAAAAAAAAGATTGTCTTACCATCGTAAGTCTTCAAAAGACTCTTTCATTAATTCATACTGGAGGAATTGGCATTTAAAAATTGTATATGAAGTTGTGTGGGATCTATTATCCAATATTCTGAGATAAGTAGTTAATATAACGAATGTTTTTTATTGTCACAAAAGTGGTTGTATAATTTTCATGTAATTAATTGGGAGTACTTGTGATAATACGGTGGTTCAGCCTAGTTAGGAATATTCTGTTTAATCATGTAATCCGATTGTTGAAAAGCTGCTTTCTCTGGATTTGGGCACAGGAATGCAGGCTGGATAAATTTGATATTCCTTCTGGAACGTATTCCCTCTTTTGAAACTGTCTTTAATATTTCATATATTTAATCTTTTCCATGGCCCTCTGTTATAAAAATTCTGGCAGTAGTTAATACCATCTTTTAAAGTCTAGAATTAAAAAATAATCTTAGGAAATTAATACAAGATTTTTATCCCAGGATTAGTTTAATTATATAAATGAAAATATAGGTAATTATGTTTGAGAAGAAATATAAATGGTAGATTAAATAGATAATAGTAAGGTAAATTCTTATTCTTCCTAATTATTTATAGAAACTTAAAAATATTAAATTTTATTTTATAATCTAAGGTGGTACCAATTTATTTAAATTGTTCATCAAAGTGGGAATAGTTATTTTAGAATATATGATATGTGACTAGTATTATTTTGGGGTTTTTCCATTTATTTCAGCATTTTGTTGTACTATGTGTACAGATATTTCATAGTTAATGCAATTTTTTTTCCAAGCATGAGTCTGTAATTTAAATTAATACAGTCAATTTTTACCTGAAGCAGTATTTCATAAGCATATGTACATTTGACTCTTTTCTTTCCTGCTGGGTAATTAATTTATGAACAATGGTTTAGAAGGAACACTGAAAGTACTAAGGATAGGTTTCACCAGACTAAATTCATGAAGCCTGGGAACCTAAGTTACTCTTTTATAGTCATTTAAAAATATGCACAAACCCTTGCAATGCATGGGCAGCAACTTATTTCTACAAGGTACCAAGGTCAAAAATGAAACTAGGTTTTATGTTGATGAAGTGTCCCTTTTACTTGGCTGATGACCCTATTTAGATGCGCAGGACTCTCCATCCTCTAAGGATCACCTTGGGGATTTCTAGGCCATAAGGATAGGGTGATCTGAGGTGTATCCATTACCTGTCATTTTGCCATGAAGGAGAGGGAAGCAGAGGAGGATGCTTGGTGGTCCCGTTTCTCAAACTAGGAGGGATGGATGAAGTCGGAGCTCCCCAGCCCTCCAAGACCAGCCCCTGAGGTAGATGGAAGAGGAGGACCCAAGGACACTTCCTGGAGAAAGACCTGGAGACGCTGACCCTGGGGACGCCCTGCCTCACTGATAAGCAAATGATGAACGAAAGTCACCCAGAGAAGGGGTGACCTTGAGGGAGTGTTTGCTGTCCAGAGGACCAATAAGCATTTAAAAGACAAGCTTCCGTCTTAAACTACACTAAAGAATCAGTATTCCACCGCCGCTGCCATAGGCTGTGTCCAGCTTTACTGAATACCGACCCTTTTCCAAATGGGATAATGCAGAGATTTGCTTCAAGATGCTGGAGTTAGGGTGTGGTGACTGTGTCCTCCTCTCATAAACTAATGGAAGAAACAACAGAAAGAACCATTGTAAACCGAGAAGAAAACCCTTTAATTCTGTGAAGCCATGAAAGTTTGTCAAACCAGAAATCCCCAACTACCAGCCCTGACTGGGCATGGCCGCATCGGGAACCTTAGCCTGAAGTGGGCGGGGGAGGGGGTGCTGCCGAGGCTGCCGAGGAGGCACACAGCTCAGGAAGAGAGCGCCCGATGATGGGGTTACAGATGGGCTGGACCAGGGAGTGCCCCCAGAAGAGCAGGAGCAGGAGCGGAGCGGGGGCAGCCCCTGGACCTGTCAGAGAGCCAAGGGGGAGGTGGAGGCGCTCGCCAAGTAGCCAGGTGAGTGAGGGAGGGGGTGGCAGCGAGCTAGGCAGCGACTACTCTCAGAAGAATCTCACTTTTTTGGGGCTACCTTCAGTCACCAGAAATAACATGGTAAATCTTGCACATACAGGGCCTCCCCCCAAGCCGGGAGCAGAGAGGGCACTGAATCGGTAAGGAGGATGAAGAATCCTATAAGCCCTCTTGCAATCTAAAGCATCTCACACAGAGAGGGGTCATTTAGGGGTTGGCAGTAAGGCTGCCTCCACAATTCTCCTTAGCTAAGCTCAGGCCTGAACTAGCCTGATACCTACAAGGCCATGCATGACAGTGCTGAAAGCAAGAATCTTCTGCTAAGTTGTCATTGAACTATAAAGACAAAAGAAAGGCATTTTTTGAACATGCAAGTGAGTGTGACATCTTTGAACTCTTCTTGAAACAAGACTTGATTTTGCGGTTTCTTTAACCAGAAATTAATGGAGAAGCTGGAATGTTCATTTCAATATAAACATCTTAACAAGTGTGGGAATTAGAGTTACAGAGGAGAATGCAAATGTTTTTATGTCTTTCTAATGGGTCATTAATAATAAGATTAATATAATGAACAAAAATTCATAGCAAGAGAGCATGTGGGAGAAGTTTAGGGGTATGTATTTCCTTGTTTCATAGCCAGTAGTAAAGAGATACTGCTTAAAAGGAATACATTTAGCAAAAGAGGCTTCAATTACATTGTAAATGTATTGTTTAAAAGTGCAAAGATAACCAGTACACTAACCTGAAACATAACGTAACAAATGAGACTTTTCAAGTGGTGCAGGGAGGGAAGTTAGGAGGAAGTGTGCGTGTATTTATTTCTCAGAGTCGATAGTTAATAGACCCTGTCTAGAATTAGTAAGGCATGAGCAGATGTTTGGATATATGATACACGTATGGAGGTAACCAGTAACAAATTGACTATAATATGTCCAAATTGTGAGGAGCAAAACACAAAGCAAACAGACCATGTAGCAGGACGCCGTGAGGCTGTGTGAGCAAGGGGTGCCACTGGGCGCAGGGAATCACTTTGCCTTCTGTTACTTATCCCCATTGTTCTGTAGGATTTGGTTTTTCCTTTTCCTTTTAATATCATGGGCCTGTTTTGTTTCCATAATTAAAAAAATTGAATAGTGAGAGGTTTTTCCAATCTTCAAATTCCGTGTTTGCTTGAATGGTTGTATTGTCCCCTTAAGTGCAGAACTTCTGGGCTGTTCTCTTTGCCAGACTGACAAGATGAACCACCAGATTCATATGTGAGAGTTGTTTATAGAGCCCGGCATCTGCCTTGGTCATTGTGACCTCATTTTTATTGAAAAGGAAAGTTGTTTTGGAACTACAGTAGTGGGCAGAAATATACTGTCTCATATTTAATTAAATTTTCAAACTGTTTGTGATGAAAACTACCCTGATAAAAACTGTATGTTGAAATAGATTAGACATTTCAGATTAACTTTGTAATAACTTAAAAACAGGTCAAGAGACAGGAAATGAAAACTGGAGGTGAACAAGGAAAATCTCAGAGTAGAAAAAAGTTCTTGGGAAGTTTTTCTAGAATGAGTTTTCTTAAAGCCCTTGAGTAAGCCCTTGACAAGAGGACACATCATGACAGAGCAGGATGTGCTGAAAGTAGAAGATGGCAAGGAACGAGAAAGAATCTTTGGAGAAAACCTGCTTGCCAATAATGTGTGACTTGGCTACAGCTCTTTCCAGAGAACACTGTTTATGAAGGCTCCCCAGAAACCCGTAGTTACTGCCATTTCTAAGGCCCACCATTTCTGGTGGCTTAGGATTCCATTGGCATGGGTCCCCCTTAAAAAGAAAGGAGCATGTGACTTAGTTCTTTATGTTTGACTTTCTCAGTGGCCTGTAGATGAGCAGTTCCCAGCCTTGGGGATTTCAGTATTTGGCCATTTTTCTCTTAACTGGGGTTCTAACAGTAACAATCTCCATTGCTTCAGAAAAGAATGGCTATTTTAGAGTAAACTTTTTGTGTAAAGTGTAGCATACAGACAGAAAAATGCAGGAGTCATAAAGGAGAGCCCAGAAAATGTCCACAAAGTAAGCCCACACGTGTGCTAGCAGCCAGAACAAAAAGGAAACGGGTCCCAGCCACCTCATGCCCTCTGTGGCCACTCCCCAGCCCAGGCAGAATTTCTAAGCTGACTCCAAACACCCCACGTGAGTATTGCCTGTTTTTAAACTTTACCTTAATGGAATCATACAGCATGTCTTCTTTTGTATCTATTCTGTTTCCTTCAGCATTATGTTTGTGAGTTTCTTCATGGAGTGTTCTGTTCCTTCATTCTCAATTCTACAGAATTCCATTGAATGAATATGCCATAAATTAGCCATTCAAATGCTGATGCACATTTGAGTAATTTCCAGTTATGAGGAAGTGCAGATAGTGATATAAACATTCTACTTCGCGCCACTTGGCCAATGTATCAGTACATTGATGTTGAGTACGTATTTAGGGGTGTAATTTGGGGGCATAAAGGTACTTTTTTGGTATGCTCAGCTTTAGTATTGACTTCCAGTTTTCCAAAGCATTGGCACCAATGTATATGCCCTCCAGCAGTATAGGAGCCTCCCAGTTGCTTTTTCAACTCTCCCCAAAGGTCGTCCTTGGGTGTCTTTTTCACTGTAGCCATTCTGGTGAGTCCCTGGTGGTGTTCCATTGTGGGTTTTGGTCCCATTACAAAGGAAACAGCATTTTAAAATGCAAAACAGCAAAATTTAAAATAGCAAAATGAGAGCGATGCAGAAAAATATATAATCCAAAGAGAACAGTTGGCAATTTTTGCTGACCTACAGATTTTGAAACATACATAGTGAAAATATGAATTTTGAATAAATAACAACAAAATTTGTCCTTTACCATATGACATGGATCTTAGTTATTTTCTTGACATACCTGCCTTAAATTGGGGATTTTTGTTAGCTATGTCAGCATAAGCCCAGGTAGGGGAACATGGGTATTCTAATTTGTTTTGGTGTTTCCATTGTGATTACATTCGTAATTAAAAGTAGAATGAGTATCTGTCTACATAGTGGTTCTCTAAATCTAGATTTTTTTTTGGCCAGGGTGAGAAAAGCTGCTAGAATAACAGCCCATATGCCTACAGCTCTCTGCAGGGCTCAGAAGAAAGTGTGGGTTGGTGAGCTAGTCTGGACGAGAGAAAGGGACCTCCACTGGGCACATTCCTCTTTGTGCAGCCTCAGAAAGAAGGTGCTCTCCAGCCTGCACCCACCTGGCATAGACATAAATGTGTCTCACATGGGTGCTGCCACCAGTAAAGTGCCTGCCATTGACCAGCACACATCCACAGAGTGGCTTTTAAACTGATTCTAGAGGTTTCGACTCATCACATAAGCACTTTTATCTCTCTGCATGAGGTCCCTCTGTTTTGGCTTGTCTTTAACAACTGCCTTGGCATCCTATTTTTATCCATCCACTAGCTATCCTTCCCAGCAGAGTGACTTTTGCCTTGTGGAAGGCTAGAAGCCCTTAGGAAGGCTAGCTCCTGTGCTGCTGGAGGGAATATAAATTGGTGAAAACCAGTCATGCTGGATTCAGCAGCTGAAGCTCAGAATATTTGGGGTGCTCATCAGAAATTTGTGTAAAGACAAATTTGCCATGAAGTTAATGACCCTTCAGCTTTAGACCCTTTTACTTCCACAGGTTCCTTAACAAGACCTTGTATCTAATTTTGTATTGATAATTTTGAAATGTTGCTCTTAAAGATGTCCCCCCCAAACTGTGTAAACTTCAGGCCTCAGAAAGCCTGGAAAAGCACATTTCTTCAGACGTCTAGCATTTTGTTTGATTTTTTTTCTTTTTCTTTTTTTTTACTTTGGACAATTGGGAACTCAATTAGACTGTTAGCACTGAATGTTACGACTACTTGTGAAGTGGTTTTCTGTTAATGAGGGCAGTGGCCACCATTTGTCCAGCACTCATTTGTGCTACGTACTAGTTTCAGCAGGATTGCACTGGACATTTATGACATTCCTAGGACAAAGGCACTGTTATTTTCCTCACTTTACAAAGGAGGGGATTGAACCTCAGAGAGGTTAAAGTAACTTGTCGTTAAAATAACTTGTCAAGGTCATGTTTCTAGAAAGTGGTATTGGCAGGACACTTTGCCTTTACTAGTAATTAACGACTAAAATGTTTAAATGATTGTGCATCTCACTCTCTGAAAATATAACTTAGCAAAACTCAGTTGCTTTCACTCACCTAACACGTGCGCTCTCTGTTGGGAAAGAATGGTGTCCATCCCGAGGCCATCTCATCCAGGCCATGTTCTTTGATGAGTCCTCCAATAAAGGCAGCATATCCCCCATGTGGCCACCAGATGATTTCATGTGGAGGACAAAAAAGAAGAGCAGCTGAGCCCGAATACCTGCCTGCCCTGGTTTCCAAGGGGCCAGGCACAGCTGCCCCTGAGGCGCACGGAATGGCCTTGCAGCTTGCTGCCGAGTCACTTCCTGCTCTGCCAACGCTGCTGACCTCAGGGCACCGTGCACATCTCAGCAAGCATGGAAAATGATGGCTACAGGAAAGCGTGAACCAGGCTGAGGTCATTCCCGTGGTTTGAATTGTTCTATTTTGTTCAGTTCTACTGAAGATCCTCTATCATTGGACACCATAGAGTTAATCTTGAGATTTGGGTTTAGGCCAAGATGTTACTCCTTTACTACTTAATGAATATCTTCCCTGGCTTTTTAGACCCAAATCCAACACTGCTCCTGATAGTTTAGGCCTTTAGAAGATTGAGTGCCCTGTGATTTTCTTTTTAGTAGCTGTGTGATTACTAATACAAATCTTTCTACCAAAGATCACATGAAATGATGCAGAAGAATTCTGACCAGAATCATAAAGTCTATCCACCGATGTCAAGTAACAGTCACATGTCACTGCCTTTTTTCTCCCTGCTGAAGGAAGAGGGCATAATGTAGAGAGATTAAAAATGGTTGGGGAAATAGTACCAGATCTCACTTTAGTGTGTCAGTTTCTGCATGTAATGGGCTTCTGAGTTTAGATGTTCCTTGATGTAATACACCTGTATTTAGTGTCCATGAATGGAAACACCATTTGGAAAACTTACAGTATGGATAGTACGGTAGTTGTCCTCTAAAGGAGAGGTAATGGAATCATTTTTCCTTCCTGGTAACTCAGAATCTACTTAGCACACAACGGATGTTTTCTGCACCGAGGTTTGTACCTGCAGTGTTCTAATATAGCAAGACACTACTTTAAATATACCTGCAAGCACTTCCAGAGAGGTTTCAAGCATATTTTATAGGTCTCAAAATGGCTGCAAAGTTTTATGAAAAATGTAGTAAATGGCAAACTTTATTATATTAGGAACATAGGGAAAGTGGAATAAATGAGTGCATTTCCTTTCTGCAGAATGAAAGACATAACTTTCAAGATGAATGTGGGTAGGTGAACTATTTGACTCTTCCTCGCCAGTTTTCTTCTGGAATAAGACTGCAGTTTCCCTTTAATAGGAAGGAATTGATGACTTTCCTATTGGTTCTGAGTGTTCAGTGTGTTTGGTAACAAAATCCAAGGCACTATTAAAAAACGGCAGGGAATATGAGAGAGGTTCTTGGCATGGGGATCATTACATTCTAGTATGAGCTGTATGTGTGGTGTGTGACGTTGAGGATGTCACTTGTTAATTTTGCACATCCTGAGCAAAATGAAGGTAGGAATACCTGCCTTCTGTGAAAGTCATTAGGCCTTCATAAACAGGAGATTGACAGGTAACAAAAGGAAAAATCGTCAAACTTCATCAAAATCATAAACTTTTTTTGCATCAACAGACACTATTAGCAGAGTGAAAAGACTACTCATGGAATCAGGAGAATATTCCCATATCATATATTTGATGAGAAATTGGGGTTCACAATATAAAAAGAACTCCTATTACTCAATGACAAAACCCCCAAACAACCTGATTAAAACATAAGCCAAGGACTTGAAAAGATACTTCCCGGAAGAAGACACACAAAGACGTTCAGCATCACTAACATTTGGGAAGTGCAGATCAAAACCACGATGAGATACCACTTCTTACCCTTCAGGGTGACCATTACAGCAACTGTTGGGGAGGATGTGGAGGTACTGGAACCCTTGTGTAATCCTGGTTGAAATGTAAGGTAATGCAGCTGCTGTAGAAAATTGTATGAGGGTTCTTCAAAAATTTAAACACACAGAATTGCCAAATGACCCAGCAATCCTACTTCTCGATACATACCCAAAAGAAAGGAGAGCAGACTCTCAAACAGGTACTTGTACACCCGTGTTCATAACATTACTCACAATATCCAAAAAGTGGAAGCCACCCAAGTATCCATTGATAGATGAATGAATAAAAAACATGGTGTGTATATACTGTGGAATATTATTCAGTTTTAAAACGGAAAGTCTGATGCACGATACAACATGCATGCACCTTGAAGATGTGCTGTGTGAAATAAGCCAACCACAGACTGACAAGCATTCTATGAGTCCACACATACACGGTGCCTAGAATATTCAGTTTCACAGACACACAAAATAGCATGGTGGGTGCCTGAGGCTGGGAGGAGGGAGCAATGGGAAGTTAGTGTTTATTGGGGACAGAGCAGCCAGTTGGAAAGATAAAGTTCTGGAGGTGAATGATGATCCCCTTTGTAGAACATTGTGAATGTACTTAATGCCACAGGACTGTACACGGAACAGTGGTTACAGAGGGAAATTCTACAACAATACAAAAAGATCAAAGTGTCAGCTCAATGTCCATTTCCAGCTTCTTGCCTTGGGAGGTTTCAGAGAGAGAACACCAAGATCTTAACCCTGACGAGCCCCGCACTCATGGCAGTTCAGGATCAGCTTTGTCTTCAATGCTTGACTGAGGTATCTCTTCACTCCTGCAGCCCCGGAGCATACACTGTGAGGAAGTGTAGATTCTGGAGAAATAGCAAAGGATGTGGGGAGGTTTTGTGCCATGAAAGTGGGGCTCTGGGCACCACTGATCAAGATAGATTTTAAGCCATTCTTGAAGCTCAAGAACTACACTGTCCAAGTGGTAGCCACTGTCCCATGGGCTACTTTAATTTAAGTTAATTAAAGTGATATAAAATACAAATGCAGTTATTCAGTTATACTAGACACATTTCAAGTGGTCATTAGCTATACATTCTTTCTACCAGTTAATAAATTCAACAAAATGTGGTCTATCCATACAGTAGAACATTATTCAGCTATAAAAAAGAATGAAGCACTGATATGTGAATGAATGGATGAATCTTGAAATCATTACGCTAAGTGAATAAAGTCTGACACAAAAGGCCACACATTGTGTGGGTCCATTTAGATGAATTGTCCATAGAGACAGAAAGTGGATTAGCGGTGGCCTGGGACTGGCAGAAGAGAGAATGGGGAGTGACTTCTCATGGGTGGGGGTTTCTTTGAGGGTGGTGATAATGTTCTGAAATTAGTGGTGATTGTTTCACAACCTTATGAGTATAAACAACACCACTGCTTTATATACTTAAAAAGGTAAACTCTATAGTATGTTAATTATATTTCAATTAAGCCCTTTTTAAAACTACATGTAATTTTCTAAAATATGTTTATTATTTTGTGTACAAATGTCCATTTAATTTACATAAATACCATCATGCTATTTCTGGGGGGAAAAAAACAGGCCCATGTGGCTAGTGGCTATTGCATGGAACAGCACAGATCTAGAACATTTCCATCATCTCAGTAGGTTCTGTTGGGCAGGACTGCTCAAGAGAGAAAACACTGTGCTTTACAGGTACTAGGTTCTCAGAATATTGTCCTCCTCTTCTCTCCACAATTCCATTTCTGACTTTACTACCAGGCAAATACATTTGGTGAAATGACCTTTGAAATCATCTATAAGGGCTGTTTCAGCTCTAATGCAATTCTTCCAGAAATCTATGGGGAAAAGATAACTTCTTTCTCACACCATCCATTGCTCTGACTCTGACTATTCTTAGTTTCAAAGTTTTCCTCGGAAACATCAGGTATTTCGTACTTGAGATATTGGTGTTGGAAGCTATTCATTTCATCCCAGTAAATGACACAAGCACTGTATTTAAATTTGACAGATGAACACGCTAGTGATTTAAACATATGTCACCTCTGGTCGTAGGTGGGTTTACGTGACTGCTGCTGAGGCTTGAGCCGCATTCCAACTTCTTTCAACTCCTGGCAGGTGGTCACTTCTTTTCAAATGCAGTTGTGACGGTGTGTGCGGCCACCTCTGCTGGATAAAGAAGACAGTGAGTTACTGTCTCTGAAGGTGTCAGTGCTTCACTGGATTGAGAATTCCACTTTAGTTAATACTGACTTCTTCACTGTGATTTATTGAGTTCTGAAGATACACAAAATGTTAGTATGTTAAGGACTCATTTTATAAGTAACCCCATTACAAAGAAACATTGTTAAAATACTTTTTAAAACTCATGGTTAGCTGTGAAGAGACATGAAGGAACCTTACGTGCCTATTGTTGAGTGAAAGAAGCCCACCCAAAAAAGTTCCATGTCTGCATGATTTCGGCTCCATTACATTCTCAAAAAGGCAGAACTATGAAGAGGGAAAGGTCAGTGGTTGCCAGTGGTATGAGAGGAGGCAGAGGGGAGTAGGTGGTGCCCAAGGGATTTTTTAGGGCAGGGAACCTATTCTGTATGGGACCATAATGGTAGGTGCATGCCAGTATCCATTCATCAAAACCCATAGAAAGTGCAAAGCAAAGAGTGAGCCTGATGTCCATCTGACCATTGCTTGGCCACGGGGTGCCGGCTGGGCTCCCTGATCGTCCTCGGCGTGCTGCTCTGGCACAGGGTGTTGATGGCTGTGATGTTTGTGGCCGGGGTGATGAGAGAGTGTGTGGGAACTCCGGTTTCCATTCAGTGCTGCTATGAACCTAAAACAGCTCTAAGAAATAAAGCCTATTAATTAAAAAAAATGCACTCATATAATTAAAAAGTCCTAATGCATATGTAATTAATTATATGTTCCTATTCAGTTTAGTAGCATACCGGGTGCGGTGCAGGTACTGAATTTTATTTTCCCACTTTTTCTCTGATTTTTTTTTTTTACATTTGAATAATGCTAAGGAATTCCAGTATTAGAAAGTAAACCAGTAGGTACCTTTTCCAGAAATAGATTTTGGGAAACTGTATGACATTGGCAAAAATCCTTAATATTTTCATTTGGAAAGATGAGCTCCTGAATATGTAAAATTCCTTTGCTATACTCAAGAGGCAAAAAAAGCAGCAACTAACTTATATTGAATGTGGGCCAGGTGCCAGACCTTACTAAGAACTCTAAATGTAGCACGTCAGTGAATGCTCGCACATCTGTGTTCTGGGTACTGTTGTCCCCATCTGACAGATGAATGCAAACTGGAGCACAGTGTTCATCAAAGTAGGTGGGGATCCAGGCAACCCACATGCAGGACAGTAGGGCCTGGCATCGAGTGGCGCCCATCATTGGCTGCAGCATATGAAACCTAATGAAACCGTAGTCGATTAAGTTTCCTGGGTGGCCACATGTCCTGGTGGTTTACTCCGGGTTTGAACTCTCACAGAATTAGGAGCACATAAAGAAAACAAATGCACTTTAGCATCCGGTGAGAGCATCCTGAACTGTGAAGACCAGCTCTGAGGGAAGACGACCCTCCAGAGCTTCATTTAGCCTGTCTTATGTCTTTGAGGTCTTGCTCCTTGATTTTTTTCTTTTAATGACTTTATTGAGGTACAATTCGTGTACCATATAGTTCACCCACTTTTAAGTGTATAAGTCACGGTTTTTAATAAATTTCTGAGTTGCACAAGTGTCTCCATGAGCCATATCAGGATCTCTTGCATTCATTTACAGTTAATCTCTGCTTACGTCTCCAGCCCCTGGTGACCACTGCTCTTCCTGTCTTTGTAGATCTGCCTTCGCTGAAAACTTCATCTAAATGGAATCGTGCAAGATGCCGTCTTCTGTGACTGTGTGCTTTCAATTAGCATGATGTTTTCTAGGTTCATTCATGCTGAACCCATATCAGCACTTGGTTCTTTTGTATTGATGAGTAGTATTCCAGTGAATGGGCATATTACAGTTTGTTGATCCATTCTCCAGTGTATGGATGTGTGTTGTTTCCACATCTGTGGCTTTTAGTAATAATGCCGCTATGATGATTTTTTTAACTTACTTAGGTTTTCCCAGATTATGCAGTCTACACACAAGTTCCTGTTTCTCAAACCTCTCCCTGCCTCCACACCTCCTTCGTGTAGATAAGGAAGAAGTTGAGAAATGTCTCCCCCTTGGAGAAAATGATTTGTGAGTAAAAGTCTAGGGCTCTTGAATGCTAAGGTCAAAGGGCGTACGCTTTTGGAACACTGACTCTCTTATGCCATATATTGTCTGTGCTCTTTGGTGACAGAGGAAATGTGGTGGTTTCCATATTGGTGACCTCACACCTCCATGTTACAGGATCACACAGGACAGGCTCTCATACTGCTACCCTTGTGACTTGTCATTTACTTGGTCTTTAGCATTCTTCCTGAAGATCCTGAAACCTCAGTTCTTCAAATGGTTTTACTCATCCTTTCTAAATCCCTTCAGCTGATAATCAGTTTTAGAGTTTAGTCACTGGGAGCTTCTGAGAGAAGTCTTTACTTACCATAATTTAAATTTAAGGAGAAAATATTGTGAAACAGAAAAAGAATTCAGTTGTAGTTTCTCAAAGCAGAGAGGGGATGGCATCAAAGTTTAATTGCCAGTATTGTTTGAAGAATTGTTTTGTCTTAAGAAAAAAAGGTGTTGCATATGATTTGTACTGCAGCAAATCGGCAAAAGTGATCTGAGTTGGATACAGTTGAAGGTATTTTGAAAGTCACGTTCAAGGCTAACACCTGAGCTTTGTGTAATGTGAATAAGACCTTGTGTTTATGAACCTTTCAGCTAATTTGATTTTTTTCCCTTTACATGCCAAGTGACATTCAGGTTCTGAATGTTTTTGTATTAGTTTTTTTCCTTAATAAGTGGTGTTAACATTGCTATTTGAGACCTTGCTAAATCACTTCTGTTGTCCTGAGGACTTGAATTTACATCGGATTTGTTGCTAACTTTTGCTGTTTATGGTAATGCTACATTTTCATTTATAAATATGTTTGTGGTAAAGAATAGAGTATAACCATAGGTTTTGAACAAATTTGCTTATATTTTTCTTGCAAAAATCATAAATACCTGTATGTTATTGAAATTTAGCTTTGTGTCGTATTTAAACCTCTATTTGTGTTTCAAAATAAAGTCTTTACGATATATGAAAGAAATTTTAAACAATATAAAATGTTTTCTGATTAATATCTAGCTAGCTTATAATAAGTTTTCAGAAAAGCTGAAGGCAAAAATGCCTTCATCAGGATGCACTGAGAGAAAGTTCCATCCTGTTTTTGTATAAACTGAGAGGCTCACATGCTTCCCCTCAGAACAGGCAATGTGCTATCTATGCACGATGCACTTGTATGTTATCTTTGCAGTTGCATTGAGTTTTAATTTTTATTATTTAAAATTGTAGTTATAAAATTTTTCAGCATAGCATAGTACTTATACTGTGAGGTGTGTGCTGAAGTGAGTAAGTGACTTTTCTTGTTGACCCACTCGATGCTATTCAGAAATCAATTGACTTAGCCCTTCCTTATAACCTTAGCTGCACTTAGATCGTCAGGGTTAACTTGCAAAAACAAAATACATGTATATACTTAAAAAACAAAATAGGGTTTCCCTCCTGGGAAATCAGCAGCTCCATGCGTCTTTCCCATACTACTGTAGCAAACCAAGGCCCTGATGAGAGGGCATGCAAACTAGGTTTCACTTTCCAGTGTTTATCAGAGCAATTAATAAAATGTGAGGCTGGCATTTATTTGAAGTTGTACAGTATGACTTAATTCACATCTGTTGGAATATAAAATATATTCTGGTGAGTATTTAAGAGGTTCTACATGTTTTCTTTTGTGTTTGGAGTCTTTGTACTTTTTCGTAAACAAAGTTGAAGGGAAAAAAATTTAACTGCTAGATGTGTGTAGGAACAAGTGGGGGAGCATCTACTATAACTGTTCAGAATGCAGGTATCCCTTGCTTGCTCTGTTATAATTTGATTTTTGCCACACAAAATGCGTCATTCCTAATGAATTTTAACTGGATTGCCCGACAGACATTCCTTCTCCAACTTCAACAATATTGTAAAATGTGCAGCAAAGCTTGCCCTGAAGGAAACCATTGCCTTTTATTTATTTATTTATTAAGTTTAAATAAGGGTACAGAATGCTAGAAGCTATCGTCAATCCTAGATGGAGAGAATGTGGTGTTTGTTTCCATGATGCTCCAAATGTGATTGCTGGTAGATCTATTACTAGGCCGAAATTGATTTTTGACCTTGGGTTTGTTATATTAAAGAAGCTGTGAAAGCAGAAATGAATCGAGTTAACCAAAGGAAACCCAAGGCATAGTCCCAGCTTACATTTTTTTCTCATAAATATTTATCATGGCGTGTGTGGGGGGGTACAGACATATACATGTAATTAGTGTTTTCTGTGTAAACCATTTCAGAATGTAAATACTACTGTCAAGTTAATCTGATGAGAAACGAGAGATCTTGTAGAGCTCATTTCTCTCACCTTTCAGGTATTTTTTGTTTTGTTCCTTTACAAAGAAACATTGCTGTGTTCTCAACAAAGTGCCAGCAGAATGTTGGTTGACAGGAAGTGGAGGGGGGAACACTTTTCTTCTTGCCCTTATCATGTTTATGAAATTGGTTAGATGGCATCTCTTGCGGGGCAAGGCTGGAGACCTCAGTGTCACTTGTGTGACACTGAAATCTCTACTTCATCTGGGGATGACCACAATAGATATTTGGGGCCAAGCCTGTTGAAGCTGCCCCTTGTGAGATTTAAGTTTAGGCTTAAGGCAACTCTTTGACATTTTGATACTGTACTTTGATTATTCAAGTTTCGCTTTAGCTTTTGTTTTTATTTTTATTTTGCGGTGATGCTTATCAGGTTGAATGTTGTAAAAATAGTAGTCCAAGTAGTTTTTGATCTTTAAAGGAATTGGGTATTTCAGATATGTGTGCAGTGAGATGGTACCTGTCATTTATGCATAAAATGTGAATCAGTTCATGTGATTCCATGCTGAATCTGCTTGTGATTAATGGGCATTGAGAGCAAATTCTAATGACTGGAAAGTTTTGCAGAAGATTGGTCTGCTCAGTAGGTTCAGCTGAAAAAAGTACATAGTTCATTGGGATATATGGGGATGGCTTAATGGAGGGCAACAATCCATGTATGTATATCGGCAAGCCTGATGCTTTCAACTACATTTTCTATGTCAAAACTAAACATGTAGAAGCAAAACTGAAGAAAGCAGACTCCAGTGTCATAGCTCATTTACACAAATTCCAGTTGCGAACAACTCTGCATCACTGTTGGTCACCAATACTCTGAATTGTTAAGAATATTCACATTTGTCAAATCTCGAAGGTTGGGGAGAGAGAAGAGTAGTTCTGCAGGCGGAATGATAAAAATTCCTTTCCATCTTCCCACCATCTAAACAGGTGCCATAGTCTCGTCATGCTGTAGTTAATTCCCGACATTTCTTTACTAGTTAAAAACTGGTTGATTGCCAGATACTTTGTCCATGCTACATATTTCTCTGTAAAGAGGGTGACCATGTCTTCGCACAGCTATTTCAAGAAATAAGTACACTTAAGATTTAGTTTGTGCTCAGATCATACAGTTTTGTTCTGACAGTACAGTTCTGCTTTATACGTTTATGTATTTGCTAATCATTTAGTGTAAACAAAGATCTCTGTGGCTCCTTGTGATTTGTGGCTCTTTTGCTAAAATCTCAAGTCATGTGAAGAAGAAACCAGTAAGAATTTTGACCTCTGTAGACCTAAATGTAGCTCTGAAGCTTTGGTGACTGATCACCAAAGTCACTCAAAATTATTCTTGTTTGTCAGTGCAGAGTGGTTAAAGGAAGATGGAGCTTCTCTGAAGAAAATGAGTCCATGCAGTGGGATAGTAGTTCAATGGCCTCATGTTACAGAATAATGCAGATCGGCTCTTTCTTCAACTATGTGAAATTGTACAATCCTGACATGGCACTTTTTTGCATCTAACATGTAAGGTATATTTTGAAGAGTATTAATGTATTGGTTAAGCAATTGCTTTTACAAATAGCCAGGGCAATGAAAGTTCTGTTAGAATATTAAGGAAATCCTCTCTGTAGGCTGCATAAGCAATAAAATAAAATTATCAAGGAGAATAATGGGTTTGCCAACTCTGGAAAGATTCCATGCTGATCTTGACATCACCTCTCTGTGATAATCTATGAATCACAGGAGCAGACTTGCCTTAATGCTGAAGAGCAGGCAGATGAAGCACCAGGCTGTTCTGGGAACACCGAATGTCTTCTGTTTTTTGTTGCTTAAGATTTGATCATTTAGCTTGTTCTGCTTGCATGTGAAAAGAGCTAAACACAGTGATTTTCAAATATTTTGAGACAAGAACACAGTTTTGCATTATTATTTGTGCTTTGTGGATTGTACGTATGGCAGTACATTGGTGTCCTGTGGTTGCTCAGTGCTGAGCTGGTGGGCTTAAAATAACAGAAGGTCATTCTCTCAGGAGTGTTCTGGAGATCAGTCCACAATCAAGCTGTTGGCAGGGTAACACTCCCTCCGAAGACACTAGGGGAGAACCTTCTGCATCTTCTCACTACAAGGGGCTCTGGGTATTGTTGCGATCATGGCAGCAGGATCCCAGTCCCTGCCTCTGTTTGCACAGGGCCTTCTCCCGTGTGCTTTTCCCTGTCTGCGTCTTCTCCTCTTTTTATAAGGATGTTTGTCATTGAATTTAGGGCCCAGCTAGGTGATCCAGGATGACCACATCTCTAGATTCTTAATTATATCTGCAAAGACCCCTTTTCCAAACACAGTCACATTCACAGGTAGTGGGATTTAGGGCTTGGACATAACTTGTGTAGGGGCCACAATTCAGCCCACTACACACAGCAAAGTAGGCTCCATCTTTACCTTCTGTGGGTTTCTGAAAACACTGGGAGGGAAAGCCCATCATTGAGAAACTTTCTGTATCCTACCACATAGTAACTTAAAATTCTAAATTACATTTTTACCAGAAGAATATTTTATTCTTTCAAAACACTTGCCTCATTGGAACAGCATAGTTCTACAGACAGACAGTACATCAAATATCAGCTAAATGTTTGCATTTGTCTTTGAATCCAGGGGACACACAGGCTCTGAGGGCATAGAAGTCAGTAGTGACCACACCCAGACTGGGTAAGTGCCAGTAGCTCAGCCACGAGGCTCAGCTTCTCAGGTAGGGAGCATTCCGCCAGCAATTGTGAGTATCTATCATTGTCGTCATGTAGCGACTCAGATACCGGACGTTCTAAGTAAGTCACTGTGAGGTGGTTCAGTCCATTGTTGTGGCATGTGTGTTTTTAAAGAATTGACAGCCTCTTTAGGGAGTGCAGTGACACGTGATCAGTGTGACAGCCTGGAAAGTGGCCTCTTGCAAACGGTGAGGAGGGTGATGCCTCTGGAATTAGCTGCTATGTGATTAGGAACTGGAGAGCACATTAGGTAACAGCACTTTGGAAGGAGGTCAGCAGACTCCTAAGTCCCATTCAGACATCTATGCAGCAAGTTCATTGCTACCCCAAGGAAGATGTACTTGTTTATGCTTGGAATCTGTTAGATGTTGGAAACTTGTATATATTTCCATTTCGAGAACCCCAATGTTCTCTGAAGTAACTATAGAGACCCAGATGGCCCCCCACAGCCCTACCCCTGCCACCAGACACCCACCCACAGACTTCTCGACTGTACTGTATTAATAGAAAATTCGAGGTATACTAAGGCCAACAGATCAGGAGGTGATTGCCACTGGAAAAATAATTGAGTCTTTTTGGTTCCCAAGCAAAGTGTTGTTGCCATGCCATCAGTGGCCCCATGGGGAAGCACCAGTGTTGGTCAGGAAGCAGAGGAGCAGGGGAACTGTGGCAGGAGCCTTTAATGTCATTTTCCTTGGAAGGAACAGGTGAAGCAAAGCAAGAGGCATACGATTGGCTAGTTGGAATTATCTCGGCAGGCCCTGGAGCATAGGGGCCGTCCATGGTTATCTGGTACCTGGCCGTGGGTGAATGGGGTAGAGGACAGTGGCCTGGAATGGGCGAGCTCCATAAATAGGTGGTTTGGTTTGGGGTGCAGGCCCTGGACTGGTTGGTTTATATTTGATAAGTGTGCTGTCCAGAGGAGGAGGAGGAGTGTGGGGGAGGGCTGCGGACCGTGAGAGAGGCAGGAGACACGGGCAATCACGCAGGTCACTGGCCCAAGCAGACAAGCATTGTCTAGCACATGCAGGCCCTGCAGTTGCTGAAGCGCCACATTTATGGGAAATAAGAGACATGATTAATACACACACACACACACTGTTACTACAAGGGCTCTTGTAAAAGCAACAAGCCAGTTTGGAACCTTGCTACCCCATCACAAAGCCTTGAGGCTGGTTTACTAAGGTTCACATAGGGCTCCTGGCTTTTTTGAGACTAGGTGAAACAGTGAGTTACTCACTGATTGGCTGATTCCATTTTTTGTTTCTTTCTTCATCAGAATACATTAAAGTACACCCAGGCAGGGAAGCTGGCCATGTGCAGGCTTTCAGCTCCTGCCCTCCCCTCTGCCTGACCTGGACTAGAGGCCTGTGCATCTAGCAGGTGTTCTGAACTGCAGCCCTTACTGTGACTCTCTATCCATGCAGACAGCTCGAGTAGGAGCAGATCTGGGGCTTGCCTCCTTGAGACATAGCTCAAGACGGTAGACGGGAAGCAGAAACCTCAGGATGCTGGCAATGTTGAATGTGCCTCACAGTATGAAGGGTCCGTAGCCCTTCTTTGCAGCTTCTTGATGCTGAGACGTTTTGCGGGCATGAAGAGGTAAACGGAAGCCTGACATTTGGCACAGGAGACCTAGGTCAACTCAGAGTCCTGTGAATCCCTCCTAGGGGCTTTGAGCAAGACCTGCCTCTCGGTCTCGGGCTCCCCGCCCTGAAGTAGGGTAACAGCGGCTCCTGCAGGAAAGGGCGATGAGATGGCCTGTGAAATGGCTTCATAGACAAGACAGAGCTCTTCGGCGCTCTGTGTTGGTTGTGGTTCCAGGCCCCTGGTTGCAGGGACAGGCAGTGGGGACCAGCACCCATGGCTTCCCCTTTGCACCATCACTTCCCCCTGCCACCGCTCTGTTTTCCAGGTTCTGGGGCCTTCTTGCTGTCTTCCACCTGGGCCTATCTCTCTGGGGACAGGCTTCGTTCTATATTCCCAAAATCTCATGGCCTCCTCCATCCCTCTGAGCTTGCCCAGCGTGCAGCTCTCCTAGGTGGGGGGACAACAGCCAAAACACACGCCACTGGCTGCTCTCCACTGGTGGTGGTGGCAGGGCAGCAATAGGGACCCATGGTGATGGGCGCCGGTGGCACAGGGCGAGAGGACTGCAAGTCCTTAGTAGTGTTTTCTCTTAAGCTTGCCACCTTATTCCTCTCATCCTCACCCCTTCTTGTTTTCTGCTTCATTTTCTCATTTTCCTCCACGTTTTCTCCTTCTTTAATCATTCCTGTGTTCGTGGACTAGTTTGTTCCCTCTTCGGTCAGTAACTCCATTCGTCGGGCTCTGTGCCCAGCCCTGGAGAGAGACAGAGCAACAAGTACTCCAAAGCTCAGGTTCGCAATGAACAGCCGAGTAAGTGGTGGTGGTACAGTAGGCTTGAGATAGGGAAATTCAGAGCAGAAAGCTACTAACCGGACTTCAGGCTTCAGGGAAATATCAGTGCAACTAACTTTTGAGCTGGGTTTGCAGGAAATGAAGTGGTTTGCCGGTCCCAGAAGGGGTGACGCCATCTCAATCAAGGCAAAGTGTATGGCCAGCCTGATGAGGGAAGAAGCCGAAGTGTAGCTTAGGTGGACCTAGGGTGCACCCAGGAGCCATGGGCAGTTTCACGGAGGGTGAAGCTGGATAATGAGGAACTTCATGCGCTGTAATCAGGGACTTGGCAACATATCCCACGGGCCTGGACATCTGGTGGGCTTGAGAACGGGAGTGAGTGACTGCACAGAATCACATTAGCAAAACCCGCTCTGGTGACAGTGCAGGAGATAGGAGTGTGTGCTCAGGAAGTAGTTTCAGAGTCAAGGTAGGAGGCGGTGGCAGTTGTGCAGAACATAGATGAGAATCAGATTAACCACGGCATTAGCAATCTTTATTCATTGATCAGAATTGATGCAAGCGCTAGATATGGACGCACTGCTCAGAGTCCCCATGGGCCAGACTGTATGTCAGCTCAAGGGATATAATGCTGAGCAGGGTGACGTGGTCCCTGCGCTGATGGACACACAGCCTCATAGTTGAGGGGCTTGGATCCGATGGGCACAAGGCTAATTGGAGTGTGCCACTAGCTTTGACTTCATTGAAGAAAATGTGCAGGGGCTGTGCAGGCACAGCCCAGGACACTGGACTGAGGCTGGCCTTCAGGTTGGGCTTGGAGCCCATGTCGTTTGGGTTGAGTGCGCATCGGCCATGCAAGAGGAGAGCCAGGCATCAGGACGAGGGAGGCCCTGCCACTGAAGGCCCAAGGTGGCTGCAGCACCGAGCACCAGGGCCCGAGAGTGAGGCTGGAGCCACCTCGTGGGGGCCTTTGAGGGGGTGGCCCCTCTTCTCTTCCTTCTGGGTGGGCTGCTGACTTGGGGGTATGACAAGGGTGGGAGCATCATGAGAGACCAGGCATCCATACTGTGCACTGCAGGCCAGCTCCCGGGGGCCGTCAGGAAACTGAGCCTTTGCTTTTTCTAGTCCATGGCTTGTCCTTGCCCAGGAGCAGGTGAAACAACATGGAAATACACAACCTTGCTGTTTGATTCCCTTTTTTGCCCAGGCTCAGTGGGAGAAGACCAGAATGTCTAGAAGTTCTCATTTGCTTTCTTCAAACTCCTAAATTTCCCTTGTGTTTCTTTGTTTTGCCTTCTTTCCGTGCAGGTAAGATTTCTACCCGCTCTGGGAGGGGAGTGTTCCCCCTCTGACCTCCCCGCTCAGCCTGCACGGCCAGTTCTGCAGCCCTGCATCACTCCAGGGTGCCCTTGGCATGTCATTCTAATGAACAGTGCCTCCCGGAACACACCACTGCCCTGAGGCCCATTTTCCAGTGTGACAAGGTCTTGGTGGCTGCAGTGTGGAGGACAGAGATTGGGGGCACTTGGGGTGTCAGGAGCCCCCTATGCAGCTGCTGGTGGTGCTTGGAGCAGCAGTTGGATCGGGTGGTGTTGACAGCAATGGGGTAAGGGGACAGTTCTGATCCTTTCAGGAGGTAAAATTGGCAACGCTGGTCAGGGATTAAATTAAATATGGAAGGTGAAGAAGATGGTGTCAAGGAGCAACCTGAAGTCAGGTGGTGTACAGGGCTGGTTAGAGTTTTCTGGGAGAGACTTTACCTAGTTAATTAAGAAAGAACTGAAGGGCAATAAATAGGCTGAATGTTCCTCTGTCTTCATTAAAAACAACAAAAGACAGCATTAGTGCTTAGGAGGTTAACACCCCTGACCTTACCTGTTTGCCCCCTAGTCTCTGACACCCGTGGATCTCAGATCTAACTCCTCAGGCTTGGGTGCCGTTCCCTGTGTCCCTGTCCTCCTGGCGGCCTTCAGCGTCGTCAGAGAGGCCACCTGCAGTGAAGCAACCTCCCATCGCCACCGCGCTCCAGAGGTCCTCCCCTGGCCTGGCCCAGAGCCTGACCTTTCCGCTGGGAGACAGGCTACTGGAGGTTAAGAGCTGGTCCCTGGGGCATATTTCTGGGCCCCAGCAAGGGGCTACACCTCTGCCTCAGTTCCCGCCCCACGGCCCTCTGAGCAGGCACTGAAGGAGCTGAAGTGTATGAATCAGAGCCCCCGCAGCTCATGTTTGGGCCTTCACCATTTAGGAGTAGCTGGAAGGGAGAGTGTGTGCCAGGGCTGACATGAGCGAGAAGCAAAGGCTGAACGTTGCAAGGTCCCACCACCCTTAGCAAAATTAGCTAGTGTAGATTATTCACACGATATTCTTTTCAATAAAGTGAAAGCCAGTGCTAAAATGAGGAGGGAATAAAAAGGTAAAAAGGATGGTTTACACATTGCTACCCAGCGAAGGAGCATGTTTTACATTTTCTGCTCTGTGCTATTTTTTTGCAGGTAAGTGGATCGAAAACATTTAAACATGACCTGTTATTTAAAAATAACATTATATGTAATAAAGATACAAGTGAACATGAAATTTACAAAATGTATAAGATAAATTCAGACCTAATTTAAATGCTATGTGTCTCTCCCCACCCCCACCCCCTGCACCTCCCCCAAATTCCTGTCTCCCCATTGTTTAAAAGTATCTCCAGAAAGCAGAACTTTGTGACATTGATCACGGTTGCATTTTCTGATTTTGCAACCTCCCCCTTTCAAGGGACAGTCTGGTTTATGTAAGGACATTTTTAAATTAAACTCAAAATTATTTTCATTTGGAGAATTCTTTAATAATTTATGAAACCATGCGAGTAATTGGAATTACACTTATCAGTCTCCAAAAAAGATTTAAGAAGTACTGTTTTAGAGAGCGTGGGTTATATTATTTAATTAACTAAGGCCTCCTTTTTATCTGAATTGATATTGAATTCAATTGAATACATATTTATTTGGACTGGATATTGTCTTAAAACTGGAGATGGAAAGATGAATCAGAGTGGGTAACGTAACAGATTCAAATGCAGAATTACACAATGTGAAGTGTCATAGGTCTGTATAAAATGCCAAAGTAGCTAATTATCATGCCTGAATCATTCTGGGAAGGCTTCATGAAGGAGGTGATATTTCATCTGGGTCTTGAAAGATATGTGGGAGTTAAATAGTTGGAGAGAAATAGTGTCTGACAGTCGGTGGAAGCTGCTGTTACAAAGTTGGGCCCTGAAGTACAAAATGCATGATGGACTCAAGGAACTTGCTTTGATGTTATATGACTGCAGATGGGTGAGGGAGGGTGAGGCCAAATTTAAACAGACCTTGTTCCTGTGCTAAAGACTTTGGACTTAGTCATGGTTAGTAAACTAAATTATCAATCTCCACAGTACTGATTTTCCTCCTCTATTGTGTGTGTGTGTGTGTGTGTGTGTGTGTGTGTGTGTATGCACGTATGTATACATACTTTTTTTAATGTGTGACTGATTTTCCTCTGTTATATAAAAATGTGTATAGTATATATTTTATATATCGTGTATGTATATGTGTGTGCATATAATTTTTGCCTCCTCAGTAAGACTTACTGGCTCTGTTTTTGACTGGCCTGAATTTGGGCATGTAAAAGAGTTTTCTAGTACTGAGCAAATATTCTTTCACTCCGTACAATGTTCCCATTTTTTGAAAAAAAATGTATGCTGTTTAATAACCAACATAATTCACAAAGAGAATGTCCACAGGGAACTGGCTTCAAATTGGTCATTTCATTCAAAGGTTTTGAACTGGGAAAGCAGATGGAGACAAGTAACCACAAGCAAAAGCTGAGCGCCCTGGGAGCTTTCTAGCTGCTTCACTCAGGAGGGTCAGTCAGTACTCTCGAGGTGCGGGGGGTGGGGCAGTGGCCCTCTGCCCCTCGGCCTGGCCCTGTGGCTCTGGGAGTCCTTGCTGGGCCAGTAGAATGTGCTGAGAAGCACTGCGGTGCCAGCCTTGAGTAGCCCAGGCAGTGTCGCTCTCCCGGAACCATCCCACAGGCTGTGAGATCCAGTCACGGGAAAAGGCAAGGATCCTAAAAGATGCTTGCAACGTGTTACAAGCATCCTGAAGACTCGGTGAGAATAAAGCAAGCATCCAGCAAACCATGGTCTGTAATTGTAATTCTTCCAGTCTCAGTCATCCAGACACCTGGTCGCTTCTAACTTCTGGAACTCAAACCTCCTTCCTTAAACATATTTTTAGTATTTGCTTCTTGATTGGTTTGTTTTCAGGGATTTTATCCTCAAGAATGTTTGGAACCGAGAATGCTCCTGTATCTTTCGTCAAGTTGTCTGGGCAGCTAGGTGATAGGTTGATCTTTGTGCTGGGGAAAATTTCTGTCCTGATAAAGTGCTTCCTGTTACTAGACAGGGAACCCACCAATAGACTGTTTCACATTTGCCTCTATTGTTGGAAACCTCTTACCTAGAAGGAAACTGAGGCTAAGAAAGGCCAAATTACTTGCTTCAAGGCCCACCAAAGGCCGTTGAGTCTGCATATATGCCTACTCATATGGAGGCTGGAGAGATACGGGCCTCTCAGGCAAAGAGCTGCTTGAGGCTTTGCCTTCAGATCTGCACAATGATGGTTTCTGTGAAATTAAATGCCAATGTATGCTAAATGCTTACATAGCATAGTGGCAGGTATTAGAGATAATAAATATGCTTATGATAATATTGAAGATTAAATATGGCAAGAGTGGCCAAATGCGGCGAATAAAAATACAGGTTGCCCAAGTAAATCGAATTTCAGAAAAGCAACAAATAATTCTTTAGTATCAGCATGGCTTATGCAATATTTGGGACATACTTATTCTAAAAATTATCCCTTGTGATATTTGAAATATACCAACTCAAAAAAATTATTCTTTATCTGTTTATCTGACATCCATGTTTAACTGGGCATTCTGTATTTTGTCATGCAAACCAAAATTAGAATGCATGTGGAATGGTGGCTGATGAGAACTTCTGAGATACTTCCAGAAACCAGCCCTGCCCTTTGTGGGGAAGACTCGCCTGCTCAGTGTCTCAGGTGCTGACCCAGAACAAGCCTGGGCTTCAGAGTTTCTTGACTTGATGCAGATTTCCTGTCTCTGTCATCAAATTATCTTCAGTCATGTGCAGTGTCCTTGTTTTGACATGTGCTAACCTCTTTCTGGAAGCTGCCGGAAAACTCTCAGCCTTACTTTGGTGCTTCCCAACCTTGCTTGAATGTTAGCATCATGTGAGGATCTTTGAAAGGTCCAGATGCCTAGGTCCCAGCCTAGACCGGTTATGTCAGACTCTGGGGTGGGACTAGGCATGGGTGTTTTTAATGCTTCCCACCTGATTCCACTGT
The DNA here is from genome assembly GCA_032199065.1 of Smutsia gigantea. NCBI lineage: Eukaryota > Metazoa > Chordata > Mammalia > Pholidota > Manidae > Smutsia > Smutsia gigantea. Next base: position 56,601 of record JAVSCE010006631.1, read on the forward strand.
GCTGCCCGCAATAAGAGCCACCCTGTAGGCTTACAGGCTGCTCAAGCTGTGGCTGAAGCGACGTGCTGTCAGCCCTTCCTAGCCCCTGCTGGGGTCTTCTTGCCCTCACCTTCCAGCACTTTCCCCCTGATGAAGCTGCAAAGATCGGGCATGTTGGGTTTGCACAGCAGGTCCAGGCTAAGTTGTTGCCATCTGCTCTAGGTCCTGTAACTCGGCACTGCATACAGTTAATAAGCTTCCAAAAGACTCTAGGAAGGTCACATGCCTTTTCCCTGCTTGTCATGTGCTGGCAGAGCTCCTCTGCCTTCTGTAGGGTCTGAAGCACCATCTCAGAGGAGAGTGAGCTCAGAGTTGCAGAAATGTCCATGTCTGATTAAATAAAAACATCAGTCCTGCAGGAGCTCGGCCTGACACCATCTGGGCAGGTCCACAGGAGAGGCACGGACTCGAAGGTCTGTCCCTGGCCTCCTGGTATGGGTGTGCAGTAGACAGTCCTTTAGAACTGTGGACAGGAGTCCTGCTGAGTTCTTCCTTCCTGCTGCCTCACAGACTAATTCTACAGTTACAGGACAGTTTTGTCATATTTTTGGTCCACGTCAGCTAAGAAGTGTAACAACCTTGCATAACTTAGCCCTACATTCGTAACATCAAGTGCGTAATTGCAATATGCACAACTTAATGTCTCCCTGGGGCATGTTGACTCACCCACTTTGCTCTGGGTGTTCTGTTGAATTATTGGAGATCTAACTGATTGCTTCGTGGAGAGGAAATAATTCATTGCAGAGAGAACATTACATTTCCCATGCTTTAACGTGAGTGTTTTTAATGCACATTCTCCTATGACCTGGCCGCCTCTTTTGCATTTTAATTATTGTGGATTCCTTTCAGAGGGTCAGTGATTAAGTACCCAGCAGATACTGATTGCTTAAACTCTACAAAGTGTTTGCTTTTAACAACTTCAGTACTAGATAAGAAATGGTGGGAGTTGATTAAAGCAAGCAGTGTATCCCTTTTCCTCTAGATTCTGATTCAGACGTATAACAATTTCTACCTGCTGGTTTAAATTGGTTGCGAGAACACCTTTTGTGTTAAGCCCACTTCAGGTGGAAGGAAGCAGCATCAACCTAACAATAGAATAGTATCTCCCAACTATACAAAGCCGAAAGCCAATGGGACGGATTGTTCTGTCAATAAGCCAAAGCTAAAACTGTATGGTCTCCTGCTATTTTTAGAACTTGAGGGGAAAAGAATCCTCCGTATTGTAAAAATGATCCAATTAAATATGAAGTCGGCCCCTGGGAAACTCAGAGTGTCCTTTGAGCACCATTTTGGAGACCAATGTCCCTTTTATTAGCGTAGAAAATGAAGCCCCAAAAGGTGGCAGTCTCTCAGAGGAGGACAGAGGGCCCTGTGATTCCTGGGTCACCCGCACCACGCGGGCCAGTTGGTGGTTCTGGCGAGCTGCCTTCCCACCGCATGCCCGGACAGAAGTAATTTGATCTCGTTACACTGAGAATATGGGGAAACTTCTGACTCTGTCTTAGCTGTCCGTGATGGTCACCGAAGCCTTGAATTCAGTTTGCTTTCCTTCTAAGTGTGTTGGATGTCCAGAATGGGGGCTCTTGTAGATGAAATAGAGTGAAATTACAGTAATTTAACAGTAAAGTAGACTAATACTTTGGACAGACACTTAAAGCTGAGAGCATTTACAAATCTGAATGCAACTGAGGAATCATGAGTAACTTTCAGAGTCAGGCTGCCTCTCATAAAGATGCAACATTATCTGTAGAACCTTAGACTCTTTGAGTAGTAAGACTAGAAAAGAGTGAGAGGGATCTTCCTCCAGCCCCCACCTTAGAAATTGTCCGGTAAAATCGGCCAGCAGTTGTGCTGAGGATCCATGTCAGGAGGGCTCCCTGGTGAGCTTGGCCTGGGCCCTGCCCAGCCCCCACTGCCTGACCCACACTGCTGGTCTTCACTCGGGTGGGCAGGCGAGGCCCTTGCCTGGGGACCAAATGTCAGAGGGTGGCCAAAAATGCTGTAAGCAAGATAACTGACATTTTAGCACAATATTTCAAAGTTAAAATGACTGCAAAAAATCCACGATGAACAATGAAGATCAAATGAATCCAGCAGGGGTGAGAGCAGGGTCATGTGAACCAGGCAGGGTTACACATGGGCAGGGTGGGTGCTGGTCTTTCTGTCAGTTGCTGCCAGCTTGGTAGCTGGTATTGGTAGTTTTTTGGGGGGTAATGTGCACACACAGCCGGCTTGGGTATTCACTCCAGCTGTGGCTCCAGGGGGCCCCTTGCCTCCAAATGAAAGGATGGCTTCATTCTCTGCTCCCGGCATCTCACTTGGTTCTGCGTTGCCTTCCAGCAAACTGCCCTGTTCCCTTTGTTCTATTGTAATAACCTTGAAGACAAGGATCTTGCTTTCCTTACCTCTGAATCCCCAGAACCTAACATGTCTCACATTTATTTGTAATGTGTGAGTTCCTATGCTCCATCAGTCTTAGAATCATTTTCTGGCCTCTGGGTGTCTCTGTGCTGACCTAGTGTCTTTCTAGGCTTGGCTTGTCCATGGATAAGGAGTTACCCTCCCCATGGATAAAGCCTGATAAATGGGGACAGTCTGCAAAACAGGATGATTACTTTGAGCAAGATCACCCACCTTGGCTGTAGGCGTTGCTGGCTTATTAGTTGTGTGTAACAAATTACCACTAATGTACTGACTTCAACAACCCCCATTTATTATCTCACAATTTTTATAAGTCAGAAGTCTAGCATGGCTTGGCTGGATTCTCTGCTTAGGATCTTAGGTTAAAAAAATCAAGGTATCACCAAGGGCCGTGGCTCTCAGCTTCCAGATCCTGGGTGCTCCTCCAAGCACCGTTTGTTGGCAGAATTCAGTTCCTCACAGTTGTAGGACTGAGGTCTCTGTTTTCCTGACACTTGCTCTCTTCATCTTCAAACCATCAGTGGCACACTGAATCATTCCCAGGCTTCCAGTCTTTCTAGTTTCCTCTTCAACCTGCCTTTTCTGCCTTTAGGTGCTCATGTGATTCCACTGGACCCACTCAGGTAATCCGGGATGTCTCTCCTTTTAAGCTCAGCTGATTCATAACCTTAGTGACACCTGTACGGGCTTTTTTGTCATCTAACAAAACTCCAGGCTGACAGGAGGCAGTGAAGGTCATAGGACATAGCCCATCATGTGCAGTTTCTGCTGGTACTTCGGGGCAACCATCCTCGCTGCCTTTGCGGCTTCTCTCCGCAAGGGATTTGGAAGATTGGGGTCAGCTATTTAAAACCACAGGAATATTCCTGATGGCTCTCAAATACCTGTTGTGGAATCCTGTATTTTCTGGGACAATGGCCAAAGCTTTTCTTTGGAGAATGAGGAAAGACATCCTGAGTCCGAAGACCTCAGATGACGAGCTCCATCTGGTCGCGAGGCACGACCTAGTCCTCATTTTGGTGACCCTCGGTGGGCAGCATGGAGCAGGCCCATGGAGAGCACTTTGGAAATGCTTATTTGAAGAAATGAATAGCTAAATGAATGGATCCTTCCTGAGAATCTTCTTTAAGGAGCTTTTGAATTGATATTTATAGTCACTGTTTCCTTCCAGCTGTTTCCATAATCCCCCAAATGCCGGAAGGCCTCCTCTGAGTATCGAGGCTCTCTGGGAGCAGTCATAATCATAAATACCTTCTGAGCGAGCAGGTCCGAACATTTGCCTAAACATTTTCTTTCCTAATCACTGATGCTAACATATGCAGCTGTTTCTCCCATCACCACCCATGCTTACCAGACTTACACTGATGGCTTCAAATGCCTGTGTTAGGATCAGAACTTGAACTTGTGTACCCACTGTTGTTGAGTTTAGGAATCTAATTATTTCAACTTACTGATTTATCAACCGTTTATAAACTCTCTTAACTGTACTTTTAAATTCCTATTAATTTCTAGGATGAGATTTACAAAACTTGATATTTATTCCCCTATTATCAGTGCACATACACACCACGGTTTCTTACTCCATGGAACGCAAATAGCCTGGAGAAGCTCATAGAAGGTAATGGTGACCAACAACCAGTGTTATGCTTGGTTTTGTACTAGATTAATTGTTTCTTTCTTTTAAAATGTCATTCTGTGCACTTGAAGTCCAGAACAATGTAATAGTAAGCCACCCCTTGAGTACCTGAATCCAGGGAAAAAAGGTGGAGAGTTAGGTCAGGCTCCATTGGTAGATGTGAGAATTCTGGTTATTTGAAAGACATTCCTTTGTTGCACATTAGTTATTTGGTGAATTATAATTTATAAGTCATAATTTGGTTCATACATAATTCTCTTGTGAGTGAGGTTAATGTGACTTTCCAGAGATCTGCCTTTGGGTACAGTGATCAAATAGGGTTTCTTGACCTGCAGATTAGAGCAGAATTCCTTGGGCCCCAGTGACAGCATTCTGCACTTCCCAGAAACATACTGTTGTAGTTCCAAGGTCTGCCCTCCCAGTGGGGTGCTCGCTACCCACATGGAGGCTCTGACAGCCTCAGCCATCTCATGCCCAGTAACAGAAGTCTCAGAAAAACCCTCCCTGCTACACTTACCCAGTCTCAGAGGTTGTCAAAGCAGGTTAGGAAAAGTCCCTGCCAGGCCACAGCAAGATTGTGTCCTGAGTGCCTGAGCTGAAAGGCACACAGCAAAACACAGCATGACCGGATTCCATTCCCCCACCATGCTGGGCACTTGGGGCAACGTTTGAGGCTAAAAAATAAGCACTGTAACAATATTGTCTTTGCAACTCAGCCAACTATGTACTGCGTGTGTGGGAAATATAAAATTAAATGTACCAAGAGACCTGCTTTCCCTCACTGCTGGTGGTAGGTCATTTTAATCAGATGGGATGTTGGCAGTTCCTGGTCAGCACACGCTATTAGGTTACATAACATCACACACTTTTTAGATAGTGGCTTTTTATTTAAGCTTGCATTTGATGTTATATATCAGAGATGAATTAAAGCTAGAATCCATTTCTAATAAAGGGTCACAGAGCAGTTATTTCTCACCATAAAGCTGACACACCACAGTGCATCTGTGCCCATTTTTCCTAGTCTTGAAAGTTGCTGACTGAAAGAGAAAAGAGAAGCTCGGCAGAGTCAGCTCACGCAGCCTCACTGTCACCTGGCGTGTCTCTGGGTGCAGATGGAAGCTCGCAAAAGGTGCTGCTCTTAGCACGAGGCAGCACAGTGTTTCCAGTGTGTGTGTGTGCGGCTGGGAGGTCAGCCTGAAGTCACAAGGCTTGCCCAAGTGTGGCGCTGCTGGCCGTGGTTCAGGCAGTGAAATGTAAGCTAGCCCTGTAAGGAAAGCGCCTGGGAATGCAGCGCGTGCCTCAGCATTAGGCATTCTCCTCGTGTTTCACATAAATGCATCCCGTCCTCAGGAGTGGACGAGCAGCGCATTTGCACTGGCTCATTCAAATTGAATGTTGGTAAAAGGAGAGTCCTGAGCAAACGGAACAGTCTGCCATCTCTGAAAGCAGGAGCAAGGTCAAGCTGTCTGCTGTGTTCTCTGTTGTTGATTGGATGTTTATTTGCTGGCCTCCTGCACACCCAGGGCACATTACAAAGAGGCACCACTGGGGTGATCGATGCCTGCTGGGTACAGGCACCCGTGCATGCTTGCCCGGGCTCTCTGCACAGTAAAGTTCAAGGCTTCATTTGTGGCTTCACCTGTTGTCCCCAAGCCTGGCGTGGACAACATACTGCTGGGAGAGAAAGCTCCTCCAGATGGCCAGTTTGTGTTGCACTTGTCCTTATTAGTGCAGTGGCCCGGCAGGGGTGAGGAGAACAGGCCTGTAGAGAGCCTTGTGCCCCACGTGCTGTCCACTAGTTTGAGCTGGAGCGGAGCTCTACCCGCAGCTGGCTTGCTCTCTAGTCCTGTGCTGTGAGTAAAGGCTGTAGGGCAGTGAGCCTGAACTTGGCCGTTCATCCATACTGCACTGAATGATTGCATGGAGTGGAGTCAAATGCCATTTGGGGGTGAAGAGCGAAGAGCATGCATCACACTTTCGTTGCTGCTGGATATAGTAGGAAGGACCCTTGACAGCCTCCAGTAAATACCAGGTAAAGCATGAAGTGTGTGCTGTGTGGAGGAACATCCGGGCTGGGAGGGGGTGCACAGGGGTGAGGGAGTTAGGCTTCATTGCATTTGGGACAAGATGTTCCTTAGATTTTCTTGGCTAGTGGACTGGAAGAAGAAGGGGAGAGGTTTCAACTTGCTGCTGACTTACAGTATAAAATAGTCCAGAAGGTACTTTTACACGCCATGGTGACTCTTCTTCTCCCCAAGTCCTCAGAACTGTAGTGGACTTCTGTCCCCAACGCAGGTATGTTCTCTGTGGGGTTCCTGGTGAAAAGAAAAGTTCCGACCACAGTAATGAATGAGTACCCTCTTTGCTGTATCGTTTTCTCTCAGGTGAAATCTCATCTTGAGAATTCAGTGTTTTGACCTCCTGGTTCTGTTTGTTTTTCCAAAATCTAATAAGAAGTGGTTTTCTGAAACCCAGAAAGACTGGGAAATGTGACATTTCTCTTAGGTCCTTTTCTAAAGGCACATATAGTTACCACCATCCCTTTGGGGAGAATCTTGAAGAGAGAGTGAGTTCCAAATTCAAACATGTCATTTGTTTAATGAAATTTAGTACTATCTTTTGTAAGTCATTTTTACCTGTGTTGGCTTTATATGAGTAGACTCTGTGAAGTATGCAGTGTGTGTTCTAGGCAAGTTACTGAGGAATTTTGCGGCTGTGAACTTTGCTTGTGCCTAGTAAATCTCCTGTCCAGCTCTTGGAGCTCTTTCACAAGCTGCATTAAAAATAGAAGGATGGATTTATAATTAAATTAAGTATTGTATTTGCCTTCAGGGAGCTGAAATGCAGTTATGTGAGCATGTGAACAACATGAGTCCATTGTTCCTAACAGACTGTTCCTATAAATTGTAATTTAAAAATAAGTCTGCTGCTCTTCTGATCTTTGGGTTATTTTTTTTTGTCACCTCATACAACTGTTTCAGTTAGCACTCAAATTGAATAAACAGAGTAATTTGTCATGGATACCATTTGATATATATTTTATTGATACCTACACGTATATGGCTGTGTGTGTAGATAGGTGTTTAGATTGGGAGCAGTGTAATTTGTCAGCAGCAGAGTTAACAAGACTTAGAATAATGCATTCTTGGCACGTAAACATGGGTTCCCCAAAACAAGGGATGCTCAAGTATGCATCACCGAGTGGCATTTCCCTGGAGAAGTCGTGGCAGTGGTTACCCAGGGCTTCTCCACAGCTGGACCTGTATTCATGGTTTCTGTACCAGAAGTGTGCATCTGATCTGTGGATGAGAGGACGGGAGGGGGCACAGGCTCTAGAGAAGAGGATACAAAGTCTTTGGGGAAAATTGGTATTGGAAGTAGTAGCTTCGAACAGAGTCCATGCTGGCACGGGGATCAACTCTATGGTAACTTGATAAGAAAAAAATTTTGATTGATGGCACATTCTTCCATCATTTTGAACCTACAAAAGGATGGTCGCCACTCTTCTGGTTAATTGATTCAGTTGCTCATTTAAGCTACCAAGTTAGGTTTTTCCAAGGAACAGTTTCTTAGTGAGTTCCTCAAGGAATAAACATAGTTTTATGGAATATTTCATAGTCAAGTGTCAAAGTAAAAAACAAATAGGTTATAAAAGCTAAGTTGCCAAATTTTTAGAGATACAAAATTGTGATACAAAATTAGAGATACAAATTGTGAGTAATGAGTACTGAGTCTATGCCCTGAAAGGGCACATAGCATGAGGGGATTCATACCAGTTTCTCTAAAATTTCAGTTGAAACTGCCATTTTAGTATCTTAATACCTTAAATGAGTGCCCATACAGCTGTGTAACAGTAGTAAGTAGGGAAAATAAGTTGGACCTATATTCTAGAATGTTGCAGCTAATTTAGATGAGTAATTTAGGTTTTGGTGTGTGGCCTGTTATGCTTGAACTAAAGCTAGTGCCTGGTCCATTGAGGAAATTTACCCAGAATCCCAACGGTACCAAAGGGTCCATCCTGGCCTGGCTTGTGAAAACAGATGAGAAAAGTTCCATGCTGCCAGATGTCACGAGTGTCTGAGGTTGATTTATTTCCTGGAGTGATTTATCAAAGCAATTGTGATATCTTGTATTCACAGAGCAGCCTTTTGTGAAGAGCTCAAGAGTGTTTTTTGGACATGGTCTAATTATCAGAACACGACAGGGAAATGGAGAGTTTGTGCTTTCTCTACTCGACAGTTGAGATGGCAGAGGGACAGAGAGGTAGAGCAATTTATCCAAGATGATTTAGAAAAACACTGACACAGCCGGGAAATGAGCCAAGGGGAGCTCCATCGGGGGGTCTGGGGGCTTTTGCCTCTGAGACCACCTTAGCTTATAGCTGGCTCTGTGTGCCCCCTGGGGTCCTCAGTGCAAGAGGAGCATGTTCCAATTGAACTGCGTGGACCCGCATTCCCACAGTTTATGGTCAGAGGATCCCAGTGGCCTGTCTGCAATCTGCGGTGACCAGCTGGAGTGAAGGCTGTGAAGGACATGCCTGTGGGCTATGAAACTGTGATGGCGCAATCGGCAGATGTCACTAGAGGTCTTTACATCCCATGCGGAAAGCAGCAGGACAGGAACCTTCCCCCGCATTTAGACTTCAAAAACCTTTGAACCCTCTCCAGAAGCCCACCAGCTTCTAAGGAGAGCGTTGGGGTGCTCTCTGTCCCCTGATACTGGAGCTGCACATCTGACCATCAGGAAACACACTTCTTTAGGTATTGCACCTTTTACTTATCAAGACACAAGACAGGCCAGGCTTGCGCCAAGTTGAATTGAGAAATTAGAAAAAAGCGTTCTCATACACCCATGAGGGCTTGCTCTCATTTCTCTGCTCTGTGAGTGCTTATTTTGGAGGAAATCATGTCCCACTTACAATATAAGCTGATGATTTGACATACCTAGAAGATGTGTGTGTCCTATATTTTGGGTACAATTTCGGTTTTAAAATAGACACCAACTCAGTTGCAACTTAGCATATTATTTAGATTCATAAGCAGTCGGATGACAATGCAAGGGTCTTCCAGAAGACCATTACAATTTGAGACTATTCTGGCTGGGGTAAGATTAAAAATGCATTGCTGATCCAGTCATTCAGGGGCAGTGTCTGGGCAGATGGTCGTAGGAGGAAGGTCTACAAAATGGAGAAACTGTAACCAGAGATCAGATAAAACCGTCCATAGGAAGGGCCTGGTGCACGGCCTGGCACCATGGTGCTCTCACATGCTGGGTCTGAACCTGTATGGGTGGGGGGACCAGACTCAGAGGATGGCAGCCTAGAAACAGAGCTACTTGGGAGAGCAGCCAAGTCCTGAAGGCTTTCAGAGAAGGAGGGGTGACCCTAGGACCGGGGAAGAACAAGACCTGGGGGAGCCTGCGGGAGCCTGAAGAATCCAGACAGACGCCAGCACTGCGAGTTGGGAAAGAAGCAAGAAGGCTGGCAGGGAACGTGGCTCTTTGCGCCCCCAGTGGAAAAGCTGGTGTGACTGATGCAAGAGAATTTCTGACAGCGTTACATAAAGGTCTCTAATAAATCAGTTTGAAAGGCTTTAAGAAAAACCCCAAGAGGTGCTTAGGGAAAATGGGGAAGAGAGAAAGGACTCTAACCGTGATCCCTGGTACTAAGTAAGGTAGCGGAGATCTCAGCAGGGGTGAGGAAGATGAAGGGGGACCTGCAGGAGAGGACTGAGGTCCAAAGGAGCAGCCCTGCAGAGCTGGAGAGGCACAGAGGGGACTGTGGAAGGCTCAAGTCTCCGGTTCCCAGCGTGGACGTTGCATGTGGAGAGGCTGTGGCCCAGGAAGCGGAGGCTTTTCCCACCTGCCCTGAGTGACTCAGCTGGCAGAGGTGGCCTGCTGGTAAGGGTGTGCTGAGCAAAAGCCAAACTTGGTGCCCTGGGGGGCTTACTTGCCATTTCCGCCCCCGCCCCTGCAGGCTGTTTCCTGGGTGACTGGGGAGCTTGGAGAAGGAGTTGCCCTCACCCTGTTGCTCCAGTTGTGCCTGCGGCCAGTGCCAGCCCTCCGCCTGCCTTCCTCCCCTGCTCAGAAGCACTGTCTGCCACTGACAGGCTAGATGTCTTCAAGTTTGTTAAATACTCAAACCAATGGAGCCTCTGCTCTGGTAGCTGGGATCTATCTTGTTCACTGCCTTCTCCCCAGAGCTCCAAATGGTGCCACTCGCATAATAGGAAATGTTCGTTGAATGAATGACTTGCTCTTAACTCATTTGTTTATAGACAATTCTGGAACTTTTCCCACCTGACTGGTATTAGTTGTATTCTGTGCTTATTCCCCTCTACTAAACAAGACTGTAAACCTTTGAGGCCGCTGAATTATGTAATACTGATTTTTTAAAAACCTTCAGTGAATAGGATAGCACGTTAAATGCATGGCGGCACCTAATAAATATTACAAAATAGAAATTATACCAAAAAATAGGACATAGTTGATATCCTTAAAGTTTTATAGTTAGACTCATTTAGGGCATAGCACATAGAAAATTCCCTAACAATAAAATTATATATTTAAATCACTGGTTCTTAAACAGGAGTGATTTTTGTCACCCCGTCTGCAGGTGATAATCAGAAATTATTGCCCCGTGTGGTGTTGGGGGTAAGCTCCTGGCACCAGAGGGTAGAGGTTGGGGACCTTGCTGAACACACTGAAGCGCCCAGGATGGCCTGCAGCAGGGGGTCAGCCAGCCCCCTTAAAGGTCCGTAGTGCTGAAGCTGAGAAACCTTGATTTAAAATAAAACCCTTATCACAGTGTTTTAGAATGATTTTTCTTTGTTCCTATTTTCCATCAAATGCTGCTTCTGGGTGGTAGTGTTTTGTCTTACTCATATTTGTGTTCCCCCGGTTCAGCATAACACCTGGCATATATTACCCTTTTAATAAATGATGGCTGAATTGATCAATGAATGAATATTAATGATGCCCCAAAACGTGCTCCAGTATCCTCTTTGGAACAACTTTATAATTAGAAACTGCATTTCTAATCAAGGCCTCAATGTGAAATAATCAATAGGTTCAATGTCAGGTTGTAAAAGCAGAGACGCAGGAGCCATACATGCTTGTGTTTAAGAAGGTTTCACGTCACAGAATGTTAACTCTGAAGGTCTCTGAGAGGTCATTCACTTGAACTCTCTAAAATTTTTGGTAAAGCAGTTGAAAGCTGGGGAGGAGAATGACTGGCTTAAGGGCTCACAGGTACATTGCAGAACCTGGGGTAGAACTGTTTCTCACTCTTGCACTTGGCATGTTTTCATCATGTTAAGCTGTCTCCATTATATCAGCCCAGCTAAACTTGGCACGACATATTGCTTGTAATGAATACATGAGACCCTACCACCAATGTAGTATTGAATATAACACAATGAAATCAGAGCTATACATACTATAGAACTTGACCTTAAGCTAATATGCTTAATTAATGTAAAGTGTAAAATAATGTAATGAAAGTGTGGAAACAAATGTTGGTAGCCAGCTGCTAAACCCCTGGAAGTCTGCAAAGGAGTGGAGGTCAGGGGTTTGATTCAGAGTTAAAGGTATGGAGGCGCTGGAGCTCTATTCTGTGCTCCTATTCAGTGTAGGCTTGTTTCCCAAAATGGGCTGTCTGTTGCAAAAGGTATTACAGGAAAACAGGGTTACATGTTCAGACAAATTTTGAAAATGCAAGGGTAAGCAAAAATACGCAGTTATGTTTTCCAAAGGACATCTCAGGTTTTCATATATGGCAGTATTTTATAGCCAGTCTCCAAGCTATAATGTGTGGCTCCCCTACAGCTCATTGATTAGATCATTTATATTCCCCACCAGTGTTCCTCAGAATATAGTTTGAAAATGCTCTACTACTTCTTTGAGTCTGTTTAATTGATACAAAGGTGGCAGGACTGCTTCGGTTTCAGAGGGGCTTTCAGGTAGGTGTTTGGATGGCCCATGTTTTCTGTCCCCTGCCACCCACTCTGTGTCTTTTTGAAAAAGCTGTCCAAAGGAGTTTGAATGAGTATATTCTGTTTCTTGAGGTCTGTTCCCAATCACAAGATGAGGTTTCAGAGAGAGTTGTTCCTATGACCAGTCTTGCAGAAATAGGTGTTGAAGCATCGTAAAGCAGAAAGACACCGGGCTTGAAGCCAGGATGCTGCCTTGGCAAATCAGCCGACATCTGTTGGTTATAAGCGAAGTAGTCCATGACCTGAATGGTCTTACATACGTAAGATTTCAATGTGATCAGAGGAGACAATAGGATTAGTGAGTTTAAAGAACTTGTAAAAAAAAATAAGTCTGTTTTCCATCCTGTCTGTACAATGAAACGTTGGTGCAGCTTGGAAGTAGAGGCCAATTTACTTTCTGACCTGCTGCCTGACAATTTCATACTAAGGATACAGACTTCATTATGAAATACCAAGGACCTCAGTCAGTCGTTCAAATTTGTTTGTACAATTGGGACAAGGTCAATATTTAAATCAACCTGAATTTCTACTGAAACTATTCCCTAGTGGAAAAGCATACCAACAAAACGTTGTCCTTTACATATTATGTCATAGTGAGAGAACTGGAATATATCAAAAAGTGTATATTTTATAAATATGTTACTGCAGTTGCATTCGGTGAATTTTAAGGAAAGTACATAAACATGTAATTAACAACAGTTACAAAGAAGGAGAATCAAAGAGCTTCTAAGAATAATCCAGACTGGTATTAAGCCAAGTGAGTTATAAAAATCTGTACCTTAACCTGTAAGAAAAGCAGTTCAGAGAGAAAGAGGGAGTACTGTCTGAAAGAGCTGCCCAAAGGAATTTAAGTGGTGCCTTATTTTTCTCACACGTTTCCTCTTAATTGTAACCCAAGGCCTTTAAAGCATTCCATTGGCAGCCCTTTCAGAAATTTTGGAAAGTGCACAGGTAAACACACATAAAAAGGACTCTTTGCTTGCAGGTGAACTTTGGGTTGACTCACCTCTTGCTTCTCCTCAAGGAACCGTATGACTTTAAAGTTCACCCAGATCAAAACCTTACTTAGGAAATCATATGAAGAATGGGTATGTGCCTCATGATTGGACACAAATCCTAGCTCTTCAGAGCGAAAACCAGGTTTTCAGCATTAAATCTCATAACATCTGGAAGGAGCTCAGTGCAGCCAAACTTGCCACAAAATGAAATGACCCTTTCCAATGAAGTCCAAAGCAACAAACTGTTTCTGTAGGAAACTATGTGAAGGGTGAAAGCTTTGGAGAGTTGGCACCCAAATATAGACCAGCTGGTTTATGCAGTGAGTAAATGGAGGGAAATTTGTATGCAGCTTAAGGACCAAAGTGTGTGGATGATTTGATCAGGAGGACTTTTTCTAATTCTCATGGCTCAGCCTTGAGATTGATAGATGGGCTCCTCAGGGCATCCTGGGGTCTACCCAACCCTCCCAGAGCTTGTCCATCCTAGCTGATGGCTGGTTCAGTGGATACACCCTTTACCTGTTCAGTTTGCCTTGAGGAAATAAAGGTAACCTCTGAATTTTCTACTTCCCTGCTTGTTTTACTATAGCCAACTGATCATCTGTGCATGAAAATGCCTCAGTAAGTAGTTCTTGTATATTTACCTAATAGGTCACAGGCTCCAAAGGGGCTAGCAGTGGAGAATTGAAAAAAGTAGTATAGCTCAAAGGACTTTTTCTCAAGAATAGTAAATGGAGATGGTGGTAAATAAATGAAAGGGTAAGAAATTTATCATCAAAAATGGAAGTTGTAATAAAGAGATGTAACTATTCTTGGTTGGGGGAAGGCTGGCCCACTCTAAAGAATCATTATGGGCAATTTGCTCTTTTTGCTAATTATCCATATCAGGAGAAAAACATTTGGTTAACATTTAGCATTTGTACTAGAAAGGAATCAAAACATGCAGTTATTGGCAAAGAAAGCATAAAACAAAGCTTTTTGTATTTTATTGAAGGCTGACTTCCTGTACTGTATTTAGTTTTAACTATGCATACATGGGGTTGTGCTAGTCTTATAATTACCAGGTTAAGAACATCATAAAACAATAGGGAAGACATCCTTTCTTTGTTGTGGTGTGAGATGAATGTCTAATGATAGCAGCAAGCATTTTAGTTACGAAATTTGCAAATGAAACCTTGATAAATATTTTTCAGTGTTTCGGATCCCCAGGTAACATCCCCAAGGACCAGGTACATTAAACTTGGGTTAACATAATTTCTAGCAAACCTGGTGATTAAAGACTGATCATTTCTATTTTATGGCATTAAATTTCTAAGCCTCTAGGAAATTTGGAGACAGATTAAATAACCTGAAAGCAACCAGCTAAAAGATGCACAAAGGAGCACAAGGCTTATTGACTAGAAAGTGAAATGAATCTCACTCAGAGGCAGAAAGATTGTGGAAGGAAAGTTATGTCTATGAGGAAAGTTTTTTAATAAGGTGTCATGATTGAAGAGAGAAGTTTAAATCAGGTAAATAAGAAAAACATAATTAAAGCGACTTAATCATGGATCAACATCTTGCTGGAAATCCCTCTTGTTTATGAGATTTCCTACAAATTATATTAACATTACTGTTCATAATTTGATGCACTTGTATCATTTTAGGAACTTCTGTTTTTTCTTATAAAACCTGTCTCTGAGGGCCAAGTGAGCAGTCTGAGATCATCAGGTATTCTCCCCCCTCCCAGCCCCCCTCCAACCTCCCCCACCCCTGCCTCCCCACGCATTGCCTTCCCTTCTTCCTCATGCACATGATAGGTTTGTCTTGCCTGTGGTCATAGTTTGTTGGAGAGCCAGTGTCCGTGTCTTTGGTGCTATAACCATCTGTTGACCACGTCAGTTGCCACTGTGACAACTCTTCCTTTGCTAGCTTTATATTACCTCTAGAATATAGGAGACGCTTCACCCCAAAAAAGTAGGCTAGGCACACAATGAAACAGCATACAGCAATGCAAAGGATGATCTACGGTCGTGCAGTTGTCTGTTTGCATGAAAGAAGCTAGGTAAAAGTCTATGTACACTTCATGAGTCCATTTATATGAAGAGTAAGAATAAGCTCAACTAATCTACAGTGATAGAAGTCGGAATAAGGGTTACTTCTGGGGACAGGGTGAATATTGCCTGGGAATGTATATGAGAGAGACTGGGTGCTGGATATGGTCTGTATCTGTGTGTGGGTGTTGGTTACATGGATGTATACATATGTAAAAACTCACTGTCAACCTATACACTGAAATTTATATACTTTATTGTGTATGTTAGACTCTAATAACAAAGCTATAAACAATGTAGTCAGATATAAGACACATTTTAGTAGATGTATGTAAGAGTTTACTTTTTAAGCAATAAATGATCTCTGAATTATGAATATGCTGCTATTTTGTATAATTAAGAATGGTAGCAGAGACCTTGCTAAACACTTCATGTTTCCTCATTTGTTGTGAAGCCTAGCAGGCTAAGCAGCCTCATTCCCATTTTATAGATTGCCACTGATTATCGTGTGTGGTCCTGCAGCTATTAAGCATGACTGAGCTGGGATTTAACCCAGACTCATCTGATTCCAGGTCCATTGGGGCTTTAATGAAACTGTGACTGCAGCAGATTGGAAAGGGAGTCTGATAAATCGCTACCTTTGATCATTGCAGCTTCCAGTCTTTCTGGAGTAGTCTTTCTAATGCAGCTAATGTAAGACCAGGCTACAATATCATACTTCAGCTTTGTGATGGATGAATAAAGTTGTGCAGGGCATCAAAGGCCAATACTCAGGGCCATTGCAGGTTCATATTTTTCCGTTCAAGGATATTTTTTGTCAGTGGCATGAAAAAAAGTGTGAATTTAACAAATAAAAACAAAGAAAATCTGTATGGAGTATCAGTTAAATAATTTGTAAATATTTAAGAGGTGAAGTTTTTCTCTTTACTTGGCCATGACCCCTTTTTATCTTTGTGTGGATTTCTCAAAAGTACAGTTTTTACCAAATCTTAGTTTGTGAGGTGATCACTTTTGAAGTCAATTCTTTGCCCTTTATCAAAAAATGCAGATTTTTGCTCAGTGTTGAAATCTGCCTTACTTGTGCTCTCTAGAATGTCTGCTATACCAAGGTCATGCACCAGCACGTGTCAGCTTCATTTGAAGAACCATTTTGTCCATCACCCTAAAATGGCAGAATGGTGGAATGAGATTGGGTCCTTAGCAGTTCCACTTGGGACCTCCTTATTACAGAGAAGGCTGAAAATTGCTGTCCCCAGAGGTGTAGTACTTTGTTCACCGTACTTCTGCTCAGGAGTGATGAAGCCAGGCCTCAGATGGATGACTTATGATGTCTATCACCTTTTTCTGGCTACGTGGTGAGTCCTCCCACTTCTGGTAAATTTCTAGGGGCCAATAACTCAGGCTTATCTATCTTTTAGAAATTGTCTCCTTTTTGCTGTCTTCTCCACATTTCTGATTTTAGTGTAATGGCTCAAGAGGTACTTTAAAATAGAGTTAAGAAAGTGTTGATGGAAATCTATTAAATTCTCTCCCTTTTATGTCTGAAAGATTCTCCGTGGTTGAGTAATCTGAGGTTTCCGTGTCAGCACGAAAAGAAGTACTGCTACCTTACAAAGTCAGTCCTTTGAACAGGAGACCTCTAAGAGGTGATCAGTCCAAACCCCTTACCTTAGAGTGAGATGCTTTGAAACTTAGAATTATCAACTTCTCACAGAGCACTTCTTAAGAGAAAGGTTTTAGATTCTTTTAGGAAGGCAGATTCTTGAAAGTGAATGAGTCATTGATTCCCATCCGCCCTACCTCCTCATTGACATGATTGAGATGGGGAAGGAGCCAGGAGAATAACCCGAACCACACACCGTACATTTAAGGTCTCTTCTTTGTCAGGGAAGACAGAAAGAGCTTCTCCAGAGGCATCGTCCTGGACACAAGTTACTGCTGCCTGCACACATCTAGGAATGATGGGTCCACAGCATGATGCACTGCCCTTGGAGAATTCACTGGGTTTGCATGGTGATGGGAAGCAAATTAGGAAAGGAGATTTCTAGTTAGCCTTTAGATGACTCATGCTTCCTGGGACTCTAGGCTCTCGCTGCTGCTCCTTCATATAAGCATAGCATTTGAGAGCCAGAGGAGCCTTTAGAAATAAAACCAGCTAGTATTAGGTCCTTGAGCAAACTTGGTAGGTAGAGAGGGAAAAAGTAACTTGCTAGCTGGTGGAGAGCTGACCAAGAAGTCAGATCCTTTGACTCCTGCACCAGGCTCTGTCTTCCTTGATAACACCTTGCCCCATGCTAAAAACCTCTAGCTGGAGCCTCCTCGGAGAGCTCTTTAGGACTAAGGAGCATCTGCATTAGCAAGAGCACAGGGGTCCCAGCTACTACAGAACTGCAAAAACAAAAATGCTGCCTCAGAGGCGATTACCTTGAGGCTTGGTGAGTCCTGAGTACTGCTACTTATACCACTGTCCCAGCTCCCTGGAATTGTACAACTCCATGCCAGGAAAGGTTTTATCAGACCATAGGCCCACCCTGTCCAATAAAACTTCATGTGATGGTAGAAATCTGTGCCAACAGCCATATGAGGCCATTCACTGCTTGAAATCAGTAGAGCTATACAACTGAAGAACTAATTTACTGTTTTATTTCATTATAATTAATCTAAACTGAAGGAGCCACATGTGATTAATGGCTGCCATTTTGGACCCACTGCCTTCCTTCCTTCCTCTGTCTATGAATTTTCAAGTCAGATCTAGGTATCTGCATTATTTTCTTTCTGCTTCCCATATCCTGGAGATAAAACCATTCCATTTAATCTAAAGTAAGTGTAGATAAAGTGAAAGATTTAAAATAATTAATTTTTGTTCAATCTGAGTGAACATTTACTTTGTTTTTGAAGGTAACAGATGTAAAAGTTCATAGATAAGATGTGACCAGGTGCCATCAGTAGTCTGGAGAGCAGAGACTGCAAATCCAGTTTGGAAGCTTTGGAAATATCTTCTCTGAGTCTTCTATGTCGATTAGTCTTTGCCTCCATTTCCCCAGTTCTAAAGGAGAAACAAAGGATTGCTAGTAGAATTGTCAGACTTAGCAAGTGCACAAACGGGATGGCATGCATTAACCTCAGATCAACTGGTGTTATCAGATAACCTTATCAATCTGTGTTTTTAAAATATTCATTCTCTTCCCTTCTTCTATTGCTTCAGGAGAAAGAAAAAGCTGGGAAAAATTCTTAGACAAATTTCCATGTCTCTTTTTTTTTTCTTTCTTTTTTCCTTAATAGGATTTTCTTGACCACAGAGGTAATTTTTTTTAAAGATACATGATTAATTTAAGATAGGTCTGGCCTATCTTGCCCTCTGGGTTGGAAAACAATTAAGTAGGTAAAGTAAGTGTAAAGAACTGTGAATTTCTAGAGTCATTATATTCCATTAATGTCCATTCTAAATCGGCTATGTATGCAGAGGCCCCATTTTTAAATAATCAAATCATTGATCAGCTTTTCATTTTAAAGCAAAAGCATTTTTTTGTTGTTGTTGCTGTATGTCTAGAACAGATATACCTAGATTTTCAGGGAAATTGCAGAACATGGCATTGCCTTTTGACTAAAGTCTGTCTTCCAGAAGATGGGAATTTGTACATATTTTCTCTCAAGTAATCCATTTGTCAAGATAGCACTTTCACCTTGATGGTATACAAGGTAATAAAATATTTCTCTACAGATCTACCAGATACTTTTCTTAAAATCAAAGCTTTTAAAGAAAATCTTAGAGTGCTGACTACTTAGGAAATATAGGAACCTGTCGCCATTCTGTAAAACTTTAAATGGAATCAGTGTATGTGTGTGCTAATATGATCGGGCAGTAGTGTTCACGTCAATATGGAAATGTCATGACTTACTCATTTGACCATCATTCAGTGATGGCTGTCACAACTAAAATGAACAACCATTTACAGAGGACGGAATCACAGTGGAATCCTAGTATTTCAGGATGAGAAAGTATCATTTATCTCCATGCCGTAGCTGAGAGGGAGTGAAATGAGGGAATAGAAGATACGTTTTTAGGATGGTGAAACAGAATGGTGGTTCTTTTTCAAGGCCAAATTTCAAATGAAACTTGTTTTGGCCTTCACCCTGTAACCCTTTTCCCCCTTCTCATGAACTTTTCCCATCTCATTTAGGTATTCTTTTAACTGCATGTCAAAACAAAATGAGAAATAGAGTTCCTAATAAATGTTCTTAGAGACAGTAGTTTTGTCCTCTGACCTTTTTGAGGGATAATTTAGCTTTCTTGTTGTCCTGCTCACAAAACTAAAGAAATAATGCTGCACGTGAACACTGGGCATCAGTGGTAATCCCCTCTGTCTGTCTGTCTATTTTCTTCCTTCTTTCCTCCCTCCCTTGTTCTTCCTTCCTCTGGCAAGGCACCAAAAGGTCAATTGTTTTATTGATCCAGTCTAACACAAACAGCCTGCCTGGAAGATTTGCAGTGCATTTGTTATTGTCATCCCGTGTTTGGTTTTACTTGGGTTTTGACTCAAAATTTAGATCCGTGGCAGGTGTACCATGAGACTACCCCTTCATGAAGGTAATGGTGCACTTGGGGTTTGCCTTTTTTCACAGATGCTGAAACAAGAGATGGCTGAGATGTTTGGGCAGGTTTTCTGCTTCCAGCATCTTGTGGGTTGGCATTTCCAGGACTCAGCAAAGGCTGGATCCAGCTTGCCACATCTGAAGCATGAAATTTCCTACTTCTCTGGCTGTGTTGACAAATTTAACAGACATCTGTTGGAGTAGGTTTTGGGCACTGACCAATAACGATTATGGCTCCAACTGCTAGTATGAGGTGTAATGTCGTATTAGTTAAACTGTGTTGACAGGTGTGCCAGTAGATTGGTTAGTCTCAGGAGGGTTCTCTGGGATCTGGGGGTTTATGCACTGTAGGCAGGTAGGTCTCCAACTGGACCTTTCCTTGGGTTGGCTTGACTTGGAGAATGAACAGAAACGTTCCTTTGAAAATGTAAAAGTCATGACTTTGGCTGAAAATATGATGATATGAACCGTATTTTAATTACGAACTAGCAAAATTTTCACAAAATTTTTGGACAAATGTGTTTCCAGTTTCTCATCCAGAAAGGATGAATTTGATAAATGTTAAAATGATTATATTGATAATAGGCATTCTGTTTACATTACCTGGCAAATATCAAATTTTTGTCTATCTTTTTTGATATAACTTCTGTGTCACTTTATTTGAGCCTCTGGAGCCCTTTACCTTGGCTGAAGTTGTGGCTGTGTATTTTACTACCGGTCTACATGTAGTCGGCAACTGAGTCAGCTCTAGCTTTAGTGGTGTTAAAGCAGTGTGAGTAAAGGAAGAGAATAAAATGCAGATAACAAGTGATGAACGTGTTACATTCACTGCAATTTGCAATGCAAGAGTGGATTTCAGTTGTATAAGCTATACTATTTTGGGAAATGGATACGGAGGTCATGTTTTTATTGTAACAAGTATATATATATTAAAAAAACACATGACTCAATATGATGGATGATTGTATTGGTTTCTTTGAATGTCTTAAATATTTAAGTGTTTTGGTCATCTTCAGTCAAGGTATGACAGGTGGCTGTAGACGAATAGTAGAGACATTGGGGACCTCAGCCTCTCTTCTGTCTTCTCTGTCCCTGGGTGGGTCTGTGGTCACTCTGCAGTGTCCCTCTCCTTAGGACTGGAGTAATCTAAATGCTTCTAGGAAAGTTCCAAGCCCTAGATAAATGGCTGCAAGCACAGTTGCTATTCACAATAATAACTTAATGTGATAAGAAATGTAAATGCCATGAGGGAAGAGATTTTGTCTGCTTTTTTTCTGCTGTGTCTTCAGCAACTAGAGAAACACCAAGCTCAATAGGTATTTGGTAAATGAGTTTATGTACATGGGTGCACGTATTGGCCTACAGAAATGATTGCTCCCTAAAAAATGACAGCAGTAGGAGACCAGCGCCCATGGAGGCATCATCTGTTGACAGTTCTGAAGTCTCTGGGGGTCCTTTCTCCCTATAAGTTAGATGACCTTGGGTATCACATCCTTGGTTTGACCCCTTTTGAAAACTATCCCATTTTTGTTTAATGAACCAAATTGTATCTCCTTGGTGCATCAGTTTTGTTAAATGAACATTCTCAAAATTAACACCTGAGAGAAGCTACATTATGCATTTACCTCTGTGGTGGTTTAGCAACCAAGGAGATGGACTGAACATGAGATTTTGCTGATTATTTTGTGTGCCGGAATTAATTAAGAACATATTCTTGAAATAGTGGCAATTTCTAGAGACTTAGATACATATTAATGCATAAAAGGTGACCCTAGAAGAAGTCCATGTTGCTTGCCCCTCCCCTTGAATCCCAGGGCCTTGGGTAATGGATGTGTTCAGGCGTAGGGGTAAGCAGTAGGGATGACAATTGGCTTCTATGTACTGTGTGCTTCTATGCCCTGGGCTAAGGGTTTCTTTCACATACTAGTGTAATAACTGCAGTTACTTTTGTGCTTGGGGCCTCAGAGAAGTGTGCCTGTAGCCAGGGTTGGTTTGGAGTATTTGGTGAGCATTAAAATTATGGGACCATGTGGTTGTATGTTAGAAGCTACTAATGCATTATCTCCATTTTTGTTAATGTCATATGAGGTTCAGAAAGCTCATCTGATTATCAAGGAATTATCAAGGGGGAAAAAACTATTTCAAAAAAAGAGGAAAAATTAGTTATGTGTATTTGTAGTAACTCCTCTGTGAAGAAATGTGCAGGTCTGTTTTTAGGCTGTTAACTACTTTACACGGGATATGACATTCTTTTCACTGTTCATGATGGGAATGTCCTGTGTGTTTCACTCCTTTCTATCAGAGGCTGACAGTTCAGATCTATCTGTGGACCTTCCTCAAAGTTCTGTCAGTAAACTGTTCTTGCTTCTGTTGCCACATTCAGGACGGGAAAATGAGACCCCAGCCAGCTGTCCTGGGAACAAGGCCCAGCTCCCCAGGTCACCCTATTTCCTCTGTCTCCCTTCACCTGGCTGACTGCTTTTCAGCCGCTGCATCTCAGTGTAGGTGGCTTCTCTGCCAAGCCTGTCTTTTCTCAGCCCCAAGCCTGGCTTCACTGCTCCTCCCCTGTGAGTCCTGAAGGCCTGTACACGCCTCAGGATTGCCCTGTAGGCAGTGAGTTGCCGGAAGAGAGAAGGTTCCTGTCTCCCTGGCTCCCTGGTAGGGTTGAGGGCTCGGGAAGATCCCCAGTGCTTAATTAGTTCTATAAGGATGTAGCATGTCTGTAAGTGAGCGTGTGTGTGGAGGTGTGGAGGTAGAGATGGAGATATAGTAGCAGACTTGTGGTATGTAGATTTAAAAAATAAGAGCATCTCACAAGTTTCCCAAGGCCACAAAATGTGGACACAGTACAAGCACTTAGGTTCTGTCCCAACTATTTGTGCTGCAGTATTCCACTTTGGCCCTTCATTTGTGCCGGACCACATTCTCCCCTGGGTGTGCCTTAGGTGTGGTTATGTTGTCTCACGTTTGTTTCTCAAGTCCTCATCTGAAAAGTACTCTTCGGCAGAAGAGCCTCAGAAGGGACTACTCGCAGACATTTGTACTTGCTGCTCATTCCTCGGTCTCCAAATGTGAGGCGGACATGCGGCCCATACTCCATTGATTGATAACAATCCCATTTTCTGGAGGGCACTGCATAGTAGTGCCCTGCCCCTCAATACTGAGGTGAAATGAAGTCCATGTAGAATAATTAGGAACATTAACCTGCAATGAGATTTTTAGGAAGTAAGTTGAACCATCTGCTTCTTCAAATTTGTCATACTTAATTTAACAGGATGGTTTTTTGATTAGAAAATGGGCAACCACTGTATCCTTTTGGGAAATCTGCCTAAAGCATAGGGAAAATGCCAACTGGCAGATTGTAAAGCCTAAAATTATTGGAGGGAATATTAATTCTAATGGATCCCCCCTTGCATGTCACTATGTATATGAATGTAGCGAGCACCATGGCATATGTGAGGCAGGTTCCTTTGGTTTAAAAGAAAGTGGCATTATTAACAGCTGTCATTTCACAACTATAAAGTGCAATTTGGAGAGCATTGCCTTCTTGCATTTTCTACCCCTACTCTTGAGATTATTAGTGCCCTTTTGGGCCTAGGATGGATGCCAAATTGCCACTTTAATTTATATGACTGTTACGGCCTTTCAAGTTTGATTTCTACTGTGGCTTTCAAACAAGTTCAGGCCAAATATCAATATCACAAAAGAGTTTCATTACAGTTTGTTTTATTACTGTTTTTGTTTTCAGAGCTTAAGGTCACGAAAGATTTTGTGATGACTTTGGTTTGAAGAGAACACTTAGAACTAACGTTTTGACCAACAGTTGCAAGAAACACACACAGAATCCTGAAACTAAAAGTCTCATAATTCCATTTTTAGCGGGCCTCATTTATGAAAAGAGGTAAATCTCATATTTAGTTAGAAAACGAATGGGAATATAATAAAATTGCATGTCCCTTAGCTTAAGCCAGACCTGAGCTGAAGAAAATCTGTCATTAGAAGGAAATGTAATGTTCAAGTTACATGTTCATTTAGTTTTTTTTCTAGAGAAAATGGACAACTTAAATGTAGTTGAAATCAATTCATTGATTGATCTTATGTCCTTCAATCTTAATGAGACTTGAAAAGTGAGTTAATCTCAATCTCTTTCTCTCTCTCTGGATAATTTAGTTCTCCATCTATGCATGTAAAAATGCTCATGCCCATGCTGGCCTATTTTAGCAGCTCATGCAGGTTGAGAGACAGTCTAGGATCAATTTCTTCCAAGAGTTTTTGGCTCACATTGTTCCCCACTTCAGTCTTCACCATGCCCCAGATTTTCCTTGTTAATCTTGTCCCCCAGCACTGTCCCTGTCTTTGGGAGGACCAAATATGCCAGAGATAAATGTGGAAACAAGAAAAAGGAGTTAGTATCTAACATAAATTGGATCTGTTAATTAAATTGGGACAGACTATGATTAAAGATTATTGGTTTTATTCAGTCAGTTGGTCTTTAAATGTATTATCATGTGCATATTTCATAGCTATAGTGTTACTCTGGGGGGAAATCCTGGGGCAAAATGCCTTTGAAACCGAAATCAGTCCAAGTGAGAATTAAAGTGGGAGACAGCTGTTTATTTCTTACAAGCAGTCCACTTCTGCTTTCCTGTGTCTCTCACGACCTGGCTGCAGAATAAGAGGCCCCACCCAGCCTCTACAGTCCAGATATGCACTCGCTGGCCCTTGTGATTACCCACTTATATGGAGATGGACTGCTTCCCTCCACCCCTTGGAAACACCTAGTGATATGGAGATGCACTAAGACCAGGCAAGAGATTCTGGAAATATTGCAATTTTACCCACAAAAGGTAATGATTTATGTGATTCCATAATAAATCTGAGGGCTGATGGTCCCAATAGTTACAGATTTGTCCATTACACAAATAGTTCATTTGCAAAGTAGTGCAAAGAGATATTTGTTTATTTGTTTACAAAGTGGTGTCCTAAATACTGTGGGATGTAAAAGTGCGTTGGTCAGGGCTGCTGTCTTCAGGTTGCTTAAGAGAAAGTGGGGAGGGGCCCACAGATGCCCAGTTTGTACTGGAAGGTCAAGTCAAAGTTTCTTGCAGCC
The DNA here is from genome assembly GCA_032199065.1 of Smutsia gigantea. Lineage (NCBI taxonomy): Eukaryota > Metazoa > Chordata > Mammalia > Pholidota > Manidae > Smutsia > Smutsia gigantea. The sequence continues at coordinate 81,422 of JAVSCE010006631.1, forward strand.
ATGGCCCTGGAGAATGAGGATGAGGCTACCGTGGACCAGTGTGGCAGGAGCCAGCTGTGTGCCTGGACGTCAAGCCCAAGGCTCCCTGGCCTGTGCTGGGGACAGAAGAGGATAGACTCCCCAGGCGGCTAAGAGGTAAAAGAAGAAGAAGGGAGACAGGAACAAGAGGAAGATTTGCCAATACCATGCCCACATTTGGCAAGGCCCCAGTGCTACCTCTCTTGTCCTGTGTTAGCCTGGCTTTCTCTGATGAAGCCAGTTACTGCTCCCTACTCCCCACACTGCCCCATCCCAAGAAATCAGGTAAAGTGTCCAGGACAGAAGTCTCTGTGAAAGCTGCATTTCAGATCAGACCTGACTAATGAGATGTGAGGGAAGAAATGTTCCAGAAAGAGGGACCAGGAGTCCGAGGACACTGAGGCAGAAAGTTTCATGTGTTCCAGAAACAGAAACTCCTACTTGTAAGAACAATACGATTCCCAGTCTCAGTCAATTGCTCTACTGCAGAGACTCGGGCCAGCTCCCCAAGAGTCTTCCTTGCTGTCTTCCCCTCCCCTCTTCCTCCAAATCCTATTTCTTAGCAACATTCTATCATCTGCTCATTTCCTTTGATAAATACCATTAGTAACCTAGGTCCACTACCATACTTTGCCTGGGTGACTTCCAGTGCTGCTTTGTTGGTCTTCATGCATCAGCTCTTCCCCCTTACAGTCCATTTCTTATGGACCAGCTGGAAAAGGTCTTTCAGAAACACAACTCAGTCATGTCATGCTGCTGCTTGTAATGCACCAGTGCCTTCCCACAACACGGAGAATCAACTCTAAAACCCTCATGGTTATGCCACTGCCTACCTTTCCTGCCTCCTTTAGAAGAATTACTCTCCCTAATCTTCACATCCGGCACATGGTCTTTGTTTTGCAACACTTCATGCTTATTCCTGCCTCAGAGTCATTGACCTTCTGCCATCTCAGAATGCATTTTCCCTCAGGCCTCATTTCTTAGGTCTCCTGGAAAATGCCCAAGTGTCCTGACCACTGGATCTGAAGTTGTTCCTCTCTTCCGTCTCCATTAACTCTATCCTGTCCCTCTGCTTTGTGTTCCCGTTGCCTTTTAGCACCATAGACATTCTTTTTTTTATCATTAACGTATCATTGATATACACTCTTATGAAGGTTTCACATGAAAAACAATGTGGTTACTACATTCACCCATATTATTGTGCCCCCCCATACCCCACTGCAGTCACTGTCCATCAGTGTAGTAAGATGCCACAGAGTCCCTACTTGTCTTCTCTGAACTACACTGTCTTCCCCGTGACCCCACACACACCATGTGCACCAATCATGATAACCCACAATCCCCTTCTCCCTCCCTCCCCACGGGCCCTCCCACACCCCTCCCCTTTGGTAACCGCTAGTCCCTTCTTGGAGTCTGTGAGTCTGCTGCTGTTTTGTTTGTTCACTTTTGCTTCGTTGTTATACTCCACAAATGAGGGAAATCATCTGGTATTTGTCTTTCTCTGCCTGACTTATTTCACTAAGCATAATACCCTCTAGCTCATCCATGTTGTTGCAAAAGTACCATAGACATTCTTATGTATTGGCTTGTTTATCACCCAGCCCACTCCCCTGTCCTCTGCTCCTGAGGATGACATCTCCCTGAGAGCCATACATATCTTCTTGGCCACTGCCTCCCTAGCATCTCAAACAGGACCTGAGTGCTCAGTAAATACATGTTGAATACATGAGTGACACAGGCCCCTCAGAATCTGCCAGCAACATAGTGAACACACAGCTCTCCTCCCCAATGGATGGTTTCTACTCTCCCTTGTCTGTTCTTAGGCCTTGAACTTCTGGGACCTTCAGTGTCTTGATAGGTGTTCCTGTCAGTTGGTTCATGACATTAGCCCGTTTTTCTGTGTTTCTATGTGAAGTTCAACATTAGTGCGTCAGGAAGCATTCACCCGCCTCTGACCTCTTCCTGACTCTGTTTTGGTGGTGTAGCCGAATGTGAACTTCTGGAGATTTCTCATTAAGAACACTTTCAAACATACAAAAAGGCACAGAGGATAGTATAATGACACATACATGCCCATTCCATCTACCTATCACTTAGATTTAACAGCCGTTAACGTTTTTCCATAACTGTGTTGTATTTGAGGAAAGCATTTTAAAATAAATTACAGAAGTCATGATTAGATACCATAAATATTCAGCCTGCAACTTCAAAAAACATATTTTTTTACATATGCACTGTTTTTTGTTTTTTTTTTTCTTATACACAGCAGTAACACAACTCCTTTGCAGTTTCCCAGACCTGGTTCCAGTGTGTGTGTGTGTGTGTGTGTGTGTGGTGGAGGGAGGGCGGGGTCCCACTGAGAAAAATCAAGCAGTTCTCGAACACCCAACTCAAATCTGCTGCTATCTGTCTGGAGACAGCACCAGATTCCCAGGTTAAGGGCTCCGTCCTACAAGGCGCCCTCCACCCCCCACTCCAGGTGCCGGTGGCAAGCCCCAGGCAGTTTCCTGTGCTTCTGACCTACTGGCTACAGGTTCGAGGTTCCCATGGCCTCCCCCTTAGGTTCCATTAATTTGCTAAAGCGGCTCACACAACTCAGGAAAACACTTGGGTTTTCCAGTTTAATAAAGGATACCGTGAAGGATACAAGTTAACAGCCAGATGAAGAGACACAGGGCAAGGTCCCGAATAAAGGAGCTTCTATCCTCCTGGAGCTTGGGGCCATGTGGAAGCTCTCTCAGACACAGAAGCAGGATCCAAAAGAGAGAGATGCTTGTGAGGGCTTCATTGCATAGTCATGATAGACTAAATCACCTCCAGCTCCTGCCCTTGGGTGTGGTCCCAAAGTCTTTCATTAACACGAAGCGACACTCATTTCACCTTTAAGACTGCAGTGTTTTCAGGAACTGTGGATGAAGACCAAATATACCTGGGCAATATGTATTTCTTATAACTCATTATATCGCGTGGACAACGGCACCCCCCACACCTATGCAGATAAACAGTGCTTTCAAATCATGTAATACCCCTCTGTATTCAGACTTTCCCAATTGTTCTCTGAATAGCTGTCCGAACCAGGATCCAAAAATGGCCCCCATTTCTAGGATCTCTTGAGACTAGCCACCTCCCTTTTACTTTATGCCAATAATCTGTTGAAAACACAGATCCTGTGGAATATCTCAACTTCTGGATTTTTCTAACTGCTTTGTTGTAGTTTTGTTTAAATTTTTCTTTTATCACCTACCATTTCTGTTTTTGGAAGTTCAGTTAAAGGTCAGAGTAAAGTCCTAATAAAACTTGGGGCAAGTTACCCTCAAATGTGATCTTTCCATCACATCTTCTATTACATCTGAGTGAACATAATTTCTCTTTGTACTGCTGTTGGGTACAGGTGAGAGAAGTGTGATCCGTTGTACTCTGTGTATTTCTTCTGACATCCAGCCGTAATCTGTGGGATACACATACTTTTATTTTTAAGCTATTCCTCTGTGAGCTTCAATGGTTTTAAGCAGAGATAAACTTTTTGGAGAGGGCTAGCAAGAAAATAATTTTGACTTTGCCAACCAGATGGTCTCCTTTGCAACTATTCAACTCGGCTGTTGTACCATGAAAGCAGCTACAGATAATATGTAAACAAATGACTGTGGCTGTGTTCTAATAAAAATGATCAGCATCTCTTGGATAGTCTTGAAAATACTGATGCTCTGGTACCCCCACCCCAAAACCAGTTAAATCATCATCTCCAGAGGTAGTGCCCTGGTGTTGTTGTTGTTAATTAAGGCTTTATTCCTTTTTAGAGTAGTTTGCGGCAGTTCACAGCAAAATTGAGTGAAGTGCAGAGATGTCCCATGTGCCCCCACACATGCGCAGCCTCCCCCATTATTGTCATCCCCTATCTGAGTGGGACATTTGTTACCACCGATGGGCCTGCATTGTCACATCATGATCATCCGAAGTCCATTATTTGGATTACATTAGGGTCACTCTTGGTGTTGTCCATTCTGAAGGTTTGGATAAATGTGTAACAATATGTCTCCATCATCATAGTAACATATAGAGTAGTTTCACTTCCCTTAAAATCCTCTACACTTCTTCTGTTTATTCGCCCCCTGGCAACCACTGAACTTTTTACTGTCTTCATACTTTTTTCTTTTCCAGAGTGTCATAGAGTTGCAATCATACAGTATGTGACCTTTTCAATTTGGCTTCTTTCACTTAATATTATGCATTTAAGGTCCCTCTGTGTGGTTGGATGGCCTGATAGCTCGTCTCTTTTTAGAGCTGAATATCATTCCTCTATTTAGATGTACCAATTATTAGCCATTCACCCGCTGAAAGGCATCATGCTTGCTTCCAACTTTTGGCAGTTATGAATTGAGCTGCTATATGAATCCATGTGGTGGTTTTTGTGTGGACGTCAGTTTTCAACCCCTTTGGGTAAATACCAAGGAGTGCAGTTGCTGGATCACATGGTAAGCGGATGATTAGTTTTGTACGAAAGCGCCAAACGGTTTTCCAACATGGCTGTACTATGTTGCATTTCCACCAACAATGATTAAAAGCTATCCACATGATGTCAATGTTCAGCTATCATTGAGAATCACTGGGTTAAAGGGAGTTATTCCCCCTAAGGAAAGGGGTTCCTAAGATGAAGTAGATGGGCATATGGGCAACTCAGTCTAATAGTGGAGTAAAATAATTATTGTTAAAGAGCAAGAGGGAGCCCATAGAAAGTAGGAGGGGGCGGCATCAGGGAACATTCCCCAGAGATTGCCATTGTCTCCATCCTTGAATTCTGAACACAGGTTTATTGGTGCAAGGCACTCTCCATCTCCGATTGAATTTCTGCAGAGCCCTGTCTCCTTCATTAGTGTGAAATCTGGAGTGTAATGAAGAATTATAACCTGTATCCAGGAACCTTTGTTTATTTGCACATTGTCATCATCTTATTCTTCTGGAATTAATACATCAGTAACTAAAGACAAATGAATAATTAAATTTACTGAAATTTCAGGGTTTTAAAAAATATATAACCGAAAATAAACATCTGAGATCTAAGGAACAATGCAGAGACCATGGGGTGGCGGTCTGGGTGCTTTCCCAGAATCCATTCTGTCAGTATTATTTCCCTGATGCCCCTTGTTCTTTCACTTATTTCTGGCTGAGGGCAGGGGCCAGGAGCAGATATTTTGGGCAGCAATGAGGAGAGTAGAAATAACAGCAGGATGGCAATAAATTCAAAAATAAGGTTTGTCTTCTATTATGTTCTGGTTCTCAACCAGGGGTGATTTGCCCCTCGGACATCTGGCAATGTCTGCACACATTTTTGTTTGTCAAGACTTGGGGAGAGGGGGATACTGACAGCTAGTGGGTATTGGCCAGAGTTGCTTCTAAACATCATATTATACATAGGACAGACCTCACCACAAAGAATTATTTCATCCCATATATCAGTAGTGCCAAGGTTGAGCATCCCTGGATCGTGCTAATGTATTCAGGCACGTAGCTTTTCAGGAATATTTTTGTCTGTTATTTCAAGGAGTACTTATGTATATAATTATCCCCATAGGTCAAGTTTTGATTAATCTCTGAACTCACAGCGCTACCTTTAACCAAGTACAGGGCGGTGGTATTAACATATCTGCAAATATGAAAATCAGGTTTGGGATGCTAGAGGGAAAAACCCTGAGATTCAAGGAAGGCGTGCTTTTAGAAAAACAAAATTCCTCATTACAGTCTCTTGCCCTTGGGTTTTAGTACTGCTTGCTCGGGTACTTTCTCTTCCAGGGAGCTGGGTGGGTTGGTATCTGCCTTTGGGGAGGATAATGCTGAGCCCAGTGTAATCAAGATGAGCAATCAGTCTCAGAATTCCTCCTCCCTTCTTTCCAGGTAGTACTTAGCCCAGAGGTGATTTCTCAACTCAAACCCTGCTTAGCTGCGCATTTATTACACCTTGTGAAGCTTTAGCTAGTACCTTGAATTAGAGTAAGTCCCTCTCTTGCTGCTGTTGTGTGGGCCCTACAGTGTGGCCCGAGTCAGTGAACTGTGGCCTGTGTATGAGTTTTGTGTGGCTGGAGTAACAAATTGCACAATCTTACTGTCTTAAAATTGTACAACTTTATGCTCTCACAGTTCTAGAGGTCAGAAATCCAAAGTGGATTTCACTGGGCTACATCAAGTGCTTGGCAAGACTGGTTCCTTCTGCAGGTTCTCCATGAGAATTCATCGTCATGCTTTTTCTGGCTCCTTAAGTCTCCCTGTATGTGTTGCCTGGGGCCCCAAATCACCCCAAGCTCTGCGTCCATGCCCATATCTCCTTCTCTGCCAGTCCTGCCCTCTTCTTTCACTTAACAGGATTATAGGATTACATTGAGTAGCCCAGAATTGTGTCATCATCGCAAGATCCTTCATTATTCTGCAATGTCCCTTTTTTGCCATGTAGGTATCATTTTTACAACCTTGGAGACTAGGATGTGGATATCTTTGGGACCATTGTCCTGATTTTACTGTAGCTTTAACTTGGCCGGTTATGGTGTCCATTGATCATATTTTTTAATTCTATTACCCAGAGATGCATACAGCTCGCCACAAAGCTTGAACTCCAGAGGCAAAGGACCTGAATTCCAGTGCTGGCTCCAGCAGCTACAAGCTTTGTGAATGTGGGCAAGTTAACTTTACCTTGCCTCAGTTTCCCTATCTCTAAAAATGGGAATCGCAGTAGTTTCTGCCTGGTGAGTGATTGTTGAGGACAATTAATGAAATACTGTAAACATAACTTGTGGCACATAATAATTGCTCATTATGCATTAGCTAGTAATATTGTCAGCCATGGGGCTCCTAGGAGGATTCAATAAGATAATTCACAGGTTAATAGCCTTTTTCTGTAAAGGGACACATAGTAAGTATTTCTGGCTTCGCAGACCATAGTCTCTGTCACAACTACTCAACTTTTGCTATAGGACCAAGGAGCTTCAGACAAAATGTAAATGAATGGATGTGGCTGTGTTCCAATCAAACTTTATTTTTAAATGCACACCGCAGAGCAGATTTGGTATGGACAGGACGTAGTCAGCCAATCCCTACTCTAGAATAGTGAGACTCAGCCTTGGCTGCAAATTGCTTTCCTCTGTAGAGCTTTTCAAAACCGATAGAGGTATCACATCCAATTTTTACTTTTCTTTTAATTATAAATATAATTCCTCTTATTTTTCCACTCCTGATTTCAGATGAAGTGTTCAAGGACACTGCCTTGTACACAGTAAGTTTTCAATAGCATGTTGTTGAAAAAATATTATGATGGTACCTGGACCCCCACTCTCTGCCCAATTATATCTAAATCTGGGGGCAAGGCCTAGGCTTTTATTCTGGGAAAAAGCCCTCCAGAAGATGCTCGCAGCTGCCTGAATGAAGAATGCATGTGTGCCCCACAACCCCTTCTGCTCCCCATAACAAGAGGGCCTGTCACATACTGGCTGTAGATCAATATCTACTGAGTAAGGGCATGTGAGGCCCACCCTTAGCACCATTCCCAGTCCATACTTACGCCCAGGAAACGGTAGCTGATCACGTTGGGTCCTTTGTAAACCTCAAAACCCCAAACTGTGTAATATAGCCAAAATAGGGAATAAGTGGAAAGATATGTATGGAAGCATTTCAAGAATTCAAAGAAGAGAAATACGTGAAAGGAGAAGAACAAGGGCAGATTGCAAGGTCTGAGAAGCCGCAGGCAGGAGGGCTGTTAAATGGTTCTTCATGAGGATGAATGACCTCTGCCTTTTTTCTATCTATCTTTTGCTCAGTCAGGGAGAGATTATCCTTCCCTTGGCTAGGAGAGACTGGGACACCTTGACGGGCAAGCCTTGTCCTCACTGTGACCAGTGGGGGAGAGCCTGTCACCAAGGGACAAAATTGGCAGGCTCTTACTAGAAGGGGAGAGGATGCAGAGCAGTAAGCTATCACAGCTGGTTGTGGCTGGTGCTGGTCTTTATTATTATTCTCATTAAATGCCCCTGTGGTGAGGTAGTATGAACAAAGTTCTCCCCCTGGTACAGAGCACACAGTGGAAGTCCCAGCCAGTTGTCATCAGTGGACCTTTAGTGGATGCTGGGAAAACCAGTCAGTTGCCGTCCTTGCTCTCCAGTGGATTTCCATCTATCACCTTTAATCCCTTATAGCAGCTGTTCTCAACCAGCTGATTTGGCGGTCTCCC